>OX596189.1:8061332-8426332 GCA_951394245.1 Cyclophora punctaria
GGGGGTAATCAGAGATACCATCGCGGCCGGAAACGGTGATTGCTATTGACACGAATTACTTTTTCAGTACAAGTTATTGCTAAATACTCTGATCATATTTTCAATTAGTTTGTTTGCCTTTGTTTTTGACGAGTTAATAAGGATTATTTAATCTTCATTTGATGGAGTTAGCCAAAAAATGTGAGCATGAAAATAATTACTTCAGAAGACAATTATAGGCAATAGTCGAAGCGTGTACAGATAATCTTGTAGATTATTCGTTAGGTTTAGTGGCATTCGCTAATGAGTCATTAGTTGTGTACGGCTGCGTAGATGCGTGTGCGTTTCACAGAGAGCGTAGATACGATCTACCATCAGGTGAATGTTCATTACTATGTAGCGAGGCACTGCCTTTATACAAATAGACGTGACTAACTTTCTTGGTAACACTTGAGTTGTCAAACTTATGGCTATTTCACATCAAATCATTTATTTCTTCATTGTCAATAAAAACCGGCCAAGTTGGTGACTGACCACGCGGATTGTAGTTTGGGTCTCGTTATTGTCACAATAACGTGGAGTAAGGAGAGAGCTTTTAAATCTATCTACTTCTACTTTTTTACTGATTGATAGTGTGTTACTTTATTACTGAAAATATACAAAATATTTATAACACAAAACGATTTTCAATTAACCAAAAAACGAAAACCGCTAGTGTTTTTACCTTTACCTATCTCGCACTTGTCTGATTTTCAGTAAGTTATGGCAATGTTTAGAAAAAATTATACAAAGTAGAGTTGGAAAGCCGCCCGGCTCGTGTGTACCCGCCGCTACACGCACCTCGCACAGCCTAACGCACGTTACAATAGCTACTTAGTTTCCCGATGACAATCTCCCATCTGGATTAATTGTAGTTTTCTAATTATATTGTTTACATTCGATGTGGAAAGTTGCAGGGAAAACAAGGGCTTTTTCACATGAAGAGTTATAATAACGACGATTAGGTGACGGGTGCTAAGGGAAATGTTAAAGTATCATTGTAAAGACATTCTTAGCTTAGTCAATAGCTTCAAAGCTCTCTTACAAAACTGTTAACTGACCAATGACAAATAATTAATTGAAAACAGAACCATAAACCAAGGGCATTTATTCTTAAATCTGACGTTTCTGACTCATAGACAATAAAGAGAGCGATCAATCAACTCCAATTGTCTATGGCAATCACGTATTACGTAAGCAGGAGATGACAAATCTTTAGACCACTTACAGGCGACCTTTGTAGGTATGGCTTGTATATTGGTTTGGGATGGGATTTAATCACGGTTAAACAATATCTGAGAACCGGGAGATATCAGTAAATTCCATTTGAGTCCGAAACAAAATGTTTTAATGATAAAGCCATCGTAAAAAACGTGTACGTACCATAAATCCGCCCTTGAGAAAATCTACATAAGAAAATCGTAATTATGTATGCAAATATGGAAATGTATATATCTTTGTTCGTTACAAGTTTAACAGCTTATTTACGTGTTAAATAAAATTAATGGTTGAAAAGTGTACTTAATATAAAATTCAAATAATTTCATGTTTACCACTAGAAAGCCTTGGTTAATTCGAAAGTAACATTACGAGGTCTAATTAAAACGCTACCCATTCAATTAAATAGACGAATTATTTGGACGTGTGAATCGTAACATTAAATATAATTTTTGATAATAGACATTAAACTGTAAAATAT
The DNA here is from genome assembly GCA_951394245.1 of Cyclophora punctaria. Classification (NCBI taxonomy): domain Eukaryota; kingdom Metazoa; phylum Arthropoda; class Insecta; order Lepidoptera; family Geometridae; genus Cyclophora; species Cyclophora punctaria. The sequence goes on from OX596189.1 coordinate 8,063,050, forward strand.
TTTTTACAATGATTATGATTCGGTATCGTTATATGGGGAAAGTAGGCGACGTTAGTTGTCGTGAGAAATATATTATTGTTCGGCGACATTCAGACTTGAATACCTACCTATTCCAGACAATGAGTCTCTATCAAAATTTTAAACTGTAAGACATTATTTGTTTGCACTAGTAGTAGTACCCCTATATCCTCATGTGCTATCTACATTATTTTATCCTAACATGATTAATACAAGAAGAACAAGCAACCTGATTCAACCTCGCGCTAAACACGTCTCGTAAAGTAGTTAGTCTCTCTATTACGGGTAAATTAACGCTATTCGATCTTTTGTTTGCCACATTCTCAAACGGCGCGCCTCGAGATACTCCGAATGGTCAATTAAAACATTAGACTAACCAATTTTCCAAAGAACAAAGACTTATCTATCGGAGCCATCAAATTGTGTGTTTGAGCAATAGATTAAGTTTGGGAGTAATCTTAGTAATAGCTACTTATTTTGGCTCTCACGTAGTTAGCAATTAGAATAGCGGAGCGCGGGTTAATGATTCATTGAATGGTCACGAGGATTGACTCGCGTCGGGTGGAACGCTTTTTGTTTAAAAAGACACTTTTCTATGCTTTCTAATAAATTGCTTTAATAGTAGAAAGTTTGTGTGTTTGAGTTAATCATGTCTGTGTTGTTAACGGTGTATGAATTGGTCTCAATTCTAAAAACGATGCAAGATGTTGCTTTGATTTTAGTTCTATATCTCACATAAAGTGATAATCACAATCACTACAGTACGATTGAAGCTTGTCGATTATAAACATTACTTCTGCCTCCACAAATTCATCCACACCCCATTTTCTGGTAAAATCAATAGAATTAGTAGCATTGTTCAAAGCTCGGATGGATCGGATCAAAGAAGGCATAAACAAATAGGAATCGATTAGAGACACAATAGACACGTCTCGGACAATGGCGGACCACGGCACAACAACGAACCACAAATTACTGCTTTTGATACAAATTAATAGATCTATCTTTTTGAAGTAAAAAGAAATCAAACTGGGACAAAAAGGGGACCTACATAACAAAGACCTCAAATATTTATAAATTACACTAACGATGAAATCATACATTTTAAAATACCTCACTATACTGCATCCAAATTTCCTGCTACTTCCCAAACGTCAATGTCACCAATTTATTCACCTGTCAAAATTATTAAATTATTACCGCGAAAAATCGTTTGAGGCGTCATAAAGTAGCGGGGACACGTGTTATAATCAGAAAAGTAGACATTATAATTTTGGCACAGTTTCTAGACGCGATGAGTCAAACTGTGATAAGATAGGAAAAAATACATTAACAATGTCGCCACAGCTTGAACTAGCCATGAGTTAGGAAAACTCAGTCAACGAACTTTTACATCATCATCATAGAACAGCCAAAGTAGAAATTATTGTAATGAATCCGAGCTTGTGAAAAGTATTGTTTTATGTGTTAACGCAGCAGAAGTAGCCTCATTAAGAGAAGGGTTTATGTACTCCGAGTGTATAAAGTAACCACGGTCTATAAAGAACGATGTTAACACCGTAAAACGATGTTTTCTTTATAATTAACAATTACTTTCCAAATACGCATAAACTATAATAATAGATACATGTATGCGTTTGGTACCGTAAATTGTACTCTCACAAAATTTCTAAATTTATTGTTCCAAAAACAATTTTTTTATATTCTCATTAGCATTCTGTTTATCAGATCTTTGCCTAAACTTCGAATTAATTGGTCTATCTACATTATTTCTAATTAAAATTTTCTGTTTTACTATTTTTGTACAGTTATATTGTAAGCAATTATCTTTTCTTATTGTTTTTGGATGTTTTAAGATTCTGTTTATAGCGCACCTGCCACAGAGTATCAATCAGTCATGCTTAAAGCCTAGCTCTCAGTTTTATCTTATCATTTCCATGATTATGAAATTTATAAAAAATCTGAATACCCAAGCAAGGGGTAACCTCACTAAGGGATGGTGGTCGAAGAAAAATTAACGCCAGGGGTCGAACGAACCCCACATTACGACCGGTCACTAATTAATGGAAAAGGATTAAATACAGAATTGAAATAAAATAAATATGATGAAGGTTCTTTATAGTCCAATCATTTGGTAGTTTTACCTGGAAAGTTTTCCGGGAGTTTTGAAAATTGGTTTATTTATAAATTTGGGTATGCTCTTTTCGAATTTCAACTTTGCCACCTCGTACCACCGCCGCTCGCGCCGCCATATTGAAAAAATGGCGCCTAAAAACGGTTTTTTGGAAATATCTCTTTTCTGACGCATTTTACGACAAAAATATTTATGACAAAATTAAACTAGAGAAAATTTCCTACAATTTATGTATTAATATTTTTTTTCATAAAATCAATAGATTTTGGCGTACGAGCGCCACAAAGTAGATTTCAATAGACGTTTTTAAAAAAAACTCATTTCCACACCACCTGTTTGTTTGAACGCGCTAATCTCAAGAACTACTGGTCCGATTTAAAAAAATCTTTTTGTAATGGATAGCCACATTCAACGGAAAGGTTATAGGATACTTTTCATCCAGAAATTCCCACGGGAACGGGTACAACGCGGGTAAAACCACGGAGCACTGCTAGTACTTATATAATAAATCTGAAGAGCTTGTTTGAACGCGCTAATCTCAGAAAATACCGATCCGATTTCAATAATTGTTTTTTTAATGGATAGCCACGTTCAACGGGAAGGTTATAGAATACTTTTCATCCAGAAATTCCCACGGGAACGGGTACAACGCGGGTAAAACCGCGGGGCACTGCTAGTATAATCCAGTCGAGTCCAATCGATTTCACGTGGGATAATTATTACAATCTGTTAGTTAATGCCTTGTTAGAGCGACCTTGATGCGTTGTGTTCGGAAGTATTTATGGAATTATGATCTCGTTGTTCACTGTACATTGTATACTATGGTAATCCTAACAAAATTGTAATGCGAAAGTTTGTGAGGATGTATGTATGTTTGTTACTCTTTCACGCAAAAACTAATGAACGGATTTGGATGAAACTTTACAGAAATATAGGTTATACATCAGAATAACACATGGGATATTTTTTATCCCGCATTTCTCGCGGGAATAGGTACAACGCGCGTAACAACACGTGACGGACACACTTCGCTTTTTTTTACCATTTTTATCTGAAACTAGCTGTGCCCCGCGGTTTTACGCGTTGTGGCAGTTCTGGTGGGAATTTCGGGAATTTTTATACATATAAACCTTCCTCTTGAATCACTCTATCTATTTTAAAAACTGCATAAAAATCCGTTGCGTAGTTTTAAAGATCTAAGCATTGTTTGTTTTGCAGTGACTACAAATGTCAAAGTTATATCTATCAACTAGCCGCGCCCCGCGGTTTTACCACTTAGTACCGGTTCCCGCGGGAATTTTGGGATAAAATGTATCCCATGTGGTATTCTAATGTATAACCTATATTACTGTAAAGTTTCATACGAATCTCTTCAGTAGTTTTTCCGTGAAAGAGCAACAAACATACATACATCTTCACAAACTTTCGCATTTATAATATTACTACGATAGGATATTTTATCCGTAAATTCCTTCAGAAATGATACAACACGTAAAACCGCGGCCGGTGCTAGTGTATACAAACATATGATGGTGTAATTGTTCCATATATAAAACCGGGATAGTTATGACGTTTGTAGGTCAATAGAGTTCTAATATAAAGTCGGAGTAACGTTAACTCGCGGTTAATATGTACTATACCTACTGTTTAATGTATACAAGACCCGGTTGTGCTTTGAGTAAACCAAATGAAATTATGAATCACTAGCTGCGCCCCGCGGTTTCACCCGCGTTGTACCCGTTCCCGCGGGAATTTCGGGATGAAAAATAGATGTTGGCCGATTCTCAGACCTACTCAATATGCTCACAAAATTTCATGAGAATCGGTCGAGCCGTTTCGGAGGAGTACGCGAACGAACACTGTGACACGAGAATTTTATATATAAGACTAGCAGCGCCCCGCGGTTTTACCCGCGTTGTACCCGTTCCCGTAGGAATTTCGGGATGAAAAATAGCCTATAACCTTCCCGTTGAATGTGGCTATCTATTACAAAAAGAATTATTCAAATCGGTTCAGTAGTTTCTGAGATTAGCGCGTTTAAACAAACAAACAAACAAACAAACAAACAAACAAACAAACAAAACAAACTCTTCAGCTTTATAATATTAGTATAGATGAAAGACTAGCACCGCCCGCGGTTTACCCGCGTTGTGCCCGTTCCCGTGGGAATATCGGGAATTTTTATACGTATAAACCTTCATCTTGAATCACTCTATCTATTTAAAAAATCCGCGTCAAAATCCGTGCAGTAGTATTTGAGTTTATCGCGAACAGATAGACAGACGCGGCCGGGGACTTTGTTTTATAATATGTAGTGATGAAAGATGATTGATTTTATGAAAAAAATTATTAATACATAAATTGTAGGAAATTTTCTCTAGTTTAATTTTGTACATAGATATTTTTGTCGTAAAATGCGTCGGAAAAGAGATATTTCCAAAAAACCGTTTTTAGGCGCCATTTTTTCAATATGGCGGCGCGAGCGGCGGGGTTACGAGGTGGCAAAGTTGAAATTCGAAAAGAGCATACCCAAATCTATAAATAAACCAATTTTCAAAACTCCCGGAAAACTTTCCAGGTAACCCCCTTTTTTTTTACCAAATGCTTGGACTATTAGGGGTGGCTTTTGTTTTTTTGAAGTCCACATGTCAATATAATAGGCTTGCAACGGACTGTCTTTGTGCTTGTTATTAATTTACCGATTTCAAAATAATATCGGTTTCGTAATTCTAATAAAAATGAAAACAAAAATGATATTATCTGTCATAGTGTGGACAATTCACATCCGAATAAAAAGTAAAAAGGTGTGGGTAGTATGGTGTGTTGTAAAAGTATACAATATAATAATTATAAATATTAATCCTTCGTTTGTGGCGGAGGCTTATCGCGGTCTGGTGAACAACCAGCGGACCATTCCCGGGAAGAAATACGAAAAAGCGAGCCTCCCTCGAAGCAATTTAGATTTTTAATAAATCACAACTTGCTTTAATATTAAGTATTGGAAATATAAATTTACTTATATCGGTATGTTTTGGATTATCGTAGGATGTTAAGAGGATCAGTCATTTATTTAGAAGCAATCTGAACACCCGCTGCTTCCCTTCGACGCCGTCACAACAAATTTTCTCTGAAAAACTTCCGAAATAAACGTGAGAAAATAATTTGATGAGTAAAGTAAATTAGTGAAGACATTGAGAGATTGGGAGACTGTATCGAGCCGGGTGTGAGCCATCACAACAATTTGTTATTTTTTCAACCAACAATTTTAAGTGACAGAGACGTTACATCAACGGAACTTTGAAAAAATCTAAAAGGGTTTAGGGTCAAACCACACTAATCGTTGAACAAACAAAATACTAAATGGCCCAGAATCGATACGGTTAACCTATTTAAGTCAGGTAGTCGAAAAACGGTTCAAAGTCAATATACAAGAACAAATACAACGAGCAGACAAACAGTCAATCTTCAGGTACACTCGATCATTATTAGATATCGAATTTTCCCAACTTTTGAACTCATCCGGTCCTAATTTACTAATGAATCCGAGTGGTATTGCTGTGCCCCTGCGCCCCCGTCCACCCGCGGGGAGGTTAAAAGGGGTAAGAACGCGGGATATTTCGTCTTTTATACATGTAGCGATAATCCGATTGGCGACTGCTTGTTCCACATTCGATTCGTACGTGTTCGGGAGTCTTCGTGGGGCCGTGCTAATGACATCTTATATGACAGAGCCCAAATTAAATGCGCGCCGAGGGTTTTCTAATCAGGAAATTGATGGGTTTCCAGCCTCACACTCTAAAAAGGCAATAACACTAATGATTACACTTTTTTTTTCTCAACGATTCTTAAAGCTACTGCCATTTTGTCAAACATTAGTTCTATTGATTCCACCTCCAAAAGATCTCTTCCCAAACTACGGGCCAAATACACTCCAATCCAAGACTGGAATAATAATGGTTTTAACTTGATATTTGAAATGCTTAGTAATAAAACAGTGGGGACGCCTCGGGGACCGAAATCTGTGAATGGATTGTAAACTAAATTCAAAAGTTCCTCTCGGTTCGGTAATACACTAGTCCAATATTTGATATCTTCAGTATATAATGTCAATAATGCGATTTTACTGTTAATGTGTATATTTGAAAACTTTAGGCCAACTATTCCTATAATATGCCATGTTTTTCTCAGAATCGATATCAGAGCAGCCGCGAGTACCTACACAATATCAGACTTTTCTATTGAAACATTCGAAGAGTTTCGCAACGAAAAGTTTTCAAATAAACAAACCATACGCTTTGTGTAGTTGACAAAGAAATAAATCTATAGAAACAAATCACAAAAACGTGAATCAAAAATATTGTTTTTCAATACATTGTTTAACATAATAATGCTTAAAGTTTGTTTTGGGGAAAATCATACAATGGCGCAACTTGTTACTTGTTGTGGCGTGCTCGTATTTACTGAAGTTGGATTATTGATTGATCAGTTGAGCTATGGCAGGTTCTGGATGGGATTTCGATGTGATAGAATACTATTTATAAATAAAATCAGATCTCCACGGCGATTACCGCTTTGGCTGAAAGAAGACATGAAATTAAACTTTCAAAGCAACTTAATACGAAGACCAGAGCGCCCTCGCACGTGTCACAACTAATATAACGTGTAAAATATTGTCTGTCTGTCTATTGTTCAAGGGTGTCGCGATAAAAGCATCACTACCAGTACATGCTAATATGAACACTTCGTGGCTATAGATTAAGAGGACAGACGGTACCACGGTCTGGAATACATGATTTATGTTCCAAAACTAAGAATTTATTGTAATTTTATCTCAAATTATTTTCTTAAATTCGAAGAAGACATTTGTTTCAAATAGTTGGACTAAATTCTCATTGCTGCTGTAAGAGGGCTGGAGATATTCTACAACATATTTTAATTAAAATAGGTAAAATATGTAAGTAAACGATTTGAGTGTAGCTTCTCCTCTATACGTGTTCGCGGAACCACTTAAAGCACAGCATAATGCACGATAGGTACAAGATAAAAGGTCTAATAAACGTGATATTGAGCCGAACTGAATTTCATTCGGAAATTGCCAAAGACGCGGTGTTCTCAAGCGGCGCGAATTTAATAAAGCATTTTATTAATGAGTGAATTTATTACATTGTACACATTATTGATACGTTACACTGCTCTGAGATACGTTGCTCATTTTGTGCTTATTATAACATTATTACTTAGATGATGTGTTTGTCTTTCATCTGATCTCCCTTTGAAATCCATATTAATCCCAACTTGTACAAGTAGTAAAATTTTACCAAAGATTAAAATCCATAACAGAAGTGACCATAACTATTAATTAGAAAGGAAATACGAAATAGTAAGCACAAGCCTATTATTATACGAGCTTGCGTTTAGAATATTTGAATCAACTAATTTAGATAAACATCTGGCTCCGTTCGCATTGTTCAGTACTGTTATACTAAGATCTGTTGATACGAAGACGATTAACGCATTGTCTTGTTAAATGTTCACCATTTTATTATACAAAGGTACTTATTTTTCTCTAGTTTTTCAATGGTAATCACCTGTTGGATGCAATGCTTTACGGATCTATGCTTCTTTACTATAAATTACATTTTTGAATCTAAACAACATTGTTCATGTTGGAAAAATAAATTGGTAGAAAGCTAAAACAAATATACTTTTGGACAAGAACAAACTTTCTGATATTCGAATACTGACCGAAATATCGTTGTATTCGGGTGACGCAACGAATTCGATTGAGTTTTTCGGTTGTTTAACGTTTGTTATTTATTTGACTGCCATATTATGACATCTACACACAGTAATATCTTTCGTCTTTGAATTTTTCACACATTCTAATACCCATTTGAATCTATTATAAACACACTAGGAAGGCAACTGCAAGATTGATGGCGAATCGAATGGGGTTAAATTCCATACGAGAGCGTTGAAGTATCGAGAGATGGAATCGATGATCCGTATCGATGGTGGCATTAGTGATGCTCCGCGAATAGACGGTCCATTCAGACGAGTATTGGAAGCATGCCACGAGTCGCGGTGCTCTTGTTTTGGACATGTTCCTATGTTTAGTGCTTGGCCTGCTCGCGAGCCGAATGAATCTCTGAATCAGTTCGCTTTACATTTCTTGTCAATCAAAATTCTGTTAAGATGTTCCGTTCTGTTACTTTGTTTTTCTAATTGGATTGTTTATGTGGTGGAGCATATTGAATGATCGTATTTTAAACTAATATTAGAGATCACTCAAGAGTCGAATAGTTTTTATTAATTTACGGTATCACATAGAATTGACTATTCAGAGTGCGCCAAGAATATTAAAAGCTTACTTCGTCAAGCGAATGATAAACCGTTGAGTGTTTTGAAATCCTCAATATTCTGTGAAGTAATATCAATAAGCCGATTCCTCTGAATATTACTTAACATAAAACGTAATTACAACTTATAAGTGCCTATCAGTCAAAACGGTGTAAGAATTCCAAAGCGAGGCTGTAAGGGGCCGATCAAAGTCCCACCTGAAGGGTTACAGAAGAAATAATTAAAAGGCCCGCAGAAAACCGATGGAAAACTTAATTCGGATGCCTATTCGTAGCTCATCGAGTTCGGCCATTACGGGAAAGTTCGCGGGAAGTTTCGCGGAACTTGTCTGTCTCCGACGATGTTTGGGAACGACTTTCTGGGCATCGAGACTCGCTAATTAATAATTATTGTTAATTTATAATTGTTAATTGGTATTATAGGAGATTGTATTCATAGATTTTCCACGATAATTTAATAAAACTTGTGATTTAGCACATCACTAATTAAAAACAAAACAATGTTGTCATCGATTCGCATCTCATTTAGCCGGCGATTCGATTCTAATTGGGATCGAATGCTTGAACCGAAGCATTCGTTTGGTGACAGGAATAGAACGCTCCACTCCCTTCGGCGTCCTCGTGTCACTCGCGAGACAATTTCAATGACATTACACATTCATATCGAGTTTCTTGCACGTCAATTATTATTAGTATTGTACACTAATATTCATGCAAGTGTTACTTTCACATTCATTTTTATGGACATTTCAAATAAATCCTTACAGTCAAATCGATTTTATATTGTACAATTGAGTTAATTTATGAGTAAAGTATATTTAAAATACAGACACACAATGAATCGGAACAATGTGTTAGAGTAATTAATTGATTAAAAAGGGTTCGGTGGACATTCGTTAGAAGTTTTTCTACGCCCTCCGCCAAAGGACCATTCTGTGCGGGTCCTAATTGATTTAACTTTAAGGGATGCCATGTATCGTATACCTCTCTGTTGATATATGCATGATTCAAGCCTGTTTGTTTATGGTGTGACTAATGCTGAAGTATAGTCAAAGTATGACGAATTTTCGTCCAAGAAAATCTATCTCATTGGTCATAAAAACTCAATAGTCATTAAATAAATATTTGATTAATGGCAACACTTAATAGCCATTTTCCTCCAAACATCAAAACAGAAATGAAAATGTTTAATTTATTGTAGTCTCCGAGTTGCGAAAATGAAATTTCAATATTCGAACATTGAATTCAATCGGTTGAATGATGGGATTTAGTTTCGTTATCTATTCTAATTTGGAAGTTAAATTCAATAACCCGATTTGAAAATGAATTTGTTTCGCTGTAAACTTTTAATCGCATCGATCCGCCCTTCAGGGGTAAACAAAATATTAATTCCATTAACGTGTATTGATTCTGTTAAATACTTTGTTTTAATACAATTATGTCACTGAAACGTGAAACTTTTGAACTCTGACGGCTCGGTGTTCTGTGCGAAGCTGTTCTATGTATAGGGCGGCTCTCAATTAAAGATGATGTAAGAACATTTAGGTAAATTCTAATTCTAAGTAACTTAATCAATACTTTTCAAATGCTACCTACAAGTCTGAGGCTACGAGTACTGAACGCTGAACTGAAGCGCGGCGCAGCGGAGTACACACGTATAATAATGTTAAAATCAATTCTCATAATTACGCTCATGACGAAGCTCATGGATTTTGATTCAAATGTCAATAATGAGAGAAAAGAGAGCAAATCTAAGTCTTGATCAAACATAGACAGGTGTGCTAAACCTTTAGAGTTAATTAATATCTCATCCCCATTCAACCTTTGATGTTTTTTTCCTAACGATATCAGACATCGTCTTTTTTGCGAGCGGTACAGCGGAGGCTCCGTACATAAAAACCCCTTTAACTTATGATGAATTAGCGATCTCCTACGTTTTATGTCTCCCGCGTTATCTCCACCGGGTGGCCCCCGCCCTATGTGTACATCAATATTAAGGAATTAATATGAGTGGCGAAAATTTCGGAGCGGTCATTACGGGTTTTTACTTACGAACGAAAGGAGTGAATAATTAGGATGCGATTATGGGGTCCGTTTGTGTTGTTTGTTGTATGAAATAATGCTTATAGGTTTTCGTATATCATTATTTGGGTTGCCTTCATTATGAGGCATTATTGCTTATTACTTAGCAAATTGTTACGTACTTGCCTTACACCTCCGGAATATTATTTCTGTTGGGGTGGTCAGTAACATTATATCGTACTTGAAGTAAACTAGTGAACCCTCTGCGGGCAGCGGGCAGTGGCGACGCGTGCCCCCGGGCATCCCTCCGCTGCCGCGTGGATAGTTCCGTATGGCGTCAACTATTAGTTCATTAACCGCTTCTGAAGTCCGAGTCACAACTCATCAGTGCTCTTTAAAAGCTTCCCATCTAATCCTTTTTCGTAAAAACTTGGACCCCTACACGGGTAGGTTTGATAAGGGCGATGTTTTGATATCCCCCATCATTCACTTAGGGGGTGTTTCTATAGAAAAACATTGACGTAAAAAGTGGGTTGAAAATTAGGCGGGGGGTGGAAATTTGGAAAAGGTTGGCGGCCGCTGTCGAAGTGACCGCTGAGGAGGGTCGGTATTATGTGGATAACGTCGTTATGTGTTGATCAATTTTAATGCGTGTAGCGTCAGCAGAAAAAAGGGTACTGCGTCTTCCACATACTTTTATTAGTACATATTTTACACCACATTGTAGGTATGTAATTAGCTTCATAAAGTTTCATGTTTATTATACAAAAAAGTCTAACCGAACCGAATATTATGTTTTATTTTATAAGTTTTATAAATCCACTTAAAGTAAACTTCCGTTATGAATATTTTTTATAATATTTGTTTCGAGACGCAAAGTATCCAAACAAGGATACCGGGAACCCTGTTCCATCGCACGTACTCGTATGTATCTTAATACTCGGTGCAGTATATTAAAGCCCGCATGCTTTCGGATCAAATAAAAAACGTAGTCTTACTTTGTGTCGTTAATTTGTACTCTCGTAATTACTGGAGGTGTGGATCACACGGAGTATCGAATACTTTGATGTGGCGTCTTTACTCATTTTCAGGCGGCATTAGTACCCTTTTAGTTTATCGTTATTTAAAAAAAGTTATTTATCTCTGACATCGTCAAGTTTTGTTATAAGAGACCGAACCTTCTGATGAAACAATATTATGACATTATTTAAACTAATAAATATAAAAAAACTACTCGATTTTTCGAATAAGTATAATCGTAAAACTAAATTTAAATAATTTAAGCGCAGTCCCTTCCATTATTTATATTGTAATTAATTATTTCATGTGAATGCCAAAATTGATTTATAAGTCGTGGTTGGCAAAATTGCTTAATGTTATTCGGTTTAACCTAAATATTACATATAGTTCAATTTGTTTTTGATCCTAGAGTAAATGTTAAAATGCCGCATCAGAGTTGCATGCAGGTTCGTAGGTTGTTGTTCTCCATTACAGATTCTCTTTTCATTAAAGGCGAGGCTGAAGTTGCGAACAGGGTTAAATCTCAACTTTGTGATCGGAATATACTCCGTTTAATGTATTTTATATATTTTCTAACAAACTTAAACACTTTTTAAACTTTTATATGTTTTTTACTCAAAACTTTCATCTTGTTTTTCATAATCTCGAAGCTTCAGTCTCGCAGGAACGTAATAACTTGGTCATTAACGTTTCTCTTAAAAGTGAATTAAAAAATAAACAAATCCACATACCTCATGGTAAAAGTTCCTTATTTTCATAATTTCAACATAGAGAACGTTCAGTTTATCACAAAAATGTTCATTCATATGCACTGCTTATAGTTCTACGATAATTACAAACTAAACCTTTTTATTTTATTCACTATCCAACTTTCCTGAAAACACGACAAAAGAACAGCGATTATTAAAGTTGTTAAGTAATTAGGAAATCGGCTTCCAAAAAAATAACAACAGCAATGAGTTAACTTTTAAAAATCGATCGTTACTGAAACCGGTGTTATATAATTATGGAATATTATTCGAGTGATGTTATGCCTTAATGTAGGATCGAAGTGTAAAGTCCGGCGTTCTGTTGCGGGTTGTTGTTGTTTTGCGCGCGCAGTGACGTTGTCACATCAGAAGCGCGCGAGCAACTGAGTGAGTCAAACAACCGCTCACATCTCCTCGCGTTATCTCCTCATTAGCATACACCCGGTGCTCAGATACGATAGTTTCCCATACTTATAAAAATCGTATCAAATCATTTGCATACGCAAAGAAAATATATGCAAATACGGCGCTCAGATCTTACGCTTTTGTTCGATATATCGTCTATCAATCGACGGAACAGGTTTATAAATGCGATGCGCCTTTGTGACGGGTTCAATGGATTAGGGTTAAGATTCACCCTCGGCCAGATGTCAATGTTGCATCCCAAGAATTGATATTTAGTTCATTGTGCCACGAATAAGAATTCGGAAATGGGTAGTTTTAATCGCATATGCGTGAATATATTTTCGATAGTTCATTGTTGGGTTGACATAATCGGTGAAGAAAAATGATTTCTTATGAATCGTAAGACTCTTTAGTTGAGATAAATTGTTTGTATTGAAAACAGATGTGATACAAATATTTTGTATGCGTTCTCACCGATGCAGCGGAGGTTAGATACCTATTACTGAAGGTCCGAGACTGCAGTGTGGCCGGTGGCAGCCTGTCCTTGTATCAAGACCGCGCGGCGGACGGCAGACATTAATGACCTAATTACAATGCACATATTCGTACCGACATAATAAATACAATTTGTAATGTAAGTAGGTTAGTTAGCAAATTCGTTTCAATCAATCAACCCCTTTCGTGAGAATACGGTTCAAGAAAATACGGAAACTTTAATTATTCGCATATTAAGTAGTCCTCGTCCCGGCTTATTAATAATTATTTTTATATACGCCTCGCCATTTGCATACGGCTCGATATATCGGCGTAAATCATAGAACAAACGAAGGGATCGAAGGAAACTTGTTTTTTTTGAACGAATTTTAATTTAAAGATCCAAAGGACACAATTATTTGCATATTAAACATCCGAAGACTGGTTTTTTGTGAGAATCTGAGTCAAGGGTCGATTGATTATATTATTTTTACGGATGATCGAATGCTTTCACGTACGTTTTAATGTTCGATGTTTGATTTCCCAGGGCGGTGAATTAATTACTGGAGGTTAAACTTGTTCTCGAGCCCGGGTTAAGATTGAGTCAACTTTGAACTGTCGCCTGTCAAGGGTTAACGGGCGGTTATTTTTTAATATTCATAGATATACTGATTCCAGGTGTTTGGAACTGTTGTTTGTGGTCAGATATTTAAAAATAGAAGCTTGTCTATATGAAAGCTTTGTAGAGTTTGTTGAAAATATCAATTGGAGTCGTTAAAGTAGCAGACGTCACTCTCGGCGTATGAAGGTGACTATAAAACATCAAATGAAAACTTTCAAAGTGACACAAATAATAAATCAGAATCAGATATTACTATTTAAATAACACTAAAATAAAAACTTTTACAACATGAAACGTAATTTGGTAACAGGAAAAGTGAATAAACGTTTTCCGTTGTAAGCAATAAATAAATATAAATTATATTTTTATTACAAAAAAATATGTTTTCTTTAATTGTAATATTTTGGGATTTGTGATTTAGATTGGCCGGTGTTAGAGCAGTCGATTTGTTGCGCAATTAATCATTAGGACATTATTGACGTGTATTTTCATAGTACTTGTTTCGTTTTCCTTTATTTTAGATTGAGTTTCGTAAAATATTAGGAAGAATAAAACATTAGAATAATGTTACCCTAACTGTAACTGATTATTCGGTTACGAAGGTGATTAAGTGATTAATAAAAGTAGAAATTAAAGAGAATAATGATTATAAAATAACTGTAAAACAAAATTAAACAATAGCCGTTAAAGAGGCACTATCTCTCACGATTAGTGCACGATTCGTTGACTCCCGAACAATTTGGAAATGTTTTAGTGAATACATATTTTTTAATTAATTATCATTATTACAATCACCGGCGGATGTGCACACAATATTAAGCCATACTATCTCTGCAATAGAATCGAATATGTGCACGAACCCGCCGTGCCACATTATATGAGAAATTATATTGTTTTGGTCAATGAATGAGCGCGCGATCATTGTCCGGATTAGTGTTTCAATTCGAATTTTTGGTATAAAAATTTCTTTATTCAATTCAAATTTTTGGGTCGTTCCACGCAGCTTTATGACACAAATGCGAGCTATAAGGAGGCTATTGTTTCAAGTACTGAAGGAGTTTAGGTCGTACTTTGTGCAGTGCAGGTGATGGGCGGGGCGGTTCGATTCCGGGCTGGGCGGCGGTTCGGTTTCCGCGACGAAAACGTGCGTTGACCTCGTCACGGTACACTTAGCACCACTTTTAATTAATATAAATAAAAATTATGAATAACTCGTTTTATTACTCATTATCAGATTTGAAATCTAGCGGTTCGCCCGCTGGTCTGTGGCCGAATGCTGAATTTTATATTTTATCTACCGTATCCATTTATATTTGAACACATAAAATGATAAATTTTCAACGCTCCGTTTGGCGTGCGTTAGCATTCGGTCATAAAGAAAATGTTGGCGCTATCAATTAATGGAACAATTTTTAATAAATACCGCTTGATTTAAGACACTGTATTGCTGCGTATAACACACCTTGTTACCCCGGTTACGGCTGTTAATTAGAAGATGTACTTAAGAGTAAGACTACAAGACTTAGTTAGTGCATTACCGAAACGGACTACGCTGATACCATAATCTCTCGTTACAGTGAAGGTATTTTTATCAAACAATGTTCCGATTTCAACTTTAGACCTTTTCCATTCAGTTTCAACGTCTAATGCGCGAGTTTCGTTTCAAGCATATTTCGGAAACCGCAGTTTAATCGCAGCACGCATGATTGAACGAAGAAAACGTTCGGAAAAATTTCCCGAAGGGGAAGGAAGGGAAAAATGTTCAAAGTGTAACCAATGAGTTCACCCTACAACGACTCAATCTACGCGCATTTAAATTGCCCTTTCCGAACGAAACCTCATTACTTCCCGAAATATAACCTCTATGGAGGCAATAAATAACGTAACGGCGTACATATTTCAAAACAAGAAAAAAAAACATAAAATTTTCTTTACCCCACGCGTCTAATGTTTATGTGCGTTTCCATTGGCAAACCTATGATTGTCAATGAGTTATCTCTAATCGGATGCAAAACAAAGATACACAAACTATTTTACATATTCGATCTTTTCTGAAACTTTGCAATATTGGTAGAATATTTTTCGAGACGTGACTTCGAGGTGTTTGGCAGTTTTAAGACTTAAATATTAGCTCCTACATCATTGGTAATTAGAATGACAAACTAAACTCAATTTATAATAAATATTATTACCAATAATAAATAATATGACGGCCACATCTCAAGCCCCAGCTCTTGGCAAGCCGTCCCCACACGACCCCATAACGACATCATAAATCCGAGCGCGACAATGGAAACGTACCCGTTGCGTTCCGCGCATAGATTTTTGCATTATTTTAGTATGCAAATGTTCGGTGCGATAGCGAGACAGTGTGGAGCAATTTAAATTATTTTTTATGGCGCTCCGGAGTATTGAGAGCTCGCCAAGTAACGCGTCGCGGGACCGGCAACATCGGGATTGCCATAACAACGATCTTTGCCTACTTTAATATTGAATGAACCGCAACATTCGCCGTTTCAACCGGGATCGATTCCAGGAAATTACTTTGGAAACATTTTCTACTTTCAATGGGCATTCCAAATATAACTCGAATTAGTAGTTTCTAACTGGACTGGTAGGATAAGGCCGGGTAGAATTTGGATAAATGCTGCTTTATTTTTTTTGGAAATATTAGAATAAAGTAATTTCAAATTTGAAGTAATAAACCATGATAATAATTTCATAAGAAACACCTGAGTCAAAATATTTGGTTCGGAAACAGATAGCAAGGGAAGAGGCAATAACCATTAAAAGCCTGCGAAGGGCCGTTCAGAAAGTTTTCTTTTCAATAACACGTCTAATATTCAAATTAGAGGCACTAAAGCGGGGCATTCGCGGCGATATATCATCGAAGCTAATCAGATTTCTCCTGCTTCTTACATTTCGGGGATTAAATAGGGTAGCTAAAGGTAATTTTGTAGTTTATGCGCAGATTTTTCTTCCGCCTATTAATTTATTAAAACGTTTTCTTATACGTCTTGTTCGTTCGTCATTCCAACAAGACAAACGACTTTTTAAGGTCCATAAATAAATAATAAATAGTATAATATTAGAAAAATTCATTCAAATAAGAACTACAGATTCCGACGAAACCGCCAACAATAGGTACCGACCGTTATCATAACGTTCCTAATTCGAATGCGTCAATAATATCGAACGGAAACGGATACTACACTGATTCTAATTTCAAACGAAATATCGCGAGTTGTTATTGATAAAAATGTGTGACAGACAGACGGACAAGCGGATAATTGTATTGACAGGAAATATGCGATAGTAATAACTAATAATAGAGCACTCTGTTCCGATAGAGTTGGCCCGAGTGTGTGATTATGGGCAATGCGGGGAGTACCTATTGACTGCTCTCATGACATCACTGCGGCTCGGACATTTACTTGAACTAGAACAAAAATTATGAATACATTGATACAAAATAACGTAACGCGGAATAAATTCAAAACAACGATAACAGTATCGTGTTAACCGTTAACCGAATATATCACAATTTAACTTTTTACAAGTTTATGTGTGTAATGGCGGGTTTCGGAGAGCTCATAAAACATGATTACCGGTAACGCTCATATTGGTTCGGCGGTTACGTCAAATGTCAACCGGGAGGACTCTCATAAAAATATGGAATGACATTTGTCATTTCACAAAAATGTCTTTTATGTAAAGAACGAAGTGACATTTTGGAATGCAATAAATTGATGATACACATTAATGACAATATGACGCACAATTTTTATAATACCTATGGGTACTTATTCAAAGGATTCACCCAAAACGCAAATATATATAAATCCTACAATAAACATGTCTGGTATAATCTGGAACAACTAGGCCGTGAAACTAATTATTATTATTGAATTTAATAACGAAGTTGTGATCAATATTTAATCGATACAAAAAGAGTACGTCAATGAGTAAAGTTCAATCGAGTCATCGCTCGAATTCATATCGATCGATTATGCCGAGACAAGACGGCGCTGGAGGTCCAACGGAAGGATTACAAGACACATTAGCATACGTAATTTGTGAACATCTGTCCCACGTGGGCGACCCACCTTCACATTGAACAAATATATCATCAAATGTTCGCGGCTTTTGTACTTGCGATCCCAGATACTGTATGGAAGCATAGATCATAGATATTTGATTGTGTTTCATCAATGTCAGTTTAGTATTTTAAGTGCTCTTGTCAAGTCAAACCCTGTTCAGAGAATCCGGATGTTTTAAAAAGAAAACGATTCAACAAGACGAAGTCACATCCTAGTCCAGCCTCGAGGTGTGAAGAGGAGCTTCGAATACTTCGTCAAGTCGATGACACTATTGTAATCGTAACATAAATCGATCGATTTGAAATCAAAAATTCAAATACGTCAAGACAATGCGTCGCGTCGTCTAATGAGCCAATAACTCGCGAGACAATGGCGGTCGTGGGTGTTACGACACAAATTATCACAAAAGAATATTAATGCAACACTTATTCAAATATACCGCGATCCATATTCAGAAATTATCTCGTTTGATTTCAATGACGGCGACGTTTCTTTTGTACTATTTATGAATCGAACTATAAAGGCGCCCCACTGTAAGTCAATGAGACGCGGTCGTATTCAAATTGGACTTTTTTTAATTATTAATTTTTGTTTATGTTTTACTTTGCTTTATTACTATTTCCTGTGCTGTCAACACTGATGAATGTGTTACCAGTGACGTTGGACATGTGGTTTGTGTTCGGTTGTGGTCGGCCGGTAATACACAGGGCGTGCTCTCCTTTGTTGGCCGCGGATTTACAATATTATCGACAGACATACCAGCATACATGACAAACAATACGATTTGATTTAAGTTGCCCGTTTTTAACATATCTAAGAAACGTAGGTATATTTTAAAAAAACAAGTTTAATGTAAAGTTAACAAAAAAAGGGAGAAGTAATCACGACGTAAATTCGTCTCGATCGAGAAACTCAAATTAGACGAATGGCGGTCGGAAGATTTCTTTGTCTTCGGCCCTAATGAGTTTTTAAGTCGATTATAGCAATTTTTCATAGAAAAACGCCTTTAGTGATGTATCGGTGGAATCAATCACTGTTGGGCCTAAATTGCCCTTTGTGGTGCGGCCGGCCTATCGGATCGAGCCGAACCGACAAATGTCTTGATAGCAACGAATTATGATCTACCTACATCACGTCCACACCAAATAGGAACACCGGAATACATAACTCAACAGTCCTACAATCACTTAGGTACGAATCCTAACAAGAGTAGATTCCACTAATTTTGTGAAATCAAATCTCGTTTAAATTTAAAAATGGCGTCTAGCAGGTAACAAATGTCACAATGACAGACATTTTGGCGGCAATCTGTGTCAAAGTCAAACGTCAATCAATTTGGGAAGAGATCGAAATGTTCCAAAATAAAAACTGTGGAAATGTAAACGAAGCTCGCCCTCCTAAACTGTCCATCATGTTCCACATTCAAACGGGCCAATGCTGTATGCCTTATTGTTTTAAAATCATTATAATCGACTCTCTCACTTCATTTATTTCGTCTATTTTTGTCGCTTATATTTTATTGTTTCGATTATTTCTATTTTTAATTCCTATTGTGATTCCAACTGGATTGCATTGAGGCTTATTCGATTATTCATTTGTTTTTGTAATATTGGACCGTAATTTAATACGAATTAACGGAACGAATTTGTTTTATTAGGAACTTTAATTGATTTTCACTCGTTCCTTAAGGGAATTAATGAATGCGGCAGTTTAAAAACGTCTCGGCTCTATAGAAGATGCAAAAGTAAGTATAAAACAGTTTTACGAAGTCGAATCTTAAGTACAAACCGGTTAGTTTCGCTATGCTCTATTCCCGCTATGCACTGATCATAAAATACCTAACAAAAAGTGCCGCTATGCACGGAATCAGATTCTTGGACTGTCGAAAGGAAAATGCTTATGTTTAAATATTACAGTCATCTAAAATGTACTATCCACATCGTGTTGCTGCTTCTTGATGGAATTGTATAATAAAAATTTAAATAAATAAAAATTATTTAATTAAATAAAAATAAAAATTTAAAAAGAAAAACAAAGAAGGCGAAACGTATAAAAAAATGTTCGAACTGATAGCGATGCTTTACCTAAATGGTGTCCATCACAGTGTACATTTGATTTCGAAATGGGAGCTATCAACGCAGCTACGTTGGTTTTTCATGGTGTTGAAGTAAATGGATGTAATATACATTTTCAAAAGAATGTCATTAAAAAAGCGACATCTTTACATCTTATGGACCATGAAAAGACCGCAAAACATATCAAGCTGTGCATGAGTCTGGCGTATCTGCCGAAACAAGATTTTGAAGATGGGTGGCTTTTCATAATGGAAAATAGTTTAAAAATTTTAATTTAAAAATACTTTAGAAACACTTTTCTATCGAATTGTACCTTCCATTGTTAAAGGTAGCACTGAGAAATTCAGAGCATAGCGGCACTTTTTGGTAGGTATTTTATGATCAGTGCATAGCGGGAATCGAGCATAGCGAAACTAACCGGTACAAACAATACCGACCAAGAGTGCAAGCATGAATGAGTTGGCTGGCAGTGGCACTGACAGCGCTGCGTCGCATCACAATGGAATGGGCCCAATCAGATTATCAGCGAAATGAATGATATCGATTACCAAAGATAGCATAACATTTACCTGAAAGATACACAGCATCTTAGCGTACCTGCAACGAGACAAAACAATTATTATACAACTGAGATATGAATGATACGAGGCATAACTATCAGAACAATAAAGAATTTAATATCGAGGATACTTATGGCGAGGACTTCGGCGGATTCACACAAATAAAAAAACCCGTCACTCCTCATTTTTCCACATAAGACATGGGCGTGTCCCCGAGGGGCACGCCTCGTGATCTCGAACCTTCGTTCACAATAAATAGAGGTGTTTTTCCAATAACCGTTATATCGGTCTTCGATCGATTCCGAACGCCCTCACTATCTTACAAGATATCGAGACCGCCTTCTTATAAACTCTCAATACTACATTAACGACCTTATTTCGAGGCCAGTACGACTCCGTTTACCCCCGAGATCACGTCGTAAAACATATTGATGCCATATCGGTTTTCCATTAAAGCGCCCGTTCGAATAGCGACCTTATCTCCTTCAGATAAAGTCGGTGCTCCCATGTGTGAGCTGCAAGGAATGTATTGACGTGTTATTGGGATCGTTCCGTCCCTTTCTTTCTCTTGTTTTTCTCGTATGTGCGTCTCTGTCGACGGCGCAGGTCCTGAGAAGACCGGCTTTGCACAGAATGTCTGCGCATTCTTTCTTATCAAGCGAGCAATAATGTGTAAATAAAGTGTATTAAAATTGCTATACGTTTATGATGGCCTGGTACTCTGTGTAATTGAACCTTGCTATTTACATTGTATAAGTATTTCTTACCAGTAGAATTATCGCGGTTGTAATGGTGTTCTGTGCCCTGAGTGTGAGTTTTTCTAACTTTACTACTGCGTTCACGTTGCGTAAAAATTGTATGAAAACCGAAAAAGCGCCTCTTGCGGACGAATTGTGAAACTCAGAATGCGAGTGTAAGTTTTAAACGCAAACTATATAGTTAAAATAAACGCAACGGGCGCGTAAATAGGGCGTTTTTGACACTTGGCGCGAGTGTGAGCACCCATTTTGACACTTCGTAATACTTCGTATAGTTAACTTGAGTTAACTAAAGTTGACGCGATAGTTATGTCACTCACCTTCATATTTAGTAGTGAATGTCAGCAAATCAAACTAAAAATTTAATTGAATTGAGAAGTAGTGTTCATTGAAGCCATATTGAAGCTCATTAAAGTTTAAATTAATAATGGCTAGTCGATTCAAAGAATATTACTACTCTCCCGAGAGTCGATTTTACCTGGCTTGGAGGATGTTATCTTTAGCTCGGACCCAAGAAGAACGCAATAATTTGCGGTCATTGCGGGTGAAGCAGCGAAATTTATTTAATCCTATTAATCTTCCGGACCATGAGAGACCAAGAATATATCTCAAAAGATGTGCAGTGTATATATTGATGAAGTGACCAAAGCTCTAATACATCCTCATATTATGTTGAATAAATATATTCATTTCCCTGATACTACTTACTTCAGCCTGGCAGGAAATTAGTCACAGGTAGGTGAAGTGTGATGTTAAATAGTTCAGAAAAAGGGCAATATAATTATTTTAAACTCATTTTTTATATATTTTTATATTTTATTCCTCTTATTGTAAACCAATTAAAAACTATTCCATAGAATCTATTTTGAAATAGCTGATTTTGGTTTGATTTGACCATATTTCAACAAAATAATTAATGTTGCTTATTGGTTTCAGGAGATTCTGGTTACCCACAGAGGCCGTGGTTGATGACTCCATTTCTGAATCCTGCTACAGGCTCACCAGAAGCCAATTATAATATGAAACATTCGGTGGCCAGAGTTAAAATAGAAAACACATTTGGCCATTTTAAGAACCGATGGCGCTGTTTAAGTAATGATTGTGTCCTTCATTACAAGCCAGCCAAGTGTGCCAAGATTATTCAAGCATGTTGTGTGCTGCACAACTTGGCACTTGATTTTAAATTTGAATGATCCTGATGGAGATATTCAAACGGGTATGCTATATTTTTTTATTGGACTGATATTGACTGATAATTTTTTAACTGATAATTTTTATTTATTTGCATTTTTGTTTTAGAAGACTGTGATAATCAAATTTACTGCGAGCATGGAGGAAGTGCCACAACAGATTTTATCAGAGGTAGAGCTGTAAGAGATCAATTAGTACGGAGAATTATGTAAATAAAACTTTATTGAATCTTTAATTGCGTTTTATTACAAATAAAATCAAAATACAAAATACAAATAAAGAAAACCAGAGGTAGAGCTGTAAGAGATCAATTAGTACGTAGAATTATGTAAATAAAACTTTATTGAATCTTTAATTGCATTTTATTACAAATAAAATCAAAATACATACTACAAATATAAATATAAAAGGTGATGTAAAATATTAGGATAGGTGAAAAAACATGTATAAATACAACATCTGACTTTTAATTAAATAATTATATTATCAGTCATTACCGATAACATAATTAATTTGTTGTTTTAATCATTTTAATAGCTATGCTATGCATTATAAAAACAAATCTCAAGTACACTGAGTGAACAATAACTTAACTTTGTCTATAAAAGGCAATTTGCTTATTGGGTCTAACTTAACACAAAGTTTAAAACATTATCCACAAAATTTGATTTGTTTTGGTTATTTTCTGCTCGGCAAAACCACCATAAATGGTTGTATTTACCGTCTCCTCAATTGTGATTAGGTTTCATCTCTTGCATATTTGACAATTTTCTGGTATTCTACAAGCATTACAATGGAGGTGAATAGGCATCACATTGATATTTTTGAGAACGGGCTTGCTGGGGTGCTTGGTAGATAGATACAACTGCATGAGATCCGCTGGTAGGTGCATTGTTACCAACTGGGGGTCATTGGTGACTTGGTGACTGAGAACTATCAGTTCTGTGTGACTGAAAGAAAAGTAATACATATTAGAATATGACATTAATAAACAAGAAATATTAATTTTAAACTATCAAAGGTAGCATCTATTATTGTAGATTCTACAAGTATTTTCGCCAATTGATTGACATGACAAGTTCATTCAGTATTTCTTTGATAGAAGGTAGGTAACTCATGTTTGTAGCTTCAACTAAAGCTTTGTTTATATTATTGTACTCTGTTTATAACCTCAAAGTACAAAGTAAACGACATTCAACATGGAATTCACAATATACTGAAACTTGTCACGTAATTAACCTTCTAAATTGTAATTGTGATTGTACTTACAAATACTTCCTTCATTTGTTGCATTTCCGATAACTATCAAATCAAGCGCTTTTAGAATTATTGTCTTGAAATATTGATTGCATTGTTTGTTTATCATAATAAAAATTTTAATCGTTTTAAGCGCCATCTAGTATCGTCAGACAGCAACTTAGAGCCACAGATCACAGATATTACGATTGTGACAGGTGACAGATGACAGTGACAGACATATGAGGCATACAACCCGTCCGAATTAAAGTGAGATAGTGAACTATGTCGATCTAAGCAAATGCTACACTTCTCACTCCGGTCGGGTTACCAAACGTCGCTACAAGAACGCCAACATAAGGAAAAAAGTTAACTATTGTTAACTATCGAGGGAGTGAGGGAACGAGCACGTCTAAGTAAAGATTCTTTGGACTCGCACTCGCACTTTTACACTTTACGAATAGATTGTCGTCAACTCGATTTACGCTGTAGTAGAGTTAACTCAATTTTTGAATGAAACTCGCACTCAGGCTACTGGTGTATAAATTAACATATCCCTTCAAATATACGGCCTCTGCAGATGTGCAGTATTGTTATTGTTGATTGTGTGTCTACGGCGCTGCTGGGATGGTATACTATTATTGAATATCAGTATCTTCCCAACGGACATATTTATCAGTATTTATTATCGAGTTTCATACGCCATTTCATTAACGAACTGTCTTCGAGACATATCGCTGGGATTGTTGCGTTCACAATTCTTCGTTCAGAACAAGCTGCAATATTTTCATAGCAAATGTTTGTTATTAGATTGTTGCAAATGAATCCAGTAAAACCCCTTTGTATTTCTTGCCGTTGCCGCAAAAGGGTAAAAAGGTAACATTTTAATTGGCACCAAAAATAATCTGTCCAAATGACACGCTGTCAATGTCATTAATTACCCATGTTATGTCGGCTGCAGGAGCTCAGTGGTATAAGTCAAAAACAACATTTTTCAACTGACAGGTTCAATTTTATTATGTTATTTTATTATATTTGTGTAAGCCCCGCCGATATTTAGGTTTGACTAGAAATAACTTCTCAAAACATAAATATGATGCATGTGGCGTCTCAATCTCGTTCTGTTTGATATTTTATGGTGATTTATTTATATTATGATTTAGTTTCATGAAATAGTGGCAGTAATTAGTTACATCGGTATTAGTTAAACCCTTTTGTTTATTTAAGGCAGTTTATTAGGTTCTAATGTTGGTTTAAAAGGATTTGTTTTTTTATTGAGTGTGGGAAACATGGGACGAATAGACAGGGGTACGAAATCAACCATAGTTGTGATAAGTTCAAACAGTTTAACATTTTCGTGAGTATCATCAGAATCGGAACCCAAGGTTGTGCTCAACAAAGCATTCTCACGGTCAGGAGTTGTTGTCAGTCATCTAATACCTCGCGATGCTATAGCCAATAGTCAGCCATAACATTAATAAGCAATATCCGCTAACCTTTCAAAACATTGCACGTGTATCTGATGCAATCACGTAACACGACTCTGTGTTCATATGAATTAAAGTTCAAGTTTGCTTATCAAAATCGACTGAGTTGTTACGTCATGTACTTGAGAGAGGCAGTATCTCGATCGAAGAAGTTCAATAGAAAGAATTTAAAGTCAGGATTAAAATCTTCTTTATCGACAATAATTTGTTTATTAGTTTATGTCAGATAACGATTTTATTGGTTACGACTTCCCTCTTAATATCTATGATTACAGATTAGACACTGTCACAGATTTTTCTTTGAGATGAGAAGTTGGCAACTTAGACTTTATATTTTACTAGCAGTGCCCCGCGGTTTTACCCGCGTTGTGCCCGTTCCCGTAGGAAATCCGGGATAAAATGTAGCCTATAGCCTTCCTCGATAAATAGACTATCTAACAGTGAAAGAATTATTCAAATCGGTTCAGTAGTTTCTGAGATTAGCGCGTTTAAACAAACAAACAAACAAACAAACAAACAAACAAACAAACAAACAAAACAAACTCTTCAGCTTTATAATATTAGTATAGAAGAGAGGAGATTCATAATATCATATGAATATTTTACTTTAATTTCTTCCAAATTTAAAAAACAATACTTAGTTTACAACTTTTTTACCAAGTTTTCTTTCAAAGCGCACCGCACATCGGAACATCGAGACGGAAAGTTCAACATTAATTAGAAGTAGATTACATTGTCCAACACCTCTTAGATCAGTCGTTACAGACTGACCCCAAAAAGGTCGTCGAAGATCATAAATAAACAATAGAAGTTGACTGAAGGTTTACAAAGTAAACGGGAAACTATTGACCCTAATTAAGGCGATGGCCCGTGTTGGGATACTCCCATAATCCGGGATTATCCCAATAAAACACCTCCTGACCGGCCTCAGCGTCTCCGACCTATCAACCACTTTCGATACCAATAAACTATTAACCGGACCAACTATCACCTGGACTTGTTGATTAAATACCCAAATTCGGGTGTTATACTGTTATTGGGGTTGTTAAACTATTAATTAAATTTAAGATATTGTTCTCAACCATCTGCGTCGCGGTGAGGACACATTGGAAATCTTTCATTATTGTTGTTTTTGGTCTAATTATTTAATTTAGTCAAGTCTTCATTCTTTAACTTAGGTATAGATGGGAATGGAATTAAAAGTGTCGCTGATTTATTTATCTTTTATGTCTTTTAATGTTTTTAGAACTCCAATTTGTTACTGATTATGTTGTTAATTGAATATTCAAACATGAAGCCAAATTCCAACTATAAATAAGTGCGGGACAGTGGCAGCACATGTAAGCGGTCCCTTCGACCCCGGGGGCGAGAGATCGAAAGGGCGGACATCCGGTCAAGGCGCCCTCAAACCGATACTATGAGGTATTTATTGAGTTGCGGCTCACCGAAAGTATTTATTGTTCACTTGTACCCTTTTGCCCACCCGACGTCGATGACCATGCATACTAAACTGAACCTTAACTACATGCTGTTAACGAGTAAAATGATATCGAGTGAAAACTAGAGCCAGCTGTAGAAAGGTGTTACTTTCGTATTAATTGGAGTTTTGTTGTTACATTTGCGGGTGGAATAAGTTAATTTATAGTATTTAAATGTTTATGTTGTTTCTTTGTTGAGGAGCTTCGCGGCCATTTTGATTAATAATGACAGGTGGGATACAAGTCACCTGTCAAAGTCAGTGCAGTCGCGTACTCGGCGGTGTTAACACGTAGGTACTTCAACACGTTAGGCTGTGTAATTCTAATTAAGCATTAATAATATTTTATAATTTTTAGTTTATGTTATAAAACATAACAATTAAGAAAGGTATTAAAAATTGTGACAGCTGTCATAAAATTATACAAACAGTTACGAAATAACAGTAACAGACTATAAAAATATGAATAAAAACATACACAGAAATAATTTTAAAGTGTCGTTGTGACACGGAGGAGGGGGGACTAAAAATAATTTTTACGCATCACCTTGTCCATACGTCCAAAATAAATTATTAAGAAAGCAATAAAAGTCGATAGTATTAAATATCGAGTCGCTAATGGGTCGTAATCGAAGATTTTCAAAACAACAGGTGTTTGGAGTCAAACCGCTGACAGTAACGCGAGGCAACTGTTCGGTTATAGCCGATACATCGCTATTTCTGTATGGGGCATTACTTTCAGCTCTCACAAAGTTAATTAGTTTTGTGGCACATTCCAACTGCGAATACAACAGATAACTCGTAAAAATGAGAGTTGGTTTTGATTTGGACCATTTGTCAATAAGAGCGTACGTCGTTAAGATTATTGTCAGAAATCCAGAACTATCTGTTGGCAACCAAAGGAACAACAGAAGCGGTGTTTGTTCACTCATCAACTGACAATCGTCGATTTGCGGTCAGTCGGGAGATCGGGGCGGCCGTGGTTACCGAACGCTTAGCTAATATCGACGCCGCTGCGGTACACTGCCCTATCCGTAATTAGTTGAAGGAATTCAATGGGTTGAACGGTATTTAACATCAGATCTGTTATCTAGCGGTTATACTCAATGTGGTAAGAAATGTATTCGAAACAAATGTAATCTCTTTCTATTTTAACAATAAAAAACATAGTACACAATTTTCTGTGATAAAATTCCAAAACCAATTTCCATGTAATATATTCAAGTGTCGGTTATTGGCCGTCAATAAAAATTACAGAAAATGCAAGGAAATAAAAGTCAATGGGGCGAGGGTTCCAAAGTAGACGTATCTTTGTAACTCATCCGATTTCCGAACGAGCACCGATACCGGAACCAGCGCCCCCTACCGGATGTGCGTTGAGCGGGAAAATAGGCGGAAGTTTCTCGCGCCGGGGAGAAAAAAACCCGAAAAGAATCCCCCGGAAAATTTGCATACGAAAGGGCACTTTTGTGTGTTTTACTCACCGATCGGTTGTAAATTTGTCAGATTGACAATTCACAACAAACACGTCACTTCGCCACTTTTGTTATGTTAATGTTTGGGTTTCTTGCGAATATTTTTCGCGGTTTATGACTTAGATCGTTTTGTATCGAGGGTAGCGATCGGTTTGAGTGTGTACTTAGTTTAGCTTTTAATATTGTCTTTATTTGATTACCGGTCTCTTTGACTGGGCAGTCACTTGAGCTTCAATCTGTGCAATGTAGTGGCATCATGTGTATTGATTTAAAAACAAAGTATTTGAGGAGCAGTCCATGAAACATTTTTTAAAAGTTAGTATGGTTTCGTATCCAGTAATTAGACAGGTGATTCTTTAATTCCTTAAAGGAATGTCCCGTCGAGCTCGTCTCGTCTGTGGGAAACTCACGTTTGATATTGGCATCTCAACAAAAAATATCTCTTGCGCTTTCTGTTCAATCTTTTTGTAATTGCTTATGTCTCTTTGATTGACATTTAATTTTGAACTCTGTCTGTAGAGCGGAAAGAATGATTTCAATCTGACAATCATTTGAATTTGTGTTGCTTTTGATTTAGCATGTAAGCGTTTGTGTTTGGTATTAAAATGGTTATTTTAATATCGAAAAGCTGATATGGATTGATTGGCTAATTGGGTCAGTGTAAAGAGTAGTATCTGAAAGAATGTATATAAAGTCGATGAGAGTTGAATGATTGGGTACGAACTCACACGTGGATGATGAAGTTGCGCTCACGCACCGCGTCGCATGCGAGTGTGGCCGCGCGGCCCTGACCCGAGGATGTGGCCAGATCGCGCCAACCTGCCATTTAGCCGACATGAGCCTCGTCATCCGTTACGAACCGACCCTGTACCTACACTACACTCACACAAATGCATTCACCGTCAATATGTATTTGTGCACTGTACACACTCGCTACTCACTGTTAGATCTTTTTAATGTAACCGAAACTTCGCGTCAACCTAAAACGCCCAAACTTCCCAGTGACCGAAGCGAAATGATAGGTTGTAATAATATGTTAAGCGACACACTAATGAGATTTTGCTACAAACTTATTATATATTAATTAGTGACAAAACCTATTCAAATACACGAATTGGCTATAAAATAAATTTATTCGTATAATTATTATCAATGAATACATTTATATACCCGAATAGTATCTAAGCAGTTCATAAAATTTTACTGCCGATCAATAATAAGTATTGGACATGTATTTATGGCTTTAATGGCCTTTAAAATTTACGATTTGAGATTATAATTTTTTAATTAAACTATTTTTTTCTTTCAAAAGCCCAATAGGGTCTGGGATCTATACAACTGATGGAAATCACGTAATGCACCTAAATTTTTATGAGTCATAAAATCTTGACTTATTTGTCGCCCGGTGCCACTCGCCACGGCGCACACCAAAATCACATTAAATTTCGATAATACGATCTAAAAATTTTAATTTACGACGTTTTAAAACTAAACGATGCTAGTTTTTTATGTAATATTATAGATACAGCGAATTGATGGGTTTTATGTCTCTATACGGGATGCTTGAAACAATCGAGGGCCTCTTTTGTGTCTGCAGTAAATGTAGAATTGTCTAGTGTTTAGACTCGTTGGTTAACTTATCTTGTAGGCGGTTAAAACGAGACAATATAAAACAAACAGCACAATCGCATATTAACAAGCGTTAAAGTTGTACGCAGACAAATCGGACGGGTTTTTATGAAAAAAGACGGTTAATTCGTTTTGGATTCTTCGCAAGGACACGGCGCGCGGCCACTTGCGCGTGCAATGCGCGCGATGCGTGCACTTTTAATAATTTTAATTGTCAAAATTGGTCGTCGGCAGCCTTTGATCCGCGCCGCCCGCCACAACAGGCCTCTCTAGGAAACATTCAGAATTCCAAGCTTTGAAGTTTGATTTTTGATCGAACAATAAAAAAACATAATTCGCTTTAAAAGGGTAAATATTTTTATTAAAGATGACTTTTAATCTGGTTGTAATTGCTAAAGTTGAATGGATTTATGTCAGATATTTTTTGTATTCGTTGAAAATAGCTATCTGTAAAAGATGCCGGTTCTTATAGTAAAGAGAGTATTATTAGAACTTATTATTTCTCGAACAATCTTTGCAAGTAGTCAACTATACGTGTTCGACCTCTGTACATTTGCGTGATTGTAAACATATCGAATAGTCACATCGAACTACGACCGATGCTAAATCGAGTCAATTGCTTAACGATTGATTATTCAATCAGGACGGATTGATAGACATTATCGAATAATAGGCGTACAATTGGTGAATGAAGAGCACGAGGTTATTGCATGTGCACTAACAAGGCGAGGAAGCGAATAGTTTTAAACGATAGACTCACTTCATTATCTATGTCATCACACGGACTTGTTCTGATTGAACCAGTGGGACGCTCACTGGCGAGTTTCACTCGTCTTTCCGATTAGTGGATTTAATAATGTGCATCTGTAAGATTCAGTTTTGTACCAGCAATTGAATTATTAAGGTACCTACTATACTTTAATGTATGCCTCTACCTGGCATTAACCATATTTTATTTATAAATCGTATCCATTACGATTTCCGTCACATCCGTCACGAATCAATAAAACATCGTTTTGTAATATTTGCAGCTCCAATCCTGGGAGAGTTCCCTAACAAGATGTCTCACTTAAGGAAGGGCACGTGATCTTTTTACAAAAAATACCCTTAAGCACCTCTTTACCTCCCCTCTCTGAACTTGTAAACAAAGGATAAGACTCGGTCTCGAACTCCGATTGACTTTATTCCTTCTTTTACAACAAATTGAGTTTGTGGCGTGACGTTTGTTTTGTTATTGGAATGCGTTTGAATTGTATTTGCTTTTTGATTTTTCCTCATTGTTCAAATATCTTCTTGAACGAGAAGTATCTTACAAGACATCACTTTTTCTATATTTCGATTTTGAATCTCCGTTACTTATCAGCTCAATATGTTTTGACCTATCTTGGTCAATTGTACGTTATAATAATGGATATTTTAATTATTTGACACTATGGTGTTAATATCGATGCATTTTGAAAAAATAGTACCTACGAACAATTTTAATCCCTAAAGTAAAGTAAAGAGATCAAAAGAGTTGAGTAACGGCGTTAGAGGAAGACTCAAAGTTTTTTTGTTATCGAATCGTGTGTGATCCTCGCTTAGTGAGGGTTCCGCCGAGGGGAGCCATTTAAAATTAAAATTGACTTATCACATCTAGATGTGAGCGTTCGATATCACTGATCGGATCTATGTACAGCGTACAACGACTTATAAAAACTTGCCACAACTGATACCTGACTTTCAAAACAAAATCACTTCAATATCTGAACCCGATACGTCATAATTTGATTAGCACTCCCGAGCTCGAATTGGGAATCGAACTGCGGTCCCTTTGTTACATTCACACCTCCCACAGAGGTACATGGTATGACAATATCAATGTTAAAAACTTTGGGTTACGATCAAAGATAAAAATCAATTTACCATACTTTATAGTTTTGTTTTCAAGAAAATGGCTGTAAATTGTAGAAAAAATATTCACCAATGAAATAAAAAAGAAGTGTCTCTGATTTTCGACTTCTCTAATGAAGAACGTTTTAATTATTGGCCGCTGCATCACTGGTCAGACCCCTAACAGGTGTAAGGGTAGAAAAAAATAAAGAAAAATTGAGGCAATTGATACAAATTACTTTCGCCACCATTCGAGCGGTAAAAAATAAATTGGAAAAACAATATAAAAGGGCATAGACTACACACGTCTCCCGGGGGCGCGGTGGTAACAAATTAATTATTAATTTTGCAACTTCAGGGTTCGATTCTACTGCAGAGCAATATTTGTCAACTTTTTGTTTTGTTTTTACAATGTGTTTTAACCTTCTGCAAACGAGAACGTTTAAATATATAGTTTTTTTTTGTATTACAGGATTTTTGTCCAAATAGTTAGAAATATTCATGTTTAGAGTTTGAAATTTTTTGACATTAATTGTGTCAAATACCACAAGAATCAAATAAAACTGTTGATCCAATATAAACTAAGACATAAAATCTATTATAATATGCTGTACCGGATTTGATGAGACTTTGTAGACATAATAATATAATTTTTAATACAATTGAACTTTTATTAGCAATAAAATAATTCAATGGCCGTAAAGTAAAAATTAATGTTTGATAATAAGTTTTTATTTTACAACGCCCGCATCTCGCACTAATCCGGAGCGCTCGGATCGGGAGTTACGACCGGACAAACTAGCTGCCTCCTATGACTGCGGCGGTGTCACCTCGCGTCACCCCTCCTCACCTCTCCTCACCGCACGACATGTACTTCTCATCCACTTCAATTGTACTCTACGTCTTTGCTAATTATTATTATTGACATATTTTTTGTGATTGTCTTCTGCCATGTCAACTGTCACCTGAAATTGTCACCCGCCGACTTTTTCACAAGAATTCTTAGTTCCTCATATCACTGTCTAGGTGTCATGTAACATCTTGTGCGGCCTGGGTCTAGCCAGAGAGTAGGTACAAATTAAATAATCTTACACTGTTCGGAGAGCTAAGATTTTAATTACAAAATATACGTTAATCCACGGGCCGCCTCGAGACGATGACATACATTAAAATACATTTTATTCCCCAATAAATAACAATAAAACCCACATAAAATAGTTTACTTGCCGAGATCAATACTAACGGTTTTACAACCATTTTATAACTTGACGATGGGAAGCCGAAAATCTCCAATTTACCTCCATTAAATACCTTTGTAAACAATAAAATATAATTTTATAATCGAAAACTTTGTATCGATTATGGCTATAATCGAATATTATCTTAAATTCAAATGAGTCGCGAGTCAACATAACTTATTGGTCGGTTCGATTTACCTTGTATCTGAATGTCAATTATGACATTTTTAGTTATGAATTGATATTTTTTATTTGAATTTAAGTTAGATCATTAGAAAGAAACAGAATGGACGGCAGCTGAGAACGGTTCAAGTAATGAAAAGCGATTTTAAAAATAAAATAAAGTGTCGATAAACGATTTAAAAACAACCCTTTCATTCGAATCGATTCACACTTAGAACAAACGTCCGCGGCCGGTTCGTTTCCGCTTCTTTATACGTTTTTCATCTTTACAATTCGATTTTTGAATACGTCCCGAGTACGGAACTTGATCGGTAATTTGAATACTGAATGCGATTCAAATTTCGATTATAGATTTATTCGTTAAGTGACCTCTTTGAATCGGATATCGCTCATTTATCGATTAATGAATCAATTGGTAGCCGCACGAGTGTTTGGCTCATTGTGTGCGCGCTGCGATGAATGGGAACCGATACCGAGCGTCGCCGAGCAGACGTCACTCGACGTGCCGATCGTAAATAACGTCTTAGGAACATTAAATAATGTAAGTGACGTCTTCGATCTAACTCGATTCCTCTCATCGGATTAGAGTATAAAATCTATAAAACTCAAAAAGTGCTCATAAACACAGTGCGGGTAATAAAAAACGATGTCATCTCTCAGCTGTTCAAAAGTTATTTCCGAACGTAAAATCGAACGCGCATCGAACGAGGGGACTCGACTCGATACTAATTTTAGAACGATTCTATGCATTTTCTTTTTCGTATTCATCCAGTTCTTATTAAACCTTGTGTGACGTATGCCGATGGTGATATATTTCCTGGTCAAAGAGACTGATGGTCAATACAGACGTTTTAATGACGCGAACTCGCGCTGTGTGCTCGCCGCTCGCATTTCATATTCTTTTTCAGTTTTCTTTTGAGATGGCCACAAAGTTTCCGTGTCGTGTATGACGACCTTTATGAATAGGTCGGCTATTCACGAGCAAATAAAAGCTAAACGATGAATTGGCTTTAAATATTCGAATATAATCGATTACGACGGCATCTACAGGTGGTTCTTGCACAGACGGAATACGGCATTTTAATTACTAAACAAATATCCGCGCAACTCATATTGAAATACCTTATAACAATATGTTTACCGACCACTCATTGTCAAACATTTGCCAACTGGGTGAATGTCAATGTGAAAAAGAAAACTCGGAAAATATAGTTATTTTTGGCAGATTTTGTTCTAAATGTCAAAAGTTTAATACTTTTATTATACTTTCTTTCGTTCTTTGTTCTGTGGGCTAAATGCAATGATGTTGCATTTTAACGAACACAAACATACCTATATCTTCTAACACTATATTAAAACGTATAATAGTCACAGTTTATTGTCATAGTGTTTGGAATGTTTTTTGGACGGTTAAATGAAACTATACTTTTGAAAAGACATCACATACAAAATCAAAACCAATTTCTCTTATATTTTATTTCCACAATAAAATAAAAGATTGCAAAATGCTTGGTTACTTTTTAGCATTCCTTGTTTTCTGAAACTACAATAATATTTTAAAAACAATTTATATTAATGAAGAGAAGTGGGACTCTTGCGCAACCCGCCCGTTCGGAATGTATATAAATAATATATTTATAGCTTGAGTACATCTGTTTGGAAACCATATTGTTTCTCCGTTTGATTGTTATAAATGAACGCAATAAATAATAACATTTTTCTTTTTTTAACGATGTTACGGAGATGACATCTTTATGTGTGAAATACATTGAAAATATTCAGATGCTGTGATCTAGTCTGCACTGCATACACACACAAATAATATCAATGAAGTCGTTTCAGTGAGCCCATGAATCGTGTCAAAACAGATTTTATAAAGATTCAATAAATTCGGCTCCGTTACGTGAATGGAAACCGATCAATCTCCGCCATGACTATTTTGGCGTGAAAGAATTTTTATTATCAACGTAAATGTGACATAATGGAGAAAACAATAGAGTGACTAACGTAAACAATGAAGGATGAAACATCTTCAGCGCGCGGCGCTGCGGCCGGCGTGATGGACCGGTGACAGGTGCCTCCCGGTCAAATCATTCCATTTTGAAAGATTCACCTCACAAAACAGGTGGACATTTAAAATCAATTGCGAATGCATTACCCAGATAATAAATTTATTTAATTTACTGACAATAAAAGATCTATATTTAAAAATAAATTCCGAAATTAATCGATGTTTTGGTTTCGAACCGAAGATTGATAATGTTTGAGAATTTAAAACGAAAATCGAATAACACAACATCGAACTCTTTCAGAAATACATTCGAAATCGAAAACAGCGATTAGTTTTAAGTGTCGTTCGTTCGAATTTAAAAATATGTCGCCTGTTCGGTTTTAATTTTGAACTAGAATAGAATGCGTTCCATTTCGTTTATAGTTTACGAGGTTTGTTTGATATGTTACGAAACAGATCGGGAGATGCTAAGTGAGTATTGTAAAGGAACCATTTCTTGTAAGTGATGAAGCCAGTGATTACACGTCAAGTCTGCTTGTTGGCCGTTTGGAAACGTTACAAATCGATACAATGTCATATTGACTGGTAGCGTCTACAAGCTGTGAAGTCCGTGTGTTGTTTTAATTGAACATTGTTTCCTATTAGTAATCTGTTGGTCAAAGGCCAAGTCACGCACCATCTGCACCACTTTGTGGTCACCCGGATTGTCTGAATTCCTGTCAAGTTCTCAATACCACTGATTCAGTATTTTAAGTATTTCATCGCATTTTTACCTGTTATTTTTTATGGCTTTGAAAAGAGGGTTTAGTAGTTATTTGGGATGACGCGATATTATTTCTGATTTACTAGTACCAGTATTGAGCTGAAACAGTTCTTAAGTTACTGATATTGGACTGGAGTCCTATTCTATGCAGTATGTTCTAGAGCTTATGTTAAGGCCAAGCGTGCGAGCCTCTCTTACGATCGTATCGCTGAAACAATAGGCCATGTGAACTGCGTACCGATGGTGGAATCATTTCATGGCATAATTAAGTTCCAATATATTTTTATACTAAATAAAAGTTACTGAATATTTTGTTTTTATATTTGAAATATTCGTTTCAGTAACTTTTTTCAGTATGAGGTGCATTAACATACGCTATCTCATTGATTTATTGTGTTTCTGCCAACTATACACTCTGTATCTGTAGTTTCGATCGTGATCACATTTATGACATTTTAGCTATTTTTGTATTTTATTTAATGTAGCGGAACATTTAGTTACAATTTCGATTTCAAAAAATACCAATACTAACTATTTAAAACTAAACATCATAGGCATTGTGAGATTATTTTTCTTGAATTAATTAACAGTGTCTATAGATGTTATATTTATGTTACTTCAAAAGCGGTTTCTCGTTTTAGTTAATAATTTGAAATTATTTAATTTTTTCTTTTCATTAGAGCCCCAGCTGTGGGACATTACAAGCTAATACTTTACTTTTTTGAGGATTAGATTGCTTCTTATTCGTGAGTTCGGCGCGACGATAAATAAGCGTCTGTTACTACGACTTTTAGGAAAATCTGCAAAAACCAACATAAAAGCATATATCTTCGCCACGGGTCAAGGTCAGCCAACTAATTCAATGAAAACAATCATTAGTTCGACACATCGTTTTACCACAGAGACATAATTTATCTTTTTGTTTAAACTTTTTTGCAAAATATCAACAAAGAATATCAATTAGTTCAAGGTTCCCCTCAAGTGTCTAGTCATTAGTAAGTGTCTTGTCTGTTTGTATATGTACATATATGAAAATGATGAACTCAGTTCTTTAAAACAATAGGAGTTATTACTAGTGAAATAATAAATGAATGAAAACGTCGAACTTTCCACTTTACGTCAATAATATCAATGGACGTTTAACGTTTGGTTAAACTGAATAAAACTAAAATCCAACCTCTATAATGAAGCAATGAAACGATTATTTCATATGCAAATCGAATCGAACTAAATCGATTCATAAGGGTCATTGAAGCCACTAGTGTTTACAAACGTAGTCGTTTAGTCGATTGGCCGTCCCGTCTCGACTAAACACGCGATGCCGGCGAATAGAAAATTAGTTGAATCGTTGAAACCACTTGAAAACTGTTAAGATTATGTTAATGAGTCAACTCTGCCCGGCGGCGTCCGCTGGGATCTAATGTCTAGTGCCTCACTACAACGCCGGCGTTAAAGAATACGTGTGTTCATTACACAACGCTAAGTATTCGATTCTTTAGTCAATATTAATCTTATTTATATCTCTTTGAAACTCCCATTTTAATAAGACTTTGGATTGACTTGTAGGTTTTATAAAAGTTCTTAGTTTTGTTTGTTGAGTGTTTATCGTATTAAATATCCACTATTTTATTGTAAAATATTATGTTTTTCTATATATGAATTACATAAATGAGTACTCTTAATGTATGGTTGATTTACACAAAAATAGTTCCCACAATACCAACCGGCTACATTACAGATGACGACCAAGAAACGACTAATAATAACGAATTTACATTGTTGTGCCGGATTGTAATCTTAATCTAGTAATGAATAAGGATGAGATTAGCGCGGTCTCGTCGGAGAGATGTCGAACGGTTAGCGTTCATGTCTCGAGGCAGTCGTCTATACCTAATAACCATCAGTGATCGGGCCGATTGTGAAAAATATCATTAAAAAACCATCAGTGCTTGATGATTCGAGTGTACCACAGATGATTCGTGAGGTCGGCCATTAACCACAATCGATTCTTATTTTTTTTGAACATTTTATTATTAAATTATCGAGTGTTGTCGTGAAGTCCATTCGTTCACGGTCCGTGGCTTTAAACAATTCGCGCTACCGACTCTGACGTGATTCAGGTTGGGTTCGTACTCCATTCAGTGTAATTCGGCGTAAACGTCGATGATGAGGCTAGACGATCGATAGTGTACGCCCACTTTTGTTGCGGTGGGAGGGGCACAAATCGAATTAGTCCGATACATCGATTAACCTCCAAAGTATCGACAAAAAATACGATTAGCTCCGAAAATCATCGACATGAGAAAAAAGTAACAAACGACGGTTAATGGCGGTTTTTGTTTAAATTTCGAAGATTTGAATTCGTAATTTGAACCGCAACGCGTTCGAATCATTTGTCAGTGACAATTTTTTGGTTGCAATCGATTTTTAAATACAGGTTAAGGTTAAGTCGGCGCCGTTTGTACGAAATACCAAGGAGAACGCATAACGCTCTTGATTTTAAATGATTGTGTAGAATGTAAAGTACTCGACACATACGTAAATTAATGCTTTCTAAAATCCCTCAGAGAATGTCACTATTTCGTCCTTCGTCCAGTGACGGGCCATGGGAAAGCTTGCGATTTTTTGTTTCTAAACGGGCACATTCTTCGGAACATCAAGGCGGTGGGAACCGATCGCATTCCGCCCGTGATCTGTAGGGAAATGCTCTTTTTACGATCCGATACGATCGCCGATGAATCGAGTCGATTAATTACCAGTTGAAGTTCGAATGTCGGCGGTGACGCGCTCGCGGTCAACCCTAATTAACGTTCGGATTCAGTAGCGGACTTCTATATTTTATTTTTCGAATTCACTCTCGTATGTGTCAACGTCAAAACCCTTGAAATCTTTTAACGGTTGATAAAACGGCGATGTTATTTATGAAACGGATGGTATTCTCAACACCCTGAGGTCGCGATGTGGCATCACCAGCACTTTTCGTATACATAACGAGGTTGGTTTGCAATTAAACTTATATTTGTATAACCTTTTCCAAATGAGTTTAATCTGCCATAAAAGTGTCCCGAGTGTGTTATTATATAATGAAAGTAAGAAATCGATCTCGCGGGGACTCATTCAATTATACCAACAATAAATGAAGCCGATGCAGAATCCTATCGGCCGAAGCAGTTTATAGATGTTAATTGTTAGTATTATTACGAAGGTTCCTTTGAGCGCCTCATGCGGTTGCTAAATATAGTT
The DNA here is from genome assembly GCA_951394245.1 of Cyclophora punctaria. Taxonomy (NCBI): domain Eukaryota; kingdom Metazoa; phylum Arthropoda; class Insecta; order Lepidoptera; family Geometridae; genus Cyclophora; species Cyclophora punctaria. The sequence goes on from OX596189.1 coordinate 8,102,151, forward strand.
TTTAAACAGCCCCGAGATGGGTGGTAAAGGTGCGTTTGTTTATTAGTTTGATACAAAGTTTTATTGTCTTGCAAATGACGATTGATTATAAGATCGGCAGCGGATACACTTGATAGAAAATTGTAATTTTAATGTTTATGGCTCGACGTGAATCAGGTTCTATTTAGTTATTGCGACGATATAAACCGTACGAGTAACTGATTGCCCGGACGGTGTCTTCAGATCTAGACGTCAATTTGAAACCTATAAACTGCGGGCCCTAGCGCTCCGACCGAACTGTATCGCTCGTGGAAACATGCAACACCATATCGTAAACTAAGTATTAAAATGAATCGTTCCCTTTGCTACTCTAATCGATAAATGCAATTCTAGGCACGGCATATGTAAATGTTGTTATGTAAATATGGTTTTTAATCAATGTTAAGGCTTAGTGGGCGCATTGCAAGGGTACTAACAATACTATCGGAGGCCAGCATTCAAATGTAGCGGGTATCGGGAGACGCATCGGACGGGCCGCGCTCCTCGAACACGAATGAATATTTATTCCGTTCGGGCTCCTTACGATACTATATTGTTCATAATTTGTCCTTTATTACAATCCAGAATAACCCGTGGCTAAATATAGGACGTCGTTTCATTTTATATTTTACCAGATTTATTGTTTCAACTTGATCCCTTCACCCAGTAATGTGTAATCTAATAATATAAATCGTCTGAAATAGTAATGAATTAACTATCTTCAAAATAACGGAATATGGTAATATGGTGGAATTGTTATATTTCCTTATGCTGTTACGTGTTATTGCGTCTGTCAAGATGTCAGTTAATGGTCGTGTAGGTGCCATTTTCGATGTTAATTCGAAGCGCGTGTGTGACATATGAAATCGATGCGATTACTCGATATTACAGAGTTTAATAGTTGATAATCGAGTGTTGTGTGACACTGACAGCTGAACTTAATGTCACAGATCAGTGGGCTTTAGTCACCTGAATGATTACTAGCTAATTATAGTGCACGAAACGTGCTTATTAAAGGATTATAGAGGATGTGTTTATAGGTCTTTAGCGTAATAGGGTTCATTTTCTAGTCGGATAATTTAATTTTAATATCATAAACATTAAGTGTCTTTGCCCTTCTAAACTGTTATTCATGTAACCAATGCGTACGAATCCAATGAGAGTCACTAGTCAAAGTGAGACACAATAACACCTAGCCCGCTTCCTGCTCGGCTGTATCGTTTCGCAACATCCTCTGACCTTCGGGTAGATCCCTATCTCCTGCAGCTAAGAACAATACATAATAATGATCACCATTTTGATATCCTGTAATTACTATTACGGTTTTAATCGTACTATTGATAATTGTTTGCTATTGCTATGTAGCCCGGCTTTATCTTTCAATAACGCTTTAATTGATCTCAGGAGTTGGACTGCAATATGCAGTTGAATTATATACTCTTTCTGTTAAATTTAAAAATTGAAATCTTTGTTTACTTACTGAAACTAAATTGACACTGTCTCCCATATGAATCAAATCAAGGAACTCGTATGAGAGGGTATGTACACAATCATGGCCCGTGCACTCATGTATCGAACATTGTATCAGTAAACAATGGGAGGTAATAGCCGGGACCCTCGACCCCACTCGCAGGTTAATAGTACTCATAATACTAAACTATTAATTGATTTCGTTACTTGTTTCATTCGTGAGTATTCTATTCTATTGAGGGTGATTGTTACCTTCGCTATTAGTGATGTGTTGATAACGATCGGGGACAAATTGATAGTTGAATGTGTGATCCTATATTTAGTAGGTATATTTGCTGTAGTCCTTACCCAGATATTAAACTGTTAGTGATCAGTGATTAGAATGGAAGAGTATTTGATACATTTGGACCTATGTTTCTATACGTTTTTGAGGAGCATACGTGTTTTGATCCGAGTCCTCACCTGTTGCCAGAACTGTGCAAGCAGATATATTCTCTCCTTCTTGAAGAGCCAGTCCATCGAGTGCATAGCTCGTACCTCCACCGCTTCGGGCGCGGGGGGCAGGCTGGTGCCCGTGGGGTGCATCCGGCCGGCGTCACACCCGCCGCATACTGACCGATCACCACGCACACACGCCCTTATATACCTCACACATCATCGACTTACTTCTTTCGATTTTCAAACTGTATTCTATCCAAATAGATTTCGGCCAGTTCGTGAACTGCAATTAGCATTCGATTGTTCTTTCATTCGATATATATTTTTTGTTCATTCGAAACGAATCGCGTGCCGTTTCTTACATTACCTGGAACAGAAAAAGGCGGTGTTGAATATCGATTCTATTGTTGTTTCGGATTTTCGTGTCGAAACTAATTTGGGTTCGATGTAACTGCGATAGCGATGCGAAAAAGAAGGCGAATGATAGCCGACAGTTTGTTGTTACTGTTTAAATTATTGCAAGAAATGGAACTTTCATTCTTTACCCCTAATGTTGCATAAGCGATCGATATCTTTTATCTTTATCACTATATTTTTCGTTCCTCTGATATTACCCGCGTTGTTTTCGCCGCAAGTTGGAAACTTCTACAACAAAAACCCGCTCGAGTGGACTAATAATTATAGTGTTGTCAAGTAATACATTTCGCAATAAAAGCAACAAATATAGTTAAGCAAAAACATGTAAAAACTAACGTATTGCCGTCTAAAACAAAGCTCCTTGACTGCATAGTTGTAAATTCTTCGGCCTAGTCCAAAGCACGGGCGAGAGCGGTTTTAAAATAAGGTAGCCTTTTAAATTCATTTATTAAGCTTAACAAAGTACTGAAACTTGAATCTAACGCAAATAAAAGTAATTCGAGTCGATTTCATCAAAATGAAAATCATCAAATTTGGATGGTTATGATTAAATTTTATAATATTTATTAAATATAATAATACATTTATATAAGAAGAAAATTAAACTGCCCGGTGCTTGGAAACTAATGGCAAAGCGCAAGGCGGTTACTACTCGCAACTTTTATCGCTGTCGCCTATGACTTATTAGTACAAGTAATAATGCGGGGTCGCGGCAGTGAATTAGTGGTGTGTCAATCAATAAACATGATAAGTGTAGAGTTTCGTGCCGACTCGGGTACGATATGCAAACAGGAGTACGCGTCACGCCACCGCCTACTCGATCGTGGATATCGATAACAATCGATATGACCGATACAATATTGCTGGACAGTCTTGAACCTGCCCATAGTACACTTTGGGGGTTGCCCACGCCATGGCAATACCTCACCTGAACACGTTTTTTCACAATATTTTTAATAATTTCAAAACAGGCAATCTGTCAGGTCCTTTCTTCATCTTCATCTTTAAAACATGTTTTTTTCAACTCAAGTATGCATTAAAAGGTTTTGATTATTAATAAAAATGCGTTGCTTTAATAACATAATTCTATGAGTCATTTGGTGATAAATTTAAATAATTGGTATCAACTATTACTTAATATTCATTAGTTGAGGGTGGTTAGATCAAAGATAACAATACCCGTAGGGAACTACGACATATTGATTAGCTTATATCGTATCTTACACACTCAATAATAAAGGTCAATTTGGAATGTTATTGAGTTCTCTACTGCTAATTAATATACCAGGTTTTTAGAGTTCATAACATGTATAAAAAGTATATTTTTTAACCGACTTCAAAAACCGAAGGAGGAGGTTATCAATTCGGTGGGTATATTTTTTTTTTTTGTTTTTTTTTTTTTTGTTTTATGTATGTACACCGATTACTCTGGGGTTTCTCATCCGATTTACATGATTCTTTTTTTGTTCGATGCTGTAGACATTCCCATTGGTCCCGTTTAAAGTTTTATCCCAAATTTCCTTCAGGAACCTAGCTAAAATTTCAATAATGTAACGGAGGGTATAGCAAAAATCACTTATCGGCGTGCTTATGTCGCGTGCGCTGCGAAAACTATAGATGATACATAAAAACAATGTTCTACACGTTTGAAGTACTCATTATTTTGCACAATTAAACCCGCGACAGTATATGCCTATCTATTATAGTTTACGTACAATTACCACTTCTAGTTAAATTTCTTCAATTTAAAAACTACTGCAATAGTTAGCTTGTGATATTCGCGTGATGATATCAATATATATCAAAATAAATACATCTACAATCAAGTTCAGGAAAGTGACTCTCAATACCTTTTTAAATTATTAAAATTGGACCGTCCGTTTAAATTTAACGACAAATTAAAAAGTACGAAATATGCAGCGGGCGAATTAAACAAACCGCTGCACGCGCTGTTCCAATCAATAGGAAAAAATAATTAATTCACTGTTAAAACATTACCAAGAGTTATTGAAATAAGAAGCTAATTAACTAACAAACAAAGAGAGTAGACACTAAAAAGTAAAAAATAAAATTTAAAAAAACTACGTTTAAAAAAACCGACTTCAAAACTAAAAAGCAAAAAATAACTCTATAATCATAATATGAGTACTACTAAGGTAGTAATAATTATTAATTATATACTAGTATTGTTATTTTTGGAGTCGGTGACAGCCAAGTGAGATTGTGTGTGTGGATGAGAGTGAGAGAGAGAGAGAGAGGCGGAGAGAGAGAAGCTTATGAAAATAAATTCCTCTCTCCGCTGGATGTTCGCAATAAGGTTCGGGTAAGGTATACTCGTAACTATAACGCGAGCATAGCTTAACAATTTATGATTGTTGAATAATTAGTTCTTTCTTGGCTGTCACCGACTCCAAAAATAACAATACTAGTATATAATTAATAATTATTACTACCTTAGTAGTACTCATATTATGATTATAGAGTTATTTTTTGCTTTTTAGTTTTGAAGTCGGTTTTTTTAAACGTAGTTTTTTTAAATTTTATTATTGGATTTCATTCGATACCTTCGTTCGATACCGATAGAAAATATGTAATGTCAAATTGACTTAAAATAATAACTTTTTAATTAAAACTGCCAACATAATTTAATTATAAATGTCATTAACTACAGAAATGTTTGAAAATCGAACTGAATTTTAAAAGGTATGGTGAATTTTATTCGTATCGGGATTCTAAAGTAGGTGGTTATTTGCGGCTTGCTAAGTGGGTAGTGTTTAATAGTAAACTTTAATGTGATTGTAATAGGGGTGGGTGCGAGTGGCGCTGCACTAGACAGAGGCACCGCGGAGTGGGCGCTGATAGTGATCTCGAGGTGGTCGCGTGTCGACCCTAACTAACGTGCTCTATAACAACTTTATTTTTCGACAAATTCAAAATGTCTCCCGCTAACAATTATAATAAATAAATAGTTAAATATCTGACATTTGAATTGTAAATTTTTATAAGACATCGACATGACATAGACAAAGTATTATCTTTTTTCGTGAGTCGTTCCCAGCGATCTATTTCCAGCTGCGAACCGTTCTCCATCGGTTCGCAATTAAACTGTGATCAACGAATGCACCGAGGAAACATAAAACAAAACTATTCGCGTGTCATTATAATGATTTAAATAACCGCTAAAATATAAAAGCTACTTTTACCTATAAACATTAACGACTATAGTTACAAAAAAAGACAGGTGCTCCAAAATATCCGAAGGAACATCGCCGCAAACATTTTTATCACTGTCGTAAATATTACGAAACTAATGCCCGTTTTCACCAACATCCCCTAAGTTTAGGGGATCCCCTAAACATGCTTAGGGGGCCGTTTAGGGGGCGGTTCCGTTTCACCAACCGTTAGGGGTCAACTAAACGCTAAAAGGTCCCCTAAATTTAGGTGGTCGACAACTGGGCACATAAACCGACCCATAAGTGCGTTGTCTTTTAAGCAACGAAGATGGATAGTGATTTATATGAATTTTTAGATAATTTAGAAAATGTTTCTACTATATTCGACGTAAATAATCGCCGTATATCGAAAATGACCAAATTACTTCGAAAGTTTTGACGAAACCGACTTTTTTCGGAGATTTATGTTTTGTAAATCGTCAGTGTTGTATTTATTGGAAAAGATTGAACACGCTTTAGAATTCCCTGATATTAGGTGAGTATATTTTTTTCCTTAGTCTACGCCGTCAATGTTTCTGATACACTTGTGTGTTCCCATTTCATTTGCATAGGTAATTAATTTTATTATATATTCACCAGGTGAAACTTCAAGACTATACCTATATAAGTTTTAAAATTCCGATTTTTAGTTAAACTAAACTTGTTATTTGAACTTTTTAAGGTGGAGATGATGCAGAGCTATTCAGAAACAGGAAGGGATATATGTCTATAAATGTTGAGACGGTAGCATCAGCCAATTTGTTAATAAGAGATGTTGGCCAGGTTCAACACATGACTCGGCTATTTATCAAAATAGCAATTTATACATATATAATAAATAATACAATCCATTTATCATAGATAATCAATTTATTTATTATTAAAAATACAATTTCTCTTAGATTTTCTAGTCATTCTTTGGTACACCAAATAAATTCTTCAGATTGAAGTTTCCACCTGTAAAGTAAATAAATTGTAATAAGTATTATGAACTTATAAAAAGTAGAGATGTTATTTCTTTTCAGAATCATCTGTTGACTCCTTACTTAAATCCTACGACAAGAGGACAGCACAAATAATAAGGAATGTCACAACCACAACTACATCCCAGAACACATATGGATTTAGACGATCACAAATTACAAATTATTTTGATAACTTGTTACATAACAATAACTTAATAAATGTTCTTATGTGATAACATACCTTTTATTTGATTGAGTGGATGGTTTTGCTCTTTTAATATTGGCCTACGCCTTTTCCATATAGGAGTTGGTATCTTTGAACGTGATGGTGTTACCTCACATTCGTCTTCTATCACGTTTTCATTTATTGCCATGTTCTGAAAACAAATTATATTAAAACACTTACCAGAATACTTTTATTATATTAAGTTATTGCGACTTTATCTGGAATAATTAACAGAACCTGGGTGACCGAGCTTTGTTTGGTTTTTATTGAAGTTTTTTTTAAATTAAACCTAGCTAGATTGATTTACCTCCCCTGAATCCCCCTGCAAACTAAATTTAATGAAAATCGTTAGAGCCATTTCCGAGATTCAGATTACATATAGCAAGCATTGCTTGTTTAAAGATATTAGAAAGATAGATAAGTAACCTGCCCTATTTCTAGATATATGCTATCTGGTTAAGATAAGATTAACTTCAGCAGTATATTAAGTGAAAAGAGTAACAAAAAAACAAAAAGATAGACAAGTCCTTTCACAATTTATTACAATAGTACAGTACTTAAATTGCCTAGGGCAATATAATTTAAGTTTGTAAATAATATATCTGGCAGTACTTACAGTAATGGGTTCAGCATCTAAAATTATAGCCTATTCTTCACTAGTTAGTTCATTTGTGGTATCTGTATGTGGTCTAAAACATCAGCAAGAAGTACCACTGCAACCTCGAGCCATCAAATCGCAGACTTGGTCCAATATTGGGTCTGTTTTTGCAGTTGATGGTCCTCCTCTCCTCATGAGAACGATTAGTAGTAACGATTGACGAATAAAGTATTGATGAAAGTACGAAGAAACGATCACAACCGTAGCGTAGATCACAACACAGGATCACAACAAACAATTAACAAAGTAGGTAATCCAAGTGTCAACTCAACCGTCAAATACAAATGACCACAGATTAAATGCGTGTTTCGTTATGCATGTATAGAGTAAATATGCTAGAACATATTAAATTAATTAAAAATATGAACGAAATAATATTAATTATTATTATTAAAACAATCTTTATCATAAACTTTATCAATATGTGCATGTACTTTAGAGAATTTGATAAAAAACTATAGTGTTTAAAAGTATCGACAAGTTCAAAGACGCATCAGTCGTGCATCAGTCACTAACACGTCACTAATATCGAAAAATAAACGTCACTTAACTATGTGTCCCCTAGTTAGGTGATAGGAATGATGGTGAAACGAAATTTAACTTGGGGGCTGGTTTAGAGGACCTTTTAAGTAAGGGGTCCCATACTTATGTGGTGGTTTAGGGGATGTCGGTGAAAACGGGCATAAGATTACCCTGTTTCAAAACACACGACTGCATCGGAATCCCACCGTATCTGGACTGGGTAAGGTTCAATATCTGGCTCCGACTCGTTTAATAGCAAAACAATACTGATAGTGAGTTGTAAAATCGGGAGACCTAAAAGGTTTCGTGACATAAACTTTCTTCTATTTCAATCGATATGGGACTCGATTCACTCGACCTTCTTATTCATAATCGGAATGCAGTTCGATATTGGAATTTAAAAATGGTTTCTCATTGAAACGCTCCCCCTTTCCACTGTTGGTCGTTTTGTGCGCGGGCTTTATCGTCACGAACTCTGTGTCAGATATTAGTCATGTTAGACACTTTTTTATTCGTGCCAATTCGCCAAATCTGTGGCGATTCTTCGTTTGTGCTCTTTGAACTGCACTCGACGTACTGAAATTCGATTATTTCATTTGCCTGTTCTTTGATTGATGGATTTTGTTTTTTCGTTTATTCGAAAGCATCGAGTGGTTACCGAACGTGAGCTAAGTGACTTTTTGTACTCGATAATTTTTGAAATTGCTTTCAACCTGACATTTTGTTTGTTTATCTCGATTAAAAGTGAGACGAGTCGATCTAAATTAATTCGATTGTATAGTTTAATGTGCGGTTATCACGATAGTGATGTCACTAGATATTAAGCGTCCGATTATCGATACAATTCAATCGAAACATCGCGTGCGTACTTTATTTATTGGAGCAGGTGTGTTTGGTAATTTTTTTGATGACTTTATGTTCTTTGTTTGAAATTCATTTTATTGTGAAATTGTAACTTGGTAAATGAACACTTACTTTATAACGGTTGCTTAAGTGTTAGTAATATATTATAATTCATGTTATTGTTTCTATGCTACTAGATAATTAACTGTGGTCTGTGGTCCTTCGTTCGAATACCTTTACAGATACACTTCATGTACATATACATATCTTTTATGAGTGTATACGTCAAGTTGTATTCTATAAAAGTCATTACCTTTACGTACCTAAATAAAATAATGTTTCCAATGTAATTCGCATTGAGTGTTAAACAACACAAACAGTAATTAACATAAAATAAATGAGTGTGACATTTCAATTGCACTTAATCAAAAGAAAGTATCGCTTTAATTTTCAGCTTACGTTCGAGCGGATGTATTTCATTAAAAAAAATGAATATAAAATAATTGAAAGCAATAACCTAATAATGGCATTTATAGTTCACCACCAAACTGTTATACCATTTTCGTTTTACATTGGCATTTCAAGATTCTTTATTATTAAACTTGTCAACGAAACATATTTTACATTTAATTTAGTTTCGACAAATTATGCTGAGTCAGTCAGTTAATTAGTCAGTCAATGAAATAATAAAAACAATGTTTTCAGAAGCAACAAAACTATCAGTAGTTAATAAAAAGTTCATAAAACTAGTCATTTGATGTATTGGTAAAGAGATTTCTGTTCGGATCTTGGAGGGGAGACCAAAAAAGATATTAGGAAACGTAATATGACTGACAAATGTTTTTTGTGCTTCTATTAGGTAGGATGGCCAAGGAGCATGTTGTTTGCAGGGACATTCCTTTATTTCAATCTACATTAATGTTAGTTTACTTATTTCTCGATTTCATTGTTCTTATGTAGATTGGTTTGACACACACATAAGCACACATCCAGACAAGTGTTTATCTACTGTCAAACCTAATTTACTTCGAAACTACCAAACCGATTGAGATTACTGTTTCTCAAAGTTTTAATTTACACCAGTTTGCATTGTTATATATTTTTGTGTTTATTTTTCGTATTTGCGTAGTAATTACGCATACTTCTTCTCGGTGTGCAAATACCTTCAATGAGATGTGGACTCTTTGTCCAGGAGTGTAGGAGCGCCAACTTAATTTGTGATAATTATATTTGATTTTAGTTGTATCTAAAAATACATATTTCTGACATTTTCTCCGTATTTGAAATGTTTGGTCACCCTCACATTCGTACCCATGAGTGTAAGTCATTACACCCTCGCGTGGGACGAAATATTTCGGTAGCTGTCGATACGAATGAGAAGCATTGGAGATACATTTATAAATAACACGTTTTATTCCACCAAGCTGTTCACCCTACGCCAAAGAAAACTTACGTTTTTCATAGTTTTGAAAGCTCTGTGAGCCTCCATTTTGACGATTCCGGTCAAACACTATAATTATAAATGTTAAAATCCGCAAACGCAATTCGTAACTCATCAAAATGTCGTCCCAAAATAAATGAAACTAAAAATAATACAGCATTATTCATACACGTCACCTGTTTCGGTGCTCAATCACACTTATCTATATCTATACTAATATTATAAAGCTGAAGAGTTTGTTTTGTTTGTTTGTTTGTTTGTTTGTTTGTTTGTTTAAACGCGCTAATCTCAGAAACTACTGAACCGATTTGAATAATTCTTTTTGTAATGGATAACTACATTCAACGGGAAGGTTATAGGCTATTTTTTTATCCCGAAATTCCCACGGGAACGGGCACAGCGCGGGTAAAACCGCGGGGCGCCGCTAGTAATTTATAATGTGATATTGTGTGTGTGTGTGTCCGCTCTCAATTATATTAGTGTTTATAACTAGCTGCTGGCTACGGATTGGCTTTCTAAAGGGAAAGTAAGTCGGTATTGGACCGCGCCGAGATGATCCTAATCCTTCGTAACTTCAGGATTCCCTAACTTAAGAGGTGAAATACTCGTAATTGAAGTTCCTCCAACTAAGAGGAAAAACTCAATACCTCATTATTAAAATTATAAACTAGTTCTATCACTACTAGGAACCAGGCCATCAGTTCTTGTCAAAGAAGCAACAGCCTCGTATTTATATAAACGCGCCACGTCGATGACCACTTGTTATTATGAACTGTCAATTGAAAGAGTATTAAATCAAAGTAATGAGTAATTTATCTTTAAAACAACGACGACACGGATCGATTCCTCGAGATACGATCACTGCTGACATTTACATTGGCAGAACATCAAATACAGGAAGATCGACACCGCGGGCCCACTGTGTGAGCAATTAGTCGCCATGAGATTGATACGAGCCGACAATCTGTTGGGATACTCCTTGTCCATCGATTTATAGCCAACTTTAATATCTGCAAGCTAGGGTTTCCAATATAATATTTTCTCACTGCCTACTTAAGTATTGTTAATACTGTCTCCTTTCTTACTTATCCAGGGATTTCGATCAGCTCCTCATTTCTTTTAATTTCTTATTGTAAGTGGTCAGTCAACACGTTACCATGAAATAGAATATTTATTAGTGGATATTCAAATTTAAAGATTTAAAGGAAGGTCTGATGTGAATTGTTGTAAATGAAGCTAAATTGCTTCATACCTAATACTTGGTTCTCACGTGTTCAGTTTTAGTTTAATGTTGAGATATGTATTAACAGTGATGGTTCCATTGAAACCCGACGGTCATCATTGAGGGGCAGTAATACAACACCACTAATTGATATCGCTCGAATAATAATATTGTTTACACTATGCGATAAACAGAGGAACAAGGTGAGAGAAGTCAGCGATTCAGTGGTGTCGCAAGAAGTTTAACCATGTTATATACTATGTAAATTGTCCTTGTCCCAATTGTTTAAATCGTTATAGACTATGTCGGAGTCCTTTAGACGGTCTAAAACTCCAACACAGTAGTTGACCGCTAACCTATTCGAACTAACTGACACATGAACGAAACAGGGATGCTAGTGTAAAACATAAGGAAAGCAACAAAGATCACTTATTTACTGTGTAGTTAAATAATAGAAAATGATCTAAATAAAATGTATTTGAGTTCATGAGTAGGGCTAACTACTTAACAACTGAACATAAACAGTATAAATTCGCTGCCGCTTGTGGCGGGTACTATACAAAACTTACTTATAACCCAATTCACGCAATTTTAACACTTGCCTGACTAAAATTAAAAGCGATTTTTGCTCACGAACACCGTGAGAAAATATGTCGATTCTTCTCAATTTGAGTCTCCGATAAAAGAACGTCAATCGATGAAATATGAGTGTTAATATCTAGTAATAAACGTGATCGAGTCGGTTGTTTGTGTGTTCCGGTGTTTAACAACGTCGACGCTATTACACTAACTACTTACGTATAAGTATACAGTAAGTCAGCACCTAGGTATTTGTATAACTAGTGAGAACTGACTATTCCTTTCCGAGACAAAGACATGTGACTGTTCAGTATTGGTACTTACTTACCTTTACCTCCTCCAAAACGTATCATAAGGAAAATAATACGTAAGGTACAAAGTTTGTGCCAGAGCCAAACTCGAACCAGCTCTTATGATCTTTGGTAATACACAAAATAATGGACCGAATGTTATTTCAATTAACAATTATGATATTATTTAATGAGCTATCGGTTAGTTTTTTGTAATACAGTGGCGATGTTGGTCCAATTTTATAGCCATCAGAGGAATCACATGTGGCGAAATCGGTGCGTCTCGGGAGCCCTAAAAAGGATAAAAAAAACATCCGTCTCTTTCAGTTGTAGAGCGCCGTCCTTGTTCGACACCACATGTGTTTCCAGACTGTATCAATGGGTATTGTTTTTTATTATTTTTATTCGATACTAAGAATCGAATGATTATTATTTTGATGAGTATCGATATACTCAATACTTCTGATATTAACTAAACGAGTGTGTGTTTTTGATATTTTAAAATTATGAACCAGGTACTGAAGAAACCGACTTTTAAGCGATTTTAGTGGACTGTTATTATTTAAGACACTCAGATACTCATTACATCGGGTATCGGATCAAAATAATGTGACGCATCGCTAACCAACTCCTTTAATAAAAAGACTTCAAAGAGATTTCAAAAGTATTTTTTTCTTCTATATGTCGCCATAAACCGTCGCTTAACATTTTCAATCAAGCCCGGGTGAGATCAATAATAATTACGCGTGTATGTGTAACAGATGTGCGATACATTTAGTTAGTTATTATCATATATTTAATATCTGCTTTGACATATTTATCACCATATCGGTTATCTTATGAAGGCAGTAATAATTATCATGTGACCCTGTTGGAGACGTCTTCGGTGATATTAATTGGCACATATGTAGGTACCAGCTATTAGATCAAGCTAGCTCGGTCTATTGTCTGGAGATAGTGCGAGTGAGAAGACGAATGAGAACTTCCAAATTCAAAACAATCAGAGGTTCTGAGAGTAGAAGGTAGCTTTATAGGTGGAGAAAGCTTTTAGAGTAGTTTCTTAATTTGAAACTTTACTTGTCCTCCAAATACAAACTGTCGAAGGGCTCTTTATTGTTATTTCAGGCTAAAAATACGTCACTTACCTATATTAAAGTTAGCGCTTGTCCTATTTGGTTCCTAGTTCGAAATTACTCTTAAGATATTTGAAATGCCCAGAAAAAAGGTTCAAAGTGGGTTACATTACATGTCAGGGTGTCGTTAATGCCGCTTTAACTAACTTCAAAAAAGAGGAGGTTTTCAATCTTGTTGGTCCTTTGTAATCTAAGTTCTTACTACAAGATTTTTAATTAAATATCTTTGATTCTTTACTTTTACTAACATTTTCATTTTATTCCTACACTACACTGCATCATGAAAACTCAAGACTAATACCAATAACTTACTAGTCTTAATATTCCTTAAAATTAGAAATCATTTTAATTCTATTTTCTAGCATTTTTAAGTAATTCTTATAGAAATTATAAACATTTCAGTATAGTGTGATTATTGTATCAATTATAATTTTGAAACAGATTTCCCATAATATGCTGATCCCCTCAGACTACATAACTTACAGTTCTATATAGTTCTGTAATCAGGGCTTGTCCCTATATTTTTGCAGGATACTAGAAACGAAGAGACAAGTGAAGTAAGTCAAGTATTATTAGCCTTAGCTAAAAAAGGAAACGATAATTTTCCTACATGTATGACGTGACGTGGTAAAATACAATTCAGTAGGTTATCATTAATTTTAAATTAAATTATAGTTTTTTCTATGTAAACCTCGTTGATGAATTGTTTAAAAAAACTTGATTAAACTTTAGTTACCAAAATAGTGATAAACTATTCCAAGCATTCTCACGGTGTTTCTATACCTAGTTAAAGTGTGGTTTTACTACGAGAAAAAACAAATATACTACATACATCGGCAGTTTTGGTTAAATAAATACATTTTCATTATTATCCAGTTTATTTAAAGAATAATTAAAGAGACCAAGGTTTATTACAAACGGATTTTCTTTCAGATTTTTTATCTGTGCCCTAGAATTTAAAATCAACTTTAAATTGAAACTATGATTTACGGATACACTTCGCTTTTATTTTATACCCTTATAAACGTAGTTTCCATTCAAAATGAGTAGTGTCCGCTTAAACTTAAGAAACCAGTATCACCCTTAAAGTCAGCCTTGACTCTTGTATCGATAGTTTAGATACCATAAATTATTAATCCTAATCCTAACTAATATTATAAATGCGAAAGTAACTCTGTCTGTCTGTCTGTCTGTTACGCTTTCACGCCAAAACTACAGAACCGATTTGAATGAAATTTGGTACACAGTTAGTCCAGAGCCTGAGAAAGGACATAGGCTACTTTTTATCGCGAAATTCCTGCGGGAACGGGTACAACGCGGGTGAAACCGCGGGGCACTGCTAGTAAGTAATAAACAATAATGGCTCGTTTTATAATCAACCCTAGGTAATCATTTATTCGAACAATGGAATCGAATTCTCACAATTTAACACGATTCACAGTTATTCGATACTCTTATTATGATCGATTTGTTAGTTTTTGTATTCAATTAGTATTGTTTGCAGTATGTTGTCAATGGTCTTCCACGGCTGGTTATAAGTATGTACCTTAATGAATAAAATGTCTCATATCTGTGTTATTAGCTTTTTCTGAATTATAGCTTTCGAGATTGAAACTAGTAATACATTAAAATTTAAAGCAAATTCCAGTACCTACTAATTCAACAGAGTGTCAAATAGTCAAGGTGCTTCATTATTTAAATTATAATTACTGGCCATTAAAAAATTGGGGCTTAAAAAAAAGCAAATGAAATCTTTAAATGCAAAATTTCATTGCACTCTCTCTGTCTCTCTCCTAACTCAAAACTCAGTCCGATTCCTCTCTCACACATTAATAGTGAAACTCATTTTCCTTGATGTATCAAGGTGGTGCATTTACATTTTTTTGAATCAACTAGAAATAAGTAAATGATAAATAATTATATACCTACGTATCTCCTTCATAATGCCTAATTTGTCAAAAATAGTACTTATTTGTTTATCATAAAATTAATGCTTAAAATATTTTAAGCATTAATTAAACTCATCCTCTCTTTACTCAGTACAGTGAAAAAGACTTAATGTGAAGGTGAGAATTATGGATTTGCCCAACAATGGTGATACGGGCAAAGTATGAGAGAATCATGATATTAACTGGATTAATTAAAACATTATAATATTTTTTATTCAAAGTTACAAAAATTATAAGAATTTATGAATTAGTTTCATCTGAAGAACTTTTAAATTCGGTCATTGACCCGCTCCGTAGCGCCAACTGGCTAAAGTTCACGGAACTAAATTCAGATCAAATTTCAAACACTCCAAGTAAGTAACTATTCTTAAAATCGAAATAATAACATTTTATCGCAAATAATCTGTGTTTTATTTGGTGCTTGGTATTTTAGTTCTTATTGGTCACTAACGCATTTTCCTTATTAGAAATAAAATATATTTTTATCCTTAAATCCTGCATACACTTTATTTTTGAATTTATAACGTTTTATAGTGTATAACATAACATTTTGGATAAAAAAAACTTTAAACTTAAATTTAACGTGCAGCACTATCAGTACAAAATGCGAGGTACCTAACATTACCTACTGAGCCCTACGAGCACGTCTCGCCTAAAATAATTTTAACTAAAAAATATTTAATTCCTTCTGGTAAAAATCACTACATTTTTATATTCAACAAATATAGTCTATAATCTTGAAATCGTAAAAAATAAATAAACTTGACGGCCTATATTTCCAAATTTTAGGGTAAGACGCCGCATGCTGGACCCTTTCAATATTCGGATCGCTTGTACTGCGAAATCGGCATCGGGTGAATTACACCAAATCGTCGTACAAAATCTCTGTTCCACTTGTCACTTCGCGTCGGCAAAGATTGCGCTCAATTCTTTATTTTTACTTCAAAGTTCTCCCGAGCTTTATACATTAATCGGGAACTTAGTTATTTTTTATCGAAGTGATAGTATTCTAATTTTATAATGAGGTGGATTTATTTCACCAATTAATTAAAAAGAAATAAAATAAATCCGTTCATTACTGGTGGTGTTACATTTTAGTTCGTATTGCAAGTTTGTTACATTTACATTTGTAACTATGAAATTGCATTAAATAAAACTTTTTGTAGATCATATAGGTAATATAAGTATGAGGTAGAAATAATATTTCAACAGAATATAAAAATAATGCAGTCATTACTGTACTATTTATTATTTCCTATTAATTTCCAATAAGAATGGGATTTTATAAAAAAAAATTATAAATAAAATTGTTTCTCAAAATATATGATAGTAAAACCACACTTGTAAAAAAGCCTACAAGCAGCACTTGTGTATTACTTACTTGTTATCTCTGAAGGAAGCAGATCAATCACATAATTACAACTTTGTACATGTCCACTACACTTTGATTGACAGAGTCAATAATGTCACAATTTCAAAAGTTTATTAAAAATGTGTGTCCGTTGTACACTCGCACATACTATTAAAAGTCACAATTTCTTCGAATAAACACAGTCTGCTAACGCCCAGATATATGTTTCGATTTCGTACAAAAACAAAACAAAACAATGATACACGGTGTACACAAAACTTGCGTTCACGTTCACAGTCAATTTTAAATTAATCGTAAATGAAATAACAATAATAGTAATGTCGAATTGTTATCGTAGTGATTGACACAATTGACAATCGATGATCGGCCGGTGGGTTCCGATCGGTTGTTGTTACGTAAGTGGCGGGACGCTTGCCGCGAGCGCGCGTCGTGGCGGCGACACTCGACTGCAGTGCGATCCTTCGGACGAGGCCCCACCAGCACTGCGCGCATCTGAGGCTCGCTCCTTGGCGCGGCCCCGCCCAGTGGGACGCTACTCGGTAGCTAAGATGACCGTCTCCCTCCTTGTCTGGCGCGCGCGCGTCGCCGCTCGCCGTCCCGCTCCCCCGCGGCGACAGAGGGGCGCGCCAATAGCATCGGTTCGGCGGATCGAGTCGAGACGATGAATCGAGATGTGTACTTAGGTATCACTGCACAAGTCCTTTTGTTGTAGTCGATAATAGGATGCGCTTTTTTTGCGGCGCGATCGACTGCCCGCTTATTGAACAGTTGGGACTGTTTGTGTTTGCATGTGTTTGTTTACACACGCTAACGGGTGGACATTAGAGAAACTGACCAATAATTGGTGCATTTACACATTCTTGAATTTTCTAAAAAAAAATGTATTTTTCTTTGCTGGGCTTTCATTGGCAGTTCACAGTTTGAACTATGTTGGCTTTGTATGATGGTCAATATTAATATGCATGGTGTGTAAATTGTAAATGATAATATTACGGTTAATTTAATAAGAAATGCATCTCACCTTGAAGTATCGTAAAGTGCATGAGCCCAAAGTTAAGGGCAAGTCTGTTAGGGCGATCAACCGAGAGTCGGCAGGGGTGGGCGAACTCGGTAGGGCGCAAATGTAGGTCAGTTTTTGTTTCGCGCCACCCGAAATTCGGTAACTAGGTATTTTCGTGTTTCGCTTCAGAAATTAATATTTTATTAGTCGATTATTAACAGTGACGTTTACCTTATTCTGCTGCGTTAATGTTTCTGTTTATTATTGTTGTAATATGGAGTATGGAGCGATTTATTTCACGTATACACAGACCTGCAGTAATTACTTACTTTCCAAACATTGTTTTCTTTCTACTTATCATGACTAATCCCTTATAATTTAAGTTTATGATATAAAACAATTTATGTAGTACCTGATCAATAAATGTCACCCTACAATTTAAATAAAAGGACACAAAATAAATATTCTGGTGAGCTACTAGGACAACGTTCGCTGTTGTTAATTAGTCCAGTTCTATCCACTCGCCGCTAGATGGCGGGCGGCGCCGCTTTTCCTCGTTTTCTCTCGGATTTTCCACGAGTTGCGGACTATGGGGCGCGACTTAGATATGAACCTTTGATGTGCTGTGGTTTTTGTTTCATACTGCGGTTGGTGTAGTGATGTTCTTGATATTAATGGGACAAGAAGGCAGTTTGGTTGTTTTCTAGATTAAATTCATGTTACTATCTGTAAAATCGTTTGAATGTTCGTTCGTTTTTATCTTAGTATCGAATTTCATAAAATGCTAAGTTACAAAGCGGCAACAATTCACGAGCTTTTGTGTAACTACTACTTATTATTATAAATATGAAACAGTGATTAACAATTGCGTTAGGTACAGAGACCGAGCAAGCATGTGTGACAGAATAATCGGCGATCGTGCGAACGGTGCGCGCACGCAACCACTGTGGCGACATCCGCCCTTACACTTGACGGATTCCGATTGATTAGAAAAAAAATGACTTCACTTACATTAGCTTTCATCTAAGTCAACTTCTATTTGGTAAATTACCTTTAATGTTCCCGATTTCAGCATTATTTTATTTTGTTTTTAAGAGCTTAAAGCTCTGGAGGGCAGAATTCTATGAGTCCTTTAATTTGTTAGTTTTTTTTGTAAAACCAGGACGTAAACTTATATCATGTTTGACCCCTCAACCTTTGCCCAGCAGTGGGGTAGTATATTTTCAAGGTTCTCTACCCCCTACATCCAAAGTTTGTATTGTTTGTATACGCCAAGATAGGCTTTATGTCAAATACCTATATTCATGTAAATGAGCAAGTAATAAGTAAAGAGACCCGTCTAAGCTTCTCCTAACATAACAATGCGTTGGTGGGACTTTTATTTCTATTCAATTTGAAAGCAATCACGCTAGTTTGAAACAAATCTATAATAACAAGAGTGTGCGTAAGTAGGTTGTCCGATTGAAGTCTGTTTGGAGGCCCACGGTGATTATTCTAAGGTACATTATAATATGTAATTGTTTTTTGTTACAACAATTGTGACATTGCGATACGATTGTGTTTGTTTTATAATAATGGTCGTGTTTTTATCGTAGTTTCCCTTCGTTTTCTTAATGAGATGATATCTGGTATCTATTCAATGTTGGAATTATTACGTACTGGCTGTTTCCTGCGGCTTTGCACGCATGTTATTTTTCAAATTCATGGTGAAGCAAACTTGTCTTATCTAATCATGAGTAAGCCATTTCTTAGAAAAACACTTGTTCAGCCACTACATTCAGATTTGTAACTGAAACAAAAAAATCCCTTTTAATTAAGGGTCCCTCGTAAACTGTATTCTGTATTCTTTCCCCTTGATTGCCTCCTATTGAATGCCAACCCTTTGAATGCTAACTTTTTTATTCAACTAATAAACTTAGAATTTTTCATAAGTCCTCTCTGAAATAAAGCTAATAAATCATTTTTAGATTAATAATTAATAACAAGGCGTGAAAATCGAAACTCTGAAAGCTATTTGCATAAGAAGGGATTTTTTTCTTCTCGCTTTTTGTTTTTTGTAATTCACTTTCGATTTTTGGGGTACGGTAGAGTTATTATGGACAATACTTATACTGATTGAAAAAAGTTAAATTCATGTAAATTATCATATAGGTTTGGAAGAATTTTATTAATATTTTTACTAACCACTTAATATACCTTAATTATTATTGAGTTTTATTTTAGGTACAGATGTATAATTTTGATTACACGGTAGTGATAATATATGTATTCTTTGACACGAGGTATTGATATATGTGATACCAACTCATGTTTCATTAACAATAATGAGACTAACTCTAACACTATCAGCGAGTGATCGTCAGTTATTAGAGCCGGCACATCCATATAATTTCAACGTAACCCTTTCATTGCTCGGCGGATATCGGAGGGACAGAAAGAACAGATGTTTTTAATATCTAAGACGCCCTTACTTTCTGTTTGCTCATTGTGCATTCGCCTTTATCGGCAATCGCTTTGTATTACAATCATTCAATTGTTTAAATGAAAAGAAAAATAAATATTTAACTTCCTTATTCTTGTACTCTCAACAATATTTGAATATTTTTAGATATTAGAACTTTTTAATGGAACCTATATGACTAAGAACGAACAGTTCAAAATAACGGTGTAGAATCAGACGAAATCTACATAAAATAATAATGATTAAGAAATTAAATAATAGCAGTCCAGACGCGTCAGTAAGTGTTCATAAATAATTAATGAATGCAAAACTCAATTCTTAGTTGAGTCGGTAGCCGTCTTTGATCTGACCGTGGACAAGTTTGTAAGATGTAGCGGATCAACTATTACAAAATGGAGCAAATTTAAAAAAGACGAAGAGGTCAATCAGCGTTTAGATGAAGAATAATAACAAAATTGATGATGAATGAAAATATTCACTTATCTTGATCTGTGATTTATTAATTCCTAATATTTTATGTCACATTTGCTTTGCAAAGGTGTCTCCAACATCGTTTACCGTCTTGATCGCTCTTTTACTAGCCATCCGTTAAAGGATGACTCACGCTAGACCGTGGCGGGCCCGAGCCGAGTGTCGGCCGTAGCACGGTCAACTAATATTACATATATTTTGTATGACCACACTCACGTTATACCCAGCGGCAACCGAGTGACGCCCGAGCAACGGACAACGCTCGGAAGCAACTCGGTCCCGCGTCGGCTCGGCCACGGCCCGTTGCATGAATACAGCGCCGCCGAGCTGCGACCGAGCAGTCGGTAGTGATGCTATACAGTTTAGTAATTTCAGACACGGAACCGGCTCGGTGACCGTGCTACGGCCGACACTCGGCTCGGACCCGACACGGTCTAGCGTGAGTCATCCTATTTCAGACACGGAACCGGCTCGGTGACCGAGCTACGGCCGACACTCGGCTCGGACCCGACACGGTGTAGCGTGAGTCATCCTTAATACTTAATAAATAAATAAGAAAGTTCCGTGTCAAAAGTTACTATCAGTATAGGTATTTTAACTAAAAAGTTTACATCTTAAACCATACATAAAAATTATTCAAAATATGTTGTAGCCCGCGGCAGTGGGTGACTGTCTGTCCGTCTGTCTGTCGCACATGAACTATGTATTGTCTATTTTTTATCTGTGGTTTATTGGAGGGGTGATCACTTGACGAACCAGTTTTAGGTGGAATAAAGGTTATTACTTTAATACCTATTCACTTGGCATCTTGATTATCACCCAATTTTACATTTGGGAACTTATAATGTAGCAGATCAAAATCTCCCTTATAATATCGATGCAGAGAAAAAGTGTCCATACTTTGTTGTTTAAATCACGATATACGATAAACTTCTAAACCTCCTCTTCGTCAGTCGGTTAAAAGTAATGTAAACACGAAGAAATCACTTAGAGCGTCATCCATCACAAAAAGTACATCTATAACAAAAGTACAATTTCGGTAATGTCTATCGCGAATATACAACTGTCGTAAATATCGGGAATATACCAGAATATCCCGGTTCTTATGAATTGGAATTTGAACCTTGTCTCCCAGTCATAAGGAAAAATGTAATGCACGGTTAAGAATGTAGTCGGAAAGTATTCAACCCTTATGGAAACCGCGACGTGTTTCGATAATAAACTGTAAGGAAGAGAGGGGTTTAAAAGACAAAACTTAACCTTTCGCTTTGTGTCGGCCAGCCCGGTCAGATATGACAATGATACAACAGTTTCGAGGCCCTATTTGGCCCTTAATTTGGCAGTAATACTACCCTCATGGCAATGCTCTTGTTTTAGTCCACGATCATTAATTAATGTACATTATGATATTCTTTCATTCAAATGCTACAATATTGTAGAGTTATAAAGGAGCTAGAATTGTAGTTTTTTTTAATTGTTTTTAGACTTTTTACTGTTTTCCCAAGAAAAGCATGTCATGAAACAGGTCTTTACAGAACTTTTAAAAAAGAATCAACATTATTCGTAATTATAAAATGGATTAGAAAATCTATTCTAACAGTTAGTGCCAATTTTAGAAACTTAATCAATTCTTAGCGAAATTCAAACAGAATTTTACGAATACTCTACTAACTTTAATAACAATATTACATATTGAAGTTAATAAATGCCAGTTTAATGGTTTTTGTCTTGAAATTGTTCGGTCTACGAGCAGCATGGCGTCAACGCAGTAATTAAAGTTAGATGATGCGGGCCCTGTGTTCTACTGCACTCGCGCGCACTGCACTCTCACTGCACCTCTCATTTAAATCAATTTTACTATTTTTTCATAAATGATTGGTAATTGTTTGATACTTAAAAACCACCCATACTTTTGTTACAAGTGGTTTAATAGCACCGAAAACTGCTTGCTTTAATTACTGAGCCTGATCTTAAAAATAATTATGCATACAAATCATAAATGTTTTAAAAGCTCATTTAAACTTGATCTCAAGGTGCACATTTTTCTATTTTAAATAAAAACAGACCTTCTATATATTTTACTAGCTACGAGTTTCCCTATAAAAAGATCTCATACTCCTTCAATCAGCCTCTCTAGATGTCAGTTAAAACTGGCTCATCTCTCGACGAGTCCAATGACACAATATCGAATGATTATTTATTAATCGTACACCCCCGTAAAACGTTTTTTCTTTCAACTCGTCACTTCCTTCCAGTCACAGATGTCGGTATTCACATTTAAATCTGTTATTATTATATTTAGATCAACGTTTTTTGTGCTCACAAAAAGTGCCACTGTCCTGATAGGTGTTCAGAATACGGGCGCTTTACAATATCACTGTGCATTGTTTGGGAAGTGTCTTCGGCTGAGAGGAGGTGGTAATATATGGCAGAATCGTAACTGACTTCTTAGGAACAAATATTATTCGTAATGAAATGTTTTTTTGTGTTTCGTAAAAGAAGTTAAATGGATTTATTTCTTGATATCGTCACAATTCAGTTTTCTAGTTCAGGAAAAAAATTAAAAATGTTATTAAAACAGACAGATTAGATTAGAATAGTTCAGGGAAAACTTACAAAGATACCAAAAGGTTCTTTAGCTTACACAAGTAAAACAATATGAGCCCAATGACACCCTACTAGGCACAACGACCATGCATCCTGGTAGGAGCTGGTAATCCTGAGGTATATTCTCGTATAAAGTCTACTGAAAACTCCGCTCAATTCTGGAATTCAACCATGGACCTTGGTATTGGCAGGCGAGTGCACATGCCACTCACTATCGAGGCGCAAAAGTAGCAACTACGCATTTTTTCTTGAGCTTTACGACTAGTATCAAACGTCATCAAATATTTGACATCGACCACGAGACACAATCACATCCTGTCGACACACCTTGCCTCACTTTTTGTTTTAGTTTCAACTCTCTATTGGTAAAAGGGAAAGTGAACGAATCTTTATTTGTCAAGCAAATGTTTGGGGAATACTTCAGCAGGCTTGGAACTTGATGCATACATGATTATTAAGTACGATTACGTAAAATATAATTCGTAATGAAGAGGTTCATTACTAATTATATCTTCATTGAAACTTATCTAGAAAAACTTTACCCAGTATTTAGCAACAAAATTATCTAGAAGTTTATTTAAATTTATGTTCATTGGAATTAAATAATTATGTATGTGCATAATATGCTACTCAAAAGAAAATAGGGGCCACTAAGTATTTTTATTGCTACTTGAAAAATATAGTAAATGGTAATGTATATGTATTAAAATAGCACGTAACAAGGCTTTTATTTTAACTTAGGCTAATAACCATTTAATTGTGAAGTCAATTGTTTCACTTATTTCAATTATCATGAAATTAGTCCATTGTCAACCGGAAAAACTAAACAGTAACTCTTTGCAAATCAAAACAAAAACTGACACAAGCTGTTTTTTTTAATGCTTTAGTAACGGGTGTGTCCTCCTCTCTTGTTTTCACACTCCTGGAGTCTCGAAGGCATACTCTCAATCAAGTTTTTGATGTTTTCATCAGGTATCTCTTCCCACGCACGTTTCAGAGCATCCATAAGCTGCTGCTGGTTGTGAACCTCTTGCTCATGCTCCCTGACCCTTCGTTTTAGTTGGTCCCACATATGCTCTATTGGATTTAAATCCGGACTATATGCTGGCCATGGTAGGACACGAATATGGGAGTCATCCAGTACAGTCTGAGTGGCCCGAGCTGTGTGTGGGCGGGCATTGTCATGCATTAACCAGAACCCTGGCCCCACTCTCTGTGAGAATGGAATCACATGAGGCCTGATGACTTCCTCGATGTACCGTTGTGCAGTTACTGTGCCTTGATTTAAGAAAACTAGCTCGGTTTTGCCTTGTAAGCTAATCCCAGCCCAAACCATCACACTAGGACCTCCAAAGCGGTCAATTTCCTTGATGCAGACATCGGAAAATCTCTCACACTGTCGTCTCCATACTCTAATCCGCCGATCATCACTACAAAGCTTCACTTTACACTCATCTGTGAAGAGCACCATACCCCATTGATTCATGCTCCAATCTGAATGTTCGCGGCTAAAACTTAAACGATTTCCACGTTGAACCCTAGATAAAGGAATTCGTACTACTCGGCGTCTGGACCTTTGCTGGTCTTCATGCAGTCGATTACGTATCGTTTGGTCACTAACACGAGTCCCCGTTGTCAACCGTAGGCGATTTTGTAACTTACGTGCTGTCACAGAGCGCTCTCGACGGGCACACAATCGGATGTAGCGATCCTCTTGTGCCGTAGTTGCTCGCACCCTGCCCGATCCAGGCCTTCTTGCAACACTGCCAGTCTCTTGGAACCGATCCCACACATTTTGGATGGCTCTGCGAGAGAAACCCAACGAAGAAGCTACAGACCGCTGTGAATGACCTTCAGCAATCAATGTAACGGCTCTGGTGGCAGCAATGGTATCCATATGTCTTCGTTGCCGTGGCATTATTAACAAAAGATGTTAAAAGAGGCAAAAGATGGAAAGAAATTGTTAATTTATCGAATATTATTGTGATTCCATCTGAAAGAAATTTGACTTGAAGCTCGATTTTTTTTATTTGCTTCAATTTCTGGCCAGCTGTAAGACTTAAACACCATCATTAAAGAGGTTGGATACTGACGGAGGCCGGACATCACAAA
Organism: Cyclophora punctaria; assembly: GCA_951394245.1. Classification (NCBI taxonomy): domain Eukaryota; kingdom Metazoa; phylum Arthropoda; class Insecta; order Lepidoptera; family Geometridae; genus Cyclophora; species Cyclophora punctaria. The sequence continues at coordinate 8,127,557 of OX596189.1, forward strand.
TTAGTCACTTATTAATTAGATTACATCAAAAAATTAACTCAAAAACAGAAATATGTAAGTGGCCCTTATTTTCTTTTGAGTAGTATATAACAATGTATTATTATGGTTTTCCTAATAAGATGTTCAAAGTTTTTCCATTCAATATTGATTTTCTATTACGTGTCACATCGCATTATATGCCTTTCAAATGAACCACATCCACCATAATAACTCTGAAATAGTTCAATATTTAAACAATGCTCGTAACAACGCGGAGCAGAATGACATCGACCACCGTGCCTAACACAATGTCCCGTATTAAAAGCACACGACGCCAAACAAAGCTTCCCTTGATATGCAAATTAAATTTTTTGACACGACCATAAAAGATGGATCTTATTATAAAAATAGATCTATTGAATAAGAATAACAATGCATTCGATGGATTTTGAATTTTTGATTTTTGTACCTTTATTTATTTAATATCTATGTTGATTTAAAAAACTAAATACTTTGGTTAACTATACAAGGTTATGGTAATTTATTTTCATAATCTAACGCAGTTATGAAGAGCCAAGTTTTACTTGCAATCTCGCATTTCATTGTCTTCATACTATCACTGAGAAGTGCAAGTACAACTCAACCTTGAAGAGCTTCTCGCATTGATAGATACTGGGCGGATGCAGAACATTTTCTGGTGTGGGTCATAAATATCAAAGCTCTTGTATATTTCCTTTTGCAGTTATCCTCTTTTTGTGACATTTCGTGCATGACGTCACCAGCAACGTCCAGTCATTGAATAATCTATTCCACTCCTTTGTGCATTTAAATAAGCAAACACTCTGATATCAAAAAAGACAGCGGATCACATCATTGCAAACAAGGAGGAACCCTTTCGACAATAGCGGGCATCATTAGTGGATTTGAATAAAAATCCGAGGGGAGACGCGACCCAGTCGTGCATCAGTAATTACAACAGTTATTCTTTGATAGTTAATAAATTATTTTTGACGGCCCGTTAAAATTTTTAGACACCATTAAGTTTTGGTTTAGCAATGAATTTGTGGGAGATTTTGGTAATTTTTCAATTTACGATTACTCCATGAGGCCAACGTTTTTTATAGATAGTCAAGTCATGTCTATGGGCAAAGTCTACAGGTTTTCTTTAAGCTTAATTCAGTGTGTGCATTGAGTCGAAGACCATATAAAAATGAAACCGAGGCAATGTCACACACAACAGCCAGTTAGATTATAATTGAAAATTGTGTTTCTTTTTCAAGGGTACAGTGTACTTGTGTCCGCCCACAACATACGAACGCACAACCGATCTCGTTACTAACAATAAGCCATATATTATTCCGTTTCCGGTGAGGCATCATTACCCCCATCTCCCTCGCACTCGCTCACCTGGCTATCTCCGTCCTAGTCCACAATCATCTCGAGACATCATGGTCATTAAGAGGCGATACACTGATTTGTATTATGGTCTGAATTAAAATTGAGTTTGGCAATCATTGGATTCAGTTTTGATTTGAATGGTTTACTTTATACCACTTCTTAGAACCAATCTGGGGTTCATTCTTGCCAATCCCAAGAAATCCAGGTTTTATATCAGATCTCCCAATCAATATTCGGTACGCAGCTATTAATGTATACCTATTCTCTGAGGCGGCCTGCCTATCTTCGCCCGACAATCCCATGTTTGTCATTTGTAACTCGGTATCATTCAAACCTGGTTGATCATTAACTTTGACAAATGACGCGGCCGCGTGCCGCATCTTTGCCGATTAGCTGATATAGGATTAAGCTTAGGAGATGAAAGGGGTGCTTTTGGACACCGATGACGTTTGATATATATTCTTTGGAAGGTTTATGTTTGACAGTTGCATTTGTTGGTCAAATTAATCCCTTTGCTTTGTTACTTTCTAGAATGATTATTTGTATGTACTTTTACTCTACGTAGCTACGATTACTATAACACTAACACAGATATAAATTCCGCTATCCAGCGATATGTTATGAGAAGCAAATCGAGCATCACCTCTAACCATGCGTAATAATTGAAGTAAGAAGACAAAGCCGCCGCCGCGCCGCCAACACTAGCCTTTCTTGCAATCAATCATCATTCATGTATAGCAATTACGTAATGATAGTACCAATTAAATGGTGCAAAAACTACTATCGGCGTTACGGGGCGTGATCAAAAGCCGATCGGAAATACTTTGCAATAGATTTATGCTGTCTAAAGGAATTTGCTATAAACAGGTCAAATGAAAACTATACGCAGAACTTGGCTTATGTTGTCTGATAAATATTTGTTCGTAGTAATAAATATTTCTTTTACATTTGCACCTGAATCGTTAATATCTTTTTGATATTCTGGAGTTCCGTTGTACTTATACAAAAAGATACCTCCGAGTTTTATGTTTAATCAGACTGATATGTGAAATAATAAAAAGTTGGTAAATATTAAGATTTTATGTGGATCATTTTTATTCCAATATAATAATAGAAAGTAAAATCTATAACAATCGATACCCTCGATCTCGGATCCGTCGCTCGATATCATTTGCAATTCAAATGTAAGAATCCATTAGTATACCTCGTCATTTTAATGTGACATCATATCGAGTTGCCGTAATTGATGGGGTGTTTTTTACACTGTTCAATATTTCCGTTGTAAAGATATTTAGTTTCCGGACTGTGTGAAGTTAAATAGCATCGAAAGTATTTGGTAGTGAGCACTCACTTTCATAGATGAGAAAGCTGTTCCCTGCGGTTCCAATCGCGACCAGTTAATGGCGCCAGAATTAGGTTAGAACAAATGTAAGCTCTAATCTGAAATAATTTGGTCAAATAATCTGAGAATCATTTTTCACAGCAACAGTTAGTTGCTCCGATCTATTAGTAATGCATATTATATTGTCAATCGCACCGTATAATTCGGATTAATGATCAATTCTTTGAATCGAATCTTTCGATTCCAATAAAATTGTACATCATCAATCCACATTTACTCAACCCGTTTGTTGCAAAATTGACATTCACTAATGTAATCGATGCAAGCAAAATCGATTGTTACATTTCTTTTTATATTTTTCTTATTAACGATCAGAGAGATTTGTTTTTTATTTATAGTGAAGTGATCGACTTTCAATTCTATACAATTCTTCATACTTTAGGGGTACCTTGCTACTAGAGCAATAAGATGCTGCGTTTCGGTATACGAATCAGATCAAACGTATCCTAGTAATCTAGCATATCAAAGTAACATAGCATGGCTCTGGTACAAATGCCTTCAGGACGTTTCTACGCTTCTACAAAACTAACAGCTACTCCGATGGAAGAAGATTTCCAGGGTGAAGAGATGATGGCGATCGCCAATGACACGTGTATCGGCATGTGTGTGAAGCCGCGATGCGTGAATTGTTTAACCGACTTTAGAGAAAGAGAGGTTAATGAAGCGAGGAAGGCACCTGCCGGCAATCTCGAACTGTGGGTGCGGTAGCCTGGTGTGGAGTCGGCTTTGTATATAGTTGATGATGTAGGTGTGATTAGCTCGAAATCGTCTCATGATTAGATGATTTTTAACCAAAGAAATGAGTTCTAGTCAAACTACCTATAGGTACACAAAGTTATACAAATGTGGATCAAATTAACCATTCTTTATAAATATTAAATGATTGCCCTTGATAGTAAAATAAGATGTTTACGGGATTAAAATACCACATCTATTGAGTGAAATTAAGCATTGTTTTACAATTCATTGGGTTCTCCAGCGTCGACCACGAACCGACTCGGACTTCCTTTTATTAGTCTCCAACAATCCTCTTCCATACTTTGGCATCATTAAAACGTAGAAAGTAAACGTCCGTTAATAATTGGCGATTATTATAGCTCTTTCATTGCGAGCGGTTCCAAAGCCGATACATACTTATCGATAGTCTGTCCGTCTGTAACCGCAACGTTTTTATGTGCAGCAATAAACAAATTACAGACATTTTATTAGTTTCGGTTATTTCTTGACGCGCGCTTTTTACAAACCTATATTAGGTTGTTTGTGGATAATCCTTATATTGATGAAACTCGGTCAATTATAAAATATTTGAAGTACTTATCAGTGAAAAACGAATTGATCATTGATTTGATTTGGCGTAAGGAATCACAACACACACAAAAAAACAATACCCAATATCATATAACAAGAATATGAAAATGGAAAGTTGGACAGGTGAGAAAAAATAACATAAATAATATTTTTATCTAATCTGTTATTTGATCCGATGTTTTTAAAATGTTTCTCGCATCTGTCAGCGCCGCACAGACGCCCCATCACAAATCCTGAGCACACTCTATTGACAATACCAGATTTGCATACCACATTATAGGGCTAGAAAAATTATCATTTACTTCCTTATAAGCATAATCGTGAAATACAGCTCTATTTCATTATACTTAAAGTCTAAAATAACAACAAGAGTTATTCACACATGAAGGATAATGCAGATTGTCAGATGCTCTTTTCAATGTTTCTTTAGTCATTTGATTTTCGATTTTAACATTTATTGTATGAGATGTGATAGTTGATTTTGGATCGAATTCACTTTTTGCAGTATGGGAATATTGTGCCCTTCAACTTATGATAATTTTGTAATTTCTGATATCATTTTTCAATAGCTCATTAATGGTTCGAATGTGTACCGGGGCGTAAGTGCCGTAGGTTTTGCTCGTATTGTCGCTGTGATTTTTGCATATTTTACTTATTGTGAAATCGCCGATTTTATGGCCCTTCATTTGAATTTTGATGTCAGATTTGCATTGCTTTGATTTACTATTTATGTTTTTGAAAGATAGTTTAAATTTATGGTTTGGTTTCGAAATAATTATATTCAAAATAAACAACATTAGGGTTATATTGTTGGTTAAAAGATAATCTATTTCGTTTCTTTAAAAGTTTTGAGGTCTTTACTTTAACAATTCTACTGCCTCCGCCAAACGGTTCCCATAAAAAGCTTGACCCTAATAACCTCGTTCCTCCAATTGATTCCCACCTCGTAATAAAACAAGCGCCCGCGCATGTTCTAAACCAAATAAATTGACCACCAAACATTCATCAAACCGCCTGCATTTTTAATTAGTAAAAAATATATTCGGCCAGTGAGCATTGGCGCGTTGCAATCCGTTTCCGATCTATGTATTGATGCCATCTCTTTTACTCGTGCGCATATTCCAATACTTCTATCCTTTTTTGTCTACGTTTAGTAATTAGTTTCTCATGTACGATGCTTTTGTTTAGAATGACATGTGGCATCTGTTGGGAACTTAATTACATTTTTTAACGATATATCGATTGTATCGATAGTGAATACGACCGCTAACGTGGTTCCCCATTATTTCGTGTGCGACGACACTGCTTTGTTAAAACTTAAAGATACAAAAAAATTGAAAAGACCAGAGTCTTTCCAAGTTGTGGTCACGCTACTTACTGTACTTAGAGGGCCACCAAAGCTTACGTTAACCGCCAAAGAGTTATTTATTATTATAGCTATTCATACTTCTAGAATGAGACAATATATTTATAACATTAATGCACATAAAGCGAGTAATTTGAGTTGACACGCGAGGTGCTAACAAGGTGCTGCGTCGGGACCCTTATTGTTCCTTTTGTACAGAGAAAGTGATGTTCGACATGTTTACGGCTTAAAAGTTGGTATGGCTCTATGAAATGATATTAATGTCTTAAATTAATTTCCTTTTGAATTATAATACTAGAACTTAAAGGTCATAGAAGGGTTATTCTTTTTGTGGTTGAAAGGTTGCTACCTAAAAATAGCACAAACTTATCTATGTAGTAGAATTTTGCCGATAAACCTTTCATAGTTTATCTAATACGTCCAAATGAAAAACCTATTTATAAAAATGTTAGTAATATTAAGATATTTACTATTTAAAACACCAATATATTATAAAACAACAGTTATTAAACAAAAAAGTTACACAGAAATTGGTCAGTAATTAACAAAATTCGCCGAGCTATTGACCTCTACCCACTATCCCAAAACACGAGCACGCGATAATAAACTTTAAAGTATCATCAATAAAACTCATTTATTGATCTACAATTGTTTTTATATCCTTGATCGGCTTGCGATACAAATTGGACTTTACTTTTACTGTGATAGGGTCAGTTTTTGGATATGTGAGTGTATGATTTGGTTGAGTGACGTTGGTTTCGGTCGGTGGAGCACTTGTGTCTTCAATACCATCGTAATTAGAGGCACACAACACATACAAGAAGGCTGCGGTTCAGGACTGAGGAAGTCCTGTGGATACGGAACCCTGAACTCGTATTGAAGCTTTGTGTGTTTCAATCTAATGGGTATTGTTAGTGACAATTGTAACGTTTGAAGAGATAGGATGGTCTGCTACGTTTTTGTTGTTAACGATTGTTCTTCATGAATGAATTGGATTTCAATTATGTAAGTTTTCAAATAAATAAACGTCGAGGAATCAACGTTTTTACTTATAAATTCAAACTTGCTAAAACAATGTTTTGTTTGCTCAAAGTTTTATATTACCATGTTTATTTTTAGATGTAGGATTTAAAATAGATTTTAGATTGTTAATTAGTTTAACTTGTGAATATTTTGGACAGACAGAGAGATCACTGAGTAGAGATCATTAGAGCTTGAATAGGAGTCCTAAAACGGAAATAAATGTACTCATTGGTAAGTCTATCGTAAGGTTGTCTAATACGGGCGGTCACCACGGAACCACATCCCAGAAACAACTTTAAGACATGCTAGTATTAAAATACAAAAACAGCATTTCTTAATTATCCAGTCTAAATAAGTCGGTTATCTAAGTGAAATAAATTATGTTGTGGTTAATTGATTCCCTGATCGAGGGGAGTCGGCGATGCGTCACGCTTATCGCCAGGACCCGAAGACAGATGGCACCAGACCTGATTGGGATCTAGCTGCAGGAGGAACCTGGCACATCATGACGTACTTCCAATTTTAGAATTTCGGGAACCAAAAATAAAGCATCTTTAGACTATCGGCTAGTCTATCGCGTACAATTCTAATTAAATTGTTATCAGATCAACGTAGAACTTTAAATAAGGATTTCTGTTTCCTGATTGTTGGTCTACTTATTATCGTCTCGAATAGGTTAACATGGTCGACTTTGGAGTTGGCCTGAGGTCGTCTGGCATGGTCTAAGTAGTGAAACAATTTAGTAGTCAATGTAATGTTTCCTGCGAAGCACGGTAGTGTTCAGATGTATGTGTTAGCCTTTCAAGAAGTGTTCCAGCTTTGTTTTGGATAACATATGCTTTGAGAATACTGTTCCAGTGAAATGAGGAACGGTCAGTCATTGTTCAACCCTTGTCGACCGGACAGGTGCGTATTATTCGACTCTTAATCGTGAAAGAAGTTGACCCGCGCCTGCGCCGCCCGGTGGCTATTGAATCGTAAGGGTCGTGATATCGGGCCGACGATCGCGGGTTCGATTCCCTGGGGCCGTAATTAGATTGTTAGTCGCATGCGATATTTGCGTGTCATTTATATGGAACGCTTTGTTTTGGTACTTGAATTGTGTTCTAAATAGTTAATACTAGATTGTTTTTATTCATTATTTTTTAACTTGTTATTACTCCAAAGGTTTACTTATTTTATTCACTTACCTAAGTGGAGAGTTGGAAAGTATAGCATAATTACATGCTATACTTTCCAACTCTCCATATTAATGTTACGAAACATAACGAGAATATACTTATAAGACAAAGTTTAATTGAGAATTTAATACTTTTATGTATGTCAGCTTACCCTTTCATTTAAAAAATGCGGTTGCTGACAATAGATTCTACTATCATTTTAATTTTAAAGTACCAAGATACTACGAGCGTTCTATCAATACTATTCGATGTCGATAAGAAAGTCAGTTGGGTATTTAACATACATATTTTTAACATATTTTATGTATGTTTGTGTGTATGTACGTGTTCCCTACTTTCTTTGACCACTATCCTATATCGATACGAATCGATAGCTATATTATAGCGTTGGAAGTTTTTGATTTAATAACATATACTACTGACACGGCAGCATATTAGAAGCATAGTATGAATTATTTTAGTACCAAACTGTGATTTTCCTGAAACCAATTCCAATTAAAACGTGAGCCATAAAATGTTCGAACAAAATGGTTCTGTATAAGAGTTGCAAATAAATTTCTCACGAACCACGAATCCACTTTTCCCATTTCTAGAAATTCAATAGTTAGTTAGTAGCATTTATAATGGGGGGTGTGGGGGTGGGACATTGCAGGACGAGGGGTTGCACTTGTACAATTTACAGCTTTTACGCTATTTTCAATTAAAACCCTAATGGCTCATGGCCCACCGATGCGCCGATTGTCTAATTGTACATCTCTATAGAGATGATGTTACTTGTCACAAAGAATAGTTTTGTGAAACGAAAATACACGAAGCTAACTGGCCAATTTCAGTAACTATAAGCTAATAAGTCGTCACTATTAAGTTTAACGGCATCTATTGCGACGTATTAGTTTGTTACATTAGTAAACAGTACTGTAACCGTCGTCGGAAACGAAATGAATACATTCAATTTACCGTTGATGCTGAACATTGTCTGATCCTATGGTAACATCAACTCTTTATAATCTTCCATTCCTATACCAAGTAAAGGGTGTGCTTCAGAAAAAGTTTCATTTTAATCGCTGTACATTACGATCAGTTAATGTTCTAAGTTTGCTCGCTTATTGTTATTGGATCTCTACTGATCGCCCGGTATCGAAGTGAGTCTGGTACATTACAAATTATACAACTCAGTATGCTTTCATTCCCTTGGTTATGATAGCATAGCGTAATTGTTTTCATGGAAAATATGTTTTCAACGCGAAACTGATTTTTACCTTACTTTATTTTGAGTTTTATTCGTGTATCAAACGGGAATAAAATGATTTATTAAATTTATATATTTTTGTGTAATTGAAATCCAATTAGTAGAGGCATGCGAGTCTCACAAAGAGATGAGTGCTGGGGATCAGACTGAGCTCACTCTTACGTTTGACATATTTTAGAGAAATCCGTTCTCGCTTCACTATAATGAGTGTCATATTCGGAACGTACGGGTAGCAGAGGAAGCAAATGACAAATTACAAAGTCCACAGTATACAGAAAACTTTAGCTTGCTCTATGCGCTATCTGTTGTAAGTACTTACATACCTAAGCAATAGGCTACAGCAATACCTACCAATTTCTAAACAGTAGTTAGCTGATTGAATGTCAATTTTCAGGTTTTATATTTACATCCTATACCGATACCTACTTAGATTAGATTAAACCTTATATCGAGCATTTTCATTGTACTCACTATCGTAAGCCGTAATAGTTGAGAGGCGACTTGTTTTGCGGGTCGTACTTACGTGTACATACAGCCGACGATACACCGGGCCCGAAGAGTAGCGACGTGTAAAATCTGCATTTCTTTGAGATGCACTTGTCCTCCCCCTCCCCGCGCCTCCTCCTCGACGCCTCTTAGATAAAGAGGGCTCTACTTTCGCACGCTTTGAGAACGAGCTCCAGGTTTTGTTAGAGCATTGATGTAGAGCAAACTGTTACAGTAGGACGCTTTTCTGCTTTTTGTTTTTATGGGGTTGCAGCTGTCTTACAAATGAGGGTGTTTGGTATTGTAATTGATTTTATTTTAGGACTCGCGATGTATTTTTACCTTATAAGTTATTTTGAATTTGTCAATGATCTACAGTTTTGTGAATTGCAGAAAATCATATTAAATTATATACGTTGGATTAAGTATGTACACTTGAGTTGAATCTGATCTTGATTCCATCACACGTGACGCGTGTTCCTTTCGTTCATTGCGATTTCAGTAAGTATCCTTCGTCCCATACTGAAGTCATCGTACTGGTTCGCGTGAGCTGTGTCTGTCACACGTATGGAGCCGGTTGTTAGGTGTTGTTTTGTGCAGTGCATGATAGAGCCGTGCTGCTTCCATTGTTTCTGATAAAATATACTCTCCTATTGGCGACAACGAGGATTGAGGTGAACTAGTCGCAGCCGTTACTCGTCACGCAGTAAGAGGATGCCATTGTTTGGAAGGCAAACTGGTGGAAAAATACACGGTTTAATTCGTTGTTTAGTGTGGTTGAGTACGAAATACCTTTACATATGTATGTACAACATTATATTACGAGTATTACACTGTAGAGTTTTAACATATATGAGTACAGTACGTTACCTAATAGATATAAAATGGTATTCAAGTTTATATTTTGCAAGACTTGTGAAGACATTTATAACTTTTCAGTTCGTCGCATGCACTAAATCATTTCTTGAATTAAGAATAGGTTAGTGGTAAAATGTATATACATAATTAAATGGTAAATATAAATAACACTAAAAGGTATTGTATCAGAACCTTGTAGTAAACATTCCCCACACATAATAAAGTAGCTCGCAGTTAAAAAACTTCAAATTTTTAAGCTTAAATGTCTTCCTTACTGCTGAAAGACGGGGCGTTCGGTGGGTAGTTGCAAAAATGCAATATATACGACGTAACAGTCGGGGCACCTCGATGGCACTACACACAGACATCGCCAACCGTTGTGCATATACAGACAAACAAGACGGTAAATACATACTTGTATGAGAATCTGCTTTACCTACCTGGTATCAGGGGTAGGTAGAGTTGGTAGAGGTAATGATTGAAGATTGTTATAGAAGCAATTGATGCAATCTAATAAGAACCTCAAAAAGCAGGAGGTGTAACAAGTAGGAAGATAACAATTTTGTCTATTTCGTTATAAGTGTAAGTTAACGGAATGGAATGCTAGTATTTAAACCGATTGAAAATAGATGGCAGTTCACTATAACATGGGTTTTATAAGTCATATTTTCGTGTTATTTATTAAATTAGTATGGAAAAGTAATGTGTTTCTTTGCATATCACCAAAATGTTTCAGTATCGGTCAAGCGATTTAGAGGGTACGTTGTTCAGTGTCGATAAATGAACGCAATGACCCGTTGTTCATAAATATTCAGCTATCGTAGTTTGCATGTAAATTATAATATTTCTGCAAGCCTCCGCCCTGATATCATACACTTCGTGTACTTACAATATCACTTAAGGCTTTACGATCTTTTGCAATGTTGAACAATTATGAGATTATCATTTTGTCGGGATTATAAGATTCGTAAATAATTGATACCGGCTTGAAGATCGAATCATTATTTTTAAAATAACCTTTATTCCATAGGTCCAAGTTGAAGAACAAACGACACCATTATATTTATTTTATCCATCGTACCATTACCGTACTATACCGGTCGTAGCCAACTCTGATGTCGGAGAGTCTCAAACCGCCTGAAGGGCTCTAAGCTAGTTGTATACTATTTTTATTCATTTAAAAAATGCAATATCATATCCGTTACTCAAAACTCTAACACTCTCGCTAATTAAACCTCTCTTTGTATGTATTACAAGTAATGTCACATTATAAATGTTGGAAAATTATATTCAGATCCACATCGCTCCATCTCGTGTATTCGAAGCAAAAAGCATAGGAATTCACAATTATCAAGGCAGGAGTACCAGGAATCGAGATGTATGATCCACCCCCTTCGGGAGTAGGGGGAGGGCGCGACCCATTTATACGGATGATGTACAGAAAATGGCGTATTTTATTAAATTGTAAAAGATTCTATTGATTTTCTTTGAGCTTTTATGCTGCCGGTACCTCCCGTGGGCGAGGTGAAATGACGGAAAATTAAGGGCAGCCTTACAGCTGGAGGTGTTGTTGTGATTGTTTGTAAAGAGTTGCGAATAACGTATAGAAAACAGTACTTTGTAGGATTTCCTATTGGAATGGCACGCGAATCAAGGTCGACAACAATGAAGTGAGAGAACAAGAAGTAAGTGATACATAAAGTTTATAATAAAGTAATTTCCTGAAGAAACAGTACATTTATGAGGAACACAGCGCGATATAAAAGTGTAGGTCGGAGCGGGCGCGCGGCGCGGCGCGGCGTCCTCCGAGACGTACTTACACGCGGACAGACACTCGCTACATGTATATTTACTGTCCGGAGACTCCGCTGAACGCAACGTTTTCCAGATAATATTTTCTAAGATATTTTTAATATTATACTTTGAGGACTTTGTTTCATATGAATCTTGCCGTTATTAATTTTCACTAACAGCACCTACTATAATATTTTGTCACTGAAAAAATAATGAGTTTCAAGGCTCATACTTGTTGGTCATCACAACTTGAATAGATATAATTTTCCACATATAAGATAAGTTATTTTATGCATATTAATTGAATACGGTGTTTATTAGTTACAGTTGAATAAATTTATTCAATGTAGCATCAAATTCATCTACGTAAAACTGAAAACTTGTTTTTGTTTGTTTGAACAGGATCTGAAACTATAAATTAGATTTAAAAATATGTAAAAATATAAAAGCTATTTAAAGCCACACCCAAGACGAAAATTATAGGCAAATTAACATTTCAAAATTCCTACAGGTACGGGTTAAACGCAGGTGAACCGCGGGGCCCAGCTAGTATCCAATAATTGAATCATATACCTAGTTCTATTAACTATTCATTCGTTTTAACTAACTTAAAATAAGTGCATACAGTAACGGTGTACTTAATATGTATGTTAGTGAGGGTGCGAGTCCAAAATCGAGCGTCCAAACGAAGGCGTGCATGTGTGATTCCTATTAGTGATGCAAATTCTCTCCGCCCAACAACTTTTTGGACGTTTTTAAGTTTTCTTCCCAGTTTGTTTTGCACAAACTTCGTTTAGTAACCAAGTGATTCGGAATAATGTTAGTTAATTCAAGTATTTCAATTATGTTTTCCACATTGCTACTATGTGTTAATTAAATTCATGTTGGCAACTGGCTAACCGGTGATAAGTTGTATTGTTTTTCATTTTTAGTACTGTGTTGGTGCAGTGTGAACGTAAGTAAGGCAATAAGGGCTGCTACATTGAAAAGTAAACATTTTTCAAGATGGATAACATTGAAACGAAGTTTATATTATACATACATTATCCATCATTACATACATTATCTAAAGATATCCATTTTCCTTCTAATCATAAAAGCAAACCGTATAGAAAGAAGCAACATAAAATAATAATACCGTCTCTAATGTAGCAGAGCTCAAGGAAAGCACCCGAACTGTTTCATTCGAAACGAATTAATTACTCTCATTCAGTATTCTGCGAACATCGAAAGCGACCGCAAAATAATTCACACACACACCCACACAAGGACATAAAACTCTACAATTTTGCTCCACATACAAAAACATCTAAATCGCGCACATAAAATTTCATATATAAAAATGTCAATAACGCACACTAGGGAGCGGCGTCGGTGACGGAGCACACAGCGGCGCGCCTCACACAGACGCAGAATCTTTCAGGAATATGTATTGCCCCTACATAAGAGTAATCTTTTAGTGGGGGTGCGCATACAGGGACATGGCCGTGTCGATTACGTAGTCTCGGTGGTAGTTTTTTCTGTGTGTGAGAAGAACGGGTAGTAGGATGAGGGGGGTGTACATTTTCAGGAAAGCTCCGGCGTCACAGGGCGTCTTTCAGCGTTCCGAAGCCGCATACATCGTCGGCTATCGGCGACGCGAAGAAGCAAAGAGCAAACTTGGAGCAAGGAAACCGTAGAGTACGGCACATTTTATAATATTTACCAACACGGGATTTCGACTTACTCGAAACAAATACATTTATTGAAAAACTTTTTGTGTGTATTGATTTGGGAAATAATAAAGCTATTGAAAATATTTTTTTAAATACTCGGCACTGATTAAAACATTTAAAATCAATGCTTGGTTATTAAAGGTGTTGTCGTATTACATTTTGTAAACAAAAGCCGCACAAAAGGGAGTGAAATTTTCGTGAACAAGCATTATTGATACAAATGAATATCCGATAAAACTTTTCAAGTCATAAAGAATGTAATCTTTAGCTAAACTCGATACATTACATCCATAACAACATTGGTAGTAACAGCATTATATATCCACGATACTCCCGGCTACTCCACAATTGAGCCCCCACCCCCCATCGGGAGGAGGGGGGCGGGCGGGACGTGTGTGTTCGGAAAAATGCCTTATGAACAGAGAGCGACGTCGCACGGCTTCAAGTTTCCATCCTTGCATTGTGCGCCGCTGATGATGCACAATTGAGGATATGAAGCCACCTTATTTGATGAAAACTGCATGAATGTTTACACCTACCAGAATGCATATAGAATGTGATATGAAGGTTCTATTTCATGTTTCTCTGACGAGAAAAGTTGTCAAAATAGCTAAAGGTATAACTTAATGTCTTGATTGACGGGTCCGGAAAAATAGTACTGCATTATTTTGTCAATATTTACCTTATGAAACAAAGATTGAATTGCCAAATATTTCCTTAAAACCAAGTTAAAGTTTCTATATTTAGTGTTTTTTCAATTACATTCCGTTGCCTCCCTTCCTATTTATGTATTTTAATTTTCAAGTAATATTTAAGTCTTAACTCAAACGTGAACATAATAAATATACAAAAAATCGGTTGACACGTCCGGAGCGGCGTTCGACCCCCTCTCCCCACCGCTGGAGGGGGGAGGGCCACCCCCCCGGGCGACAAGAGCTCGGACCAGGTGCACAGTATTGGTGCAATCTGGTCTATATTTGCAATATTAGTTTTAGCGTTTTCAACAAATGTTAGGTTTAGTGGCTGTAAGTTTAAACTGGTATCGAATTGGAGGATTTCGTATATTATATTAAAGTCTGCACTCCCAACAAAGCTGGTTTAATTAAAAAGTGTTTTGTAAAACTTTATAAAGGTTCATGTGTTTGGGATTTCAGTTTCTCGAAGAAGGTACTTGGATATACTGCTGTGCTCTCTATAGTTCTACACCATACACCTCAAATACAGCTGTGGAGAAAGATGCAATTTTGAATTTAATGAAGAGCTCAGGATAAAATTGGTTATCTTTAAGCCGTCTGAAATCCTGAGAACAATGCGATTCATCATTTCCAATACAATGCAGTTTCAGGCGGTAGTAACCGGTAGTAACCGGTTACAGAACGTTTAAGTTCGTGTGTCCGTTATAAATTCCGCCCGTCGTTCTATATTCAAATTGGCCGACGCTATTGGCTGCCTCTGGGTGGTATTTTACATCCAAGGATTGGAATACTGTTGGAATAGACTTTACAGTTGCTTTATTATTACTCGACTTTTGTGTCCTCATAACCTGAGGCTTTAATATTAGCCGAGCATTGCAGCACCTTCAGTTTCAGAGAACTATCATATTCTTTGTGTTATTTTTCTGGGAGATTACTATCAACGGATTTTAGATAACACATAAGGTATAAACTTTTATACAAGAGTTCGCCACTAACCTACAACATAAAATGTTTTGGATTGACTTGGTACCCACGAGACCTTCAACAATTAATTCACTGAGAATCCACTATAACTAAATGCAAGATACAAAAACTCTAATGCTCGTATCTTTGATAATGAAAGTATTTGTATTTATTAAAATGCAACTATCTAATACGATTTTACCTTTAAATATAACTACTTCAAAGCGAGGTATTGCAAACAAATCCATTCAGTTTTAGTTTATAACATCATAACAAAAACTTCATCGGAACATTGAGTGTTAATAACGAAAATTACTAACACACACGATATATTTAACAAAATACATTGTATAAAGAATAAATACAAAATAAACGAACATAATAATAAAACCAATTTCGCCGGAAACATGTCCCGTGAACAATTCCCATGTAGCAATCAAACTTTGTTGTGGAAACAAATTGAAAAAAATTAAAATAACATAATTCAATATTTTCTCTCTTGCTTCACATGAATCTGCCATGTTTTTATCTAACTGGGAAAAGGATGTATGCAGCTTCAGGCGGTTCATTGTAATATAGTTTTTTGATTAGTATCATGTGATGTAATTAGTATTAGGTATTTTACCTCTCACTTTATTTTCATAACGTTCTATTTGCGTATCGACCAAAGCAATATGGTGGTAGTAAATACTAAATAATATATTCCCTTCCTCCAGTTGCACGCTTTAGAAAACGAATTCTCGCTGGAAATGTTCAAAACCCGCCGGGTTATTTTACAAAATAAAACTAAAATCCAGCCATCATTAAAATCGTAACGAATAGAGGAACGAAATCAAAATATTTAACGTGTACTGTGAGCTATCCGGGAGGATTTTTCGTGGTGCATCACTATTAAATATGAAATATTATATCGGAAGTGCTCCGTAGTGTGGGGAAAAATAATCTACACATCTGGAATGTATCGATATTTATTTTTTTACAGTTAACATTGACAGCGTTAGTAGATCTAATGAGATTATCTTAGAAGAAATACGTTTATCAACTTCAGACATGCATCCTATGCATTACATTTCGAAACATTTTGATTTTGGTGAAACTATGTCATGCCGCCTAGTATTTAAGTACTAAAAGTACACATAGCTTTTCATCCACCTTCACAGAAATATGGTGTACTTATCATGGTTCCAGGACGCTGCTAGTTTCTTACATAATGCCAATATGGTAGTAACTGCTTTTCTGAAATGAATAAACTCTAATGAAAAACTACTGTAGTATGAGTTTATCGATAAGTGGGAAGTTCTTCAGGCATCACTAGGTAGTGCAATGTTTCACAGGGATCGAGTGGGAGAGACGGGCACTATATCGGCCATATTCTGAGTGCACCGAACGTCATATTACGTATGGAAGCGAACCCGGGTAGGCACACAGCGAGAGAACACCTCTATTAATATCGTTACTCATTTAAAGGTGGCATTTTATTCGCCAGTTGCGAGGTTAACAATGTTCTCTACTCTCCTCTTAAGGTGGTCATATACTTTGCTAGTTTACCTGCCCAGGATTGTACAGTGTACATGTAAATCGGACTATGTTGGGATTACCTGAACAGGTGTGCAACGGTCCCCGGTTTACTCGTTTCAGTGACGTAGAATTGGAGTCTGTATCTTGATTGAATTTTGTCGCTTCAAACAATATCTTCGAAAGCTTATGTGGAACCTTTATCACTAATCCTAGGCTTTTTCATTCACGACTTGTGCTCGATTAAATTGTAGTATCTTACGGGTTTCCTCTCGTTGTGTCGGTGTATTCAGGTATGTGAGGTGCCTTCGTCGACTGTTCGGAGAATACCACCGCCGTGCTCGATCCAATGACTGCTGCGAACAAAATAATTAATGGTTACTTACATAAATAACTTACTTTAACAATTACTTGGGAGGTTGTATGCGGTTTACTATAATAAATATCACGTGTATTCGTAATGGAGAGTCTTGGATGTGAGCTTTAAATTCATTGTCGTTATTTTGTAAAGAAAATGTAATCAAAGAAGTAAAACTAACAAAGTAGCAACCCTTAAAACCTTTCCGTCTAATAAACAAGACACGATCCCATAATTTACACAACAAAAGAATCCGGGTCATCTATTTTAAAACGTTGTAATGTAAAAATGCGATCGGTAGGTTGTTCGTAGTTCTATCTTACGGAAGGAAAGCGCGACGTAGTAAATATATTTTTCCATTTTAAATAAGTTCACAGACATGTTATATATTTTCCGTTATCTAGTGTTAGTTGAATATTGCCATTTGCTGCGGGTTTGTGTTTTATAACTAATTTCAAGTTAATTATTTAGAAACTTGAATTGAATTGACTGCACACAAGTCCTTTTTTGATGTTTATGATTATGCATTATGAAATGTCATCCTCTAGTTGACCTTACTACACACTTGTTTAATAAAACCTGATGCCAAGGTGTATATCCTTTTTATTCTAGCACTTAAATAAAATAATAGGCACGTAATGAATAAACATACATTTCTGCGCGATAAATATTTTTCTGCAATAGATTATTCAGATGAATGAAAAGGATTGCTTTCCTCTCTATTAATATCTGTAGTGGAATGATGAACCGGCCTGGTAATGATAAAAGTTTTTATTTGTATCTAGCAGTGGAATACCGGATTGAAGCGTATTTTTTAATTTTCAAAATGGCGGATGTTCATTTTATTTAATAGATAGTGAGGCTGGAAGTTATGTTTCATTTATTAGGTGATAATGCTTAAAGTATTAAAATACAGACCAACAACAGAACAAGTTACACATTATTAATCTCTTATTAGAATCTACTCAATAGTTTTCACACAGAAGGCTGGCTTTACTAAATGAAATTACTATGAGAATCCTAAACAACACACATATTTTCCCAAAATCTAGCGCAATATAAAATACCTATCGGTTTCCGATACCTATCAAACGTATAGATACGTCAATATTGAAACGTACTCGGCACCCGGCGACCAATAGCGCGGAATCAATCAGCCAATCAGAATGCACCATCGGTTCTTCAGAGAGACCGTCCACACAACAGGGGCCTCTCGCTCTCGAACCGTTGCTCTTGCAAGTACGCTTGCGCTTCACGATTAGAGAGGCGAGGCAGGTCTATTTAATATGGTCGGTAAAAGGTTAAGTTTCAATACGCTATTGGTTATAGGTTCACGGGTACGTCACGTAGATTTTACGTGTTTTTTCTCGTAGATGGGAGTGTTCACGTTGGCTATTGGTACATGATTGGGAAATATTCCAGGCAATGTTATATACGGGTTTGATTGTGTGTGTAGATAGCTTTGATTGTGTGTGTTATTTGAATAATACTTATTGCATTTGATATGAACTTTAAAATGTTACTGATGTTAATTAACGAAAACCACGCCACTTCCATGTATCTAATTACTACATTAGTAGGCACATACTTATGATTTTATGATTTACCTGTCATATACATTTTTAAATAGTAACTTTGATCTTTAAAATGTTTGTATTGAAGTAGAGCCATCACCAAAATAGTAATTTATTTCCAAAACGTAGAGCACACAAAGTCTGTAAATTAAATTTTACAAACTAAATATTCGTAGCATCGTACTGAGAAAACTACCAGTCCTTAATATTGGATCGCAGAGGGGGGTAAAAAGAAAAATCTATACAGAGGCGACAAGGGGAGGGGGTGGCGCCCCCGCCGTACATCTTGGGGGTATAGTAGGAGAGCTATGTGCCTGACCCTGTTAAATTTTCATCGATTTTACTTCACTTTGAAAGAACTAGCTGCTTTATGGGTTTTGTCTGCATTCTCTATCTTGTCCGTCTTGCAATGCTTTCTTTGTATGTTCTGTTCTGCAGAATCAAATATATTTCAATGTTTTAGTTGCATTTCACTTTAAGAAACAGGATTCTTCAAAAAATTTACTCTCCCTTAATATTAATTGATAGTAATTCGTCAGCAAACAAATACTTTCGGCTACGGCTCGATGGTTACCCATCATACACGTAATACGCTGAACGAACGTTGTTCAAACTGCAAGATATTATGAGGCGCTAGTTAAAATTATTTACAGTGTAAGTAAACTTTAAATAGAGACGTGAGCTCAATAATAATTGCAATTAATTCGTTCTGCATTGATGTGCGCTGCGCAGATATATTCGGAGTCATACATCGATACTACACGTCGGGCCATCGGTTAGTTATGACCTGAGGAACGGATTTCAACTATATAATAAATATAATCTTTATTCTATATTAGAAATCCATTACAAGTAATGAGGACATGTACGATTTATAAAGATTTAAAATTTGGAAGTTGCCAATATTGGTAAATACGACATGTATCAAATATTGTCATATTTAAACAAACCCGTCTTTGTTTTATATATATACATAGATTAATGTTTTCATGAATGAAAAGCTCCATCATATATCAAAATACTCGTGTGAAGCGAAATATTAAGTAAATTCTAAATTGAAATGTATGATAACTCGATGCAGCCCTGTGGTTGGTCAGATCATGAAAGCATTCCAACGGCATTAGAGATGCGTACATTTTCATAGATTTATTGACGGAATTTACTTATTGCATACAGCATCTCAAAGTTTTTTCGTATTTTATATTTTGCACGCTAAAATTTTTGCCCAAACTGTCTAAAACTCTGCGTTCTTTAATAAGTGAATCCAATAGGAAACTCCTCTTTTCTTAATCTTTAATTATAATTTCGAACGTTTACCAGTAGATACAATCTGCTATACTGGGTAATAAGGCTTAAAATATTAGTTTCCAATTAGACTTCGGAAAATGTCGCCAATCCCAAACACGTAGTGTCTATTGTCGCCTTTCAACGTCATTAAATCCGTTCTACCGTGTCACATCCACGTTGGCTCCGAGTAAATCTATCAGCAGTCAATACAAACTTGATTCATAGTTTGAGAACGTCTGTCAGATGCCAATTGAGATGGTGAAACCGAACCGAGTATTTGCGTCCTGAGCACCTGTCCTCATACAAATCACTGCGCAGCGAGCCCGTGCATCATCGACAAACGATACTCTATCGCCTGCTTTACGACCTGGTACAATGTTCGAGCATACCGGGTCATTGCAATGTATAATTACTATAAATAAACCTTAGAGCACAAACGAAGTTAGCGTAAGATGAGGATAATACGCGCTCATATCTTTATTTTTGAAGTTGACAAGAAGATGACAAACAATATTTTTATGGATCTTAGAACACACACATATTTTACTGAAGCAAGTGTTCTTGCTTCAGTAAAATATGTGTGTGTAGATAAATGGTTTAATTTGCTTCAAAAGAATGAAATAATTGGAGTGGGTTGATCTAAATCTAATTAATTGAGTTTTCCTTTATTTCTGAATATTGTTGTAAATGTCGTTGGTGAACCGGATTACGCAGCTCCCGTACATGAGAAAAAGCAACGCCTCCAAGAGGCTATCGCCATAAATTATGTATGACAGACGTGTATAGATGGGACGGGACACGTTGGCTCGCGTCGTTTCAGCCAGAGGCGATCACCCGGCGCTGACGCACCATTGATAAATCTATATTTATGTTATGAATGTTTCGACACATGTAACTAACGCGCTGATCTATTTGTGAAGCCTGAAACACATTAATTAATGTCGAAGCTACAATTTTAATGATACCATTTTGTTTAATTTGTCTGTAATCATTTTGCAGATAGTTCGGGATGCTTTTCGATGACCAGCATTTCATATAAACATAATCATAATTTCCTAGTGAATGTATTGATAAGTAGAATCTAAGTTCCGTGTTTATTTATATTTTTTCAACTAAAAGGGTGAAAATTGTAGTAACTGTTTCATACTTGAAAACTAATGTCATTTTAATACTTCCATACCTGCTTACCGTGACGTCATTATCACCTTCTGATACCACACATTTTACAGACAATAGAAATATTATAAACCCTTAACACCTCTCACTAAAGCTGAATTTGCAATATAACTATTTGTTATGAAAGAAATACATGTTACGCACAATTTTAAAGAAACGCATACAGTTGTCAACGTAATAATTTCTCTATGTAAAGAGGATAAAGTTTATAATGGCTAAAATAACTCTTCGAAATCAGACAATGTTTAGATGGAAACTCGTTGATAAGAGAGAGTCTTAATGTAGGGGAATAAGGTTGTTTTTCTTAAAATCCCGAGTAGTCGGGACGATGTGAATAATGTTGTTGATCACAGAAATCGCTCGATTGTTCGTGAATAGGTGACAACAAGTATTTTGTTTCGTTTTTATGAAGCGTTTGTTTCGAGTAGCTTATGGTGAAATCAATGTTTGATGGTTTTTTAAACGATTCCTGATTTCCCCATTATGGTGGTTATAATGTTAACTTGTTATGTTAAATGTTGGTTTTGTGCAGATAAAATATGTTTTATATTACCCGAGCAAACCACACAAGAACCAAGCCATGTTTACTTTAGATGTATTCCATTTCCATGAGGAAATCAGTCGTTGTGTAAAGTATTGAATGAAGGAAAATACGATTAAAGTAACCAACAGCAACAACTTATTCACCCAAACAATTGTTGTAGTCGATTAAATGTTTATCTTGAATCTATAGCAAGCTAGACCAGAGATTATTATGTCGATACGAGTGTAGCCGCATTGGTTCGCAAGACAATGCGCGGAAACTTACGCGTCGCTGCGTACGCGCACCTCCGTACATCGATCGACGCCATCGGACTGCTTATCTCGGTACATAATGATCTAGATCACAGATATAGCGCTGTGTCATGTGCATTAGCTAACTAAACATTGTCTATACCTACTTTTATTATAAATATGAAGTTTATACTCGTATGTATGGATGAATGTCTGTTACTTAACCCTGAACGGATCCGATGGACAGCGGGCAAAGATATTAATATTATAGTTATGATGCGGGGATTAACGGGGATGATGCTTTCAGGCGCATTTTAAATGAGTTGTTACTTCAAATATAGTACATGCCCTAATAAATGAGCTGGAAATAATTTAGCATCAAGAATGGCACCGCTATGTCATATTGAGAGATTAGAATCTTTGGCAATGTTTTCAGATATTAGTGCATAGTTTGGACAAGGTTTTGACAAATCGGAGCTCAGTTTACGACGATGTGTTTACTTTACCGTGTTGTCGTTATGGAGACTGATGGATTGTGAACAGCCGCAAATCACCAGGTCTGATCACTGAATTAGATTTGTTGTTTTAAGGACCAGACTACACTGGATATACTAAACATTGATTTCGTATTTGACTTAGGCCGAAGCATAGTGTGATAATCAGTTCACTTCTAGATTTTAATTAAGCTTTATGTTCCTTGCTTCGAAGAAATAAATCAAAGAATCACTCCTTACTAAGATCTATGAAATGCAGAAATCAGGTAATTTACATCATAACGCATGACCTCCGGTGTTCCGTACACACGACACTTACCACGAATGAGCGCAATAATTCTCATAGTTTTGTGGAACCCTAAATCATTTGGCGCCATGCGCGGGCGCAATAGTCACTTGTGTTTAATTAGGATCACTAGTTAGGCTCCCTGCAGAGTTACGATCTACTGCATAATGTTGCGACAAAGTAAGGTTTCCTTCAAACCCAATAGTATCATTCTTATAGTTAATGTTTGACCTTCTAAAAATTTGAGAAACGGTAATTGCATTATTCATTAATATGAACTGCTGCTAATACGACCGCAAATATTTTGTTGTTTTATATGTTTATATTGTATTTTCAAATAATTGGATTACTAAAAAAAAAAATAGATTTTTATGATCGTTTAGGTACATGGATGATTTTAATAACTGTTGCCAATTCATAGAAACAGTTGTCGCGCGTCAACTGGTAGCCTAAACTCAATTATAATAAGACTATTTTCAGCAGCAGATGTTTAAGTAGCGATTAACATGTCCTGTCCGGTCGACATTGATATAATATTGCAAAGTATTTGGTCTTCTAAGTAGATAACATTGCGTCACTGTGAATGAAAACGTATAGGAAAGTATCTTTAGTTTCCCTACTATGGTTATTGACCGTATTAAGGAAAGACCCCTCTTTTTGAACTTACCCTCCTAAAGCTTCTGCTATGGTCTGTCGATCGTAACCCCAAGATAGTTTAGCATACTGACTATTCGATTCTACAAATATCTCTCAATTTAAGTTATATCTAATTCTATATGTTTATCTATATCACTCCTGAAAAAACTTATATGTAAATAATATCTTGAGTGTTCACGGATCAATCTAAAAGAAGTTATAGGTCCGTTACAGAAGCCGTGGTAAAAAAATATGATAAGAGTTAATACTTCTGAAATATGGATTTCATTATTGTACTTTGTATATAAAATGTCCTTTCTCCAATATTTCAGGTAACTCAGGACACCCCGTAAACATTCTCGTTGTTATATCCTTGTGGAGGTGAGTTCAAACTTAGATCACGAGTAGTCTGTTTCAACACAGCAGTCATTCTTTAAGACTTACTTTCATTTCCCATTTCGATAGCAATCATTCTTTGTCGAGTCGATGTCGTAGTAATTAATACGAAGCAAGTGAAGAAACGTACTAAACACTAATCCCCTACGGTTTTGCTCATTGTCGCTACAATAAAATACTATGAAGGATTGTAGGAGTAGGAATACTATTCTTGAAATATCGTTAAGTCTATTTAAGATATGTGTCAACCAACTGAAAGAAAAGACAATGTCATGTCGAAGATATGAAAACTGTTATTAGGATTCAAGTGTATGGTATTATAATTGCAATCGCAAGTAATTAGCCCGTAACACCTTTAATAAAAGTCACCTTATACAATTACCGTAATTATCCGAACACAATATAATAATATAATGGCACTATTCGTGCATGTATCTTTTGAAACACAATACCTTTTTATCTGTCCATCTGTCATCATAGTCGGTTGATTCCTAATAACATCTGTAATAGAAGTAATTTACTACTGTCATGTCTGTTTGTCACGAATCTTTGGTTAATTGCACGCCTTGATGGTTCTCAGGTTTTGTAATAGTTACAGTTTCTAAGATTTTATGTTATTTATTATTATTAATAATTTTACAACCCCAACCGATATAATACAGATTATTATGAAAACTATACCATTTTGGTTAATAAGTAACAAAATGAAAGCGTTTTGATAAAGCGTCATTTTACGAAATATACTTTGCTTAAAAAATCTTAAATGGTAGAGCTTTTCATTAAAATTTGATTCAAATCATACCAAGAGAATATTTGTTTAAATAAACGCAACATTTTCCAAAACAAGCACTTCCCATTCCAGTCTAATTGAATTGTACCACAAAAATGGTTCCACTACTGTTAACCCCATTGATACGTGACGGGTACAATAGACACACTCGTATTATTTTAAACAGCCACGGCTGGTTGGCCGCGTAAACTGTCGAATCAATCAATCTATCACTTTAGAGGCTGGAGGGACTCAAATGACCCGTGGAGGTGAAATGTAACATTATTATATGTGTCAACTCGTGGTTGAGGTTCCGGTTCACGGAATACAATGGATAAACAACTTTTTATTGGTTTTTAGAGCTTTGCTTGCTATTCTGTCTGACTGGGTGTTTAACTGATTGTGATTTCTATTTATTTCAAAGATATCCAAATAATACTACGTAGATTTGTAAATTTATGTTGTAACGTGTACACTTAATGGCTATAATATTTCTGTTAAATTTAAACTGTATATTTTCAAATCGGTCAAAACATACCACACAAATCTTAGCTCTGTCTAAACAAAGTTATAAAATACGAGTTTAAAAGTGCAATAAAATGTGTGAAATACATCAATATGCCATTAAGTGCGAGTGTTGTGGAGTACAGGAAGGATGCACCGCGACGTCTCCGGCGCAGCGCCCGTGACGCCCCGCCGCGGCCGCCTCCCGCCGGCAGACTGTACGAGTATTTATTGGGCCTTCTTTGATACATTAGCACTCAAGGGTTACGAACAATATTTAGGTCTATTTATCACAGTTTTCACGATGACATCATTGAATAAAAACCTGCATAAAAAACCAAGCCACAAATCAAAGCCTAGATTGGCCCCAATTCTCAAGATCAGTCCTGACTAGTCCACGGCCCTGAATTTCCTCGTGATTTCACATAACAATTGCCGATGGTCGTTACGGCGGTCAACCAAGCGTCGTATGTAACACATAATAGCACAATCGTTAGTTATAAGGACGTGTCTTCAAAATGATTGATTGTGAACTCTCGGCTCAGTTTGACTCGAATTTTATTAATTTTGTGGTTTTAACTGGATATGGTACAGCGGTTTTGTTTTAGTTTTGATATAAACGAATCTAATTCCGTTTTTTTTTTATGTTGAGGCAAATATTAGCTTCAACTCGATGATCCGAAGGCAAGGAGTATTTTCTTTGATTGCCAACATTAAAACGTTATCAACGCATGACTTTCGTCCGTCCAGTATCAATCTGGCACACCTGTCACGTCTCACAACCAAAAATTCTGAATCATCAAGTAATTTAATATTCAATTAATTTGATGATAACAATCGCGTCACCATATTCCATGAACTTAACACTTTTATCTCGGCTTTTTAATCTTTTAATGGCGTTAAATTTGTGTTTCGCCAAAGTTTTCCAACATCAACAGCGTCCTTATTGTGGGTGGTGTAGAGCTGATTATTGCGGCTTCAATAAACTGCTTGATTATATAATAATGTGGTGTATTATATAGTTTAATGTGAAGATTTAATAACATTAAAATATATTTAAAATCTTTAGATTATAAGCGATGCTACAGTTCTCACGATCAATTCTTTTCCAAGTAGTTTTAAAGTTGGTATGTTTTAGTAGCTAATTGAGATATTTTAAGTATGACCATAATTATTCGTTAAGAATCAAAAGTTTTTGAATTAATTTCACATTTCTTTAATACGTTATAGATGAATATTTTTCGGGTCAAGTAATTATGTGAAATAAACAAAACCTATTACAGAACAACAAAAAAAAACAAAATAGAAAAATAATGCTGCAATTATTATTATTAGAGAGAGTAAAGTGGTGTACACATTGCACAAACCGGGCGTCCATTCTCATTTACGTAAGACGACACGTCTGTAAATTGCGTTAATTTGATCTCAATTGCAGTCTGCGGCAATTTGTACTCATCCAGGCTGCGGTGGAGACGCCGTGGGAAAATATGGGAGAGGATGCACTTCCTAAACGAACTGAAACGACGCGCTGATGAAATGAGAGGACAGTCAAACAGAGCGAGAGATCGTGTTCCTTACATGGGGAGGTGACTGTCTGGAAGATCACACTGTAGCGCAAAGGCCATTCTCCTAATTTTGCTGAGAAAGAAACAGAAGTTCCTATAATCGGTCTCTCTTTCCAACTTCTGGTAGTCTAAAATACTCTCGCAGTATTTCATCATAGAATTATTAAGTCATAAAGTTATCGGCAGTCCGGTTAATGGACAATTGAGACATCACTGAAGATATCATTCAGCGCCTTACAGTATTTACAATGTATAAGGAAAATTGGAAAAACTTTGAAAATATCACGTCGTTATAAAGTATTATCAATTTGCTAATTTGTACGTTCATAAGAGATTACTAGAGGCCTAAACTTAATAAAAATATTTGACTTGACTTTGAAAGCGAAAAAAACGGCTAAATAATATGCACAGGACAAATGGCGAGGACTGGTCGCTCGTTACCTTCGAAAGGACAGTTTCCTCCAAATGAGTCACACGCTGACCCGAAGACGGCTCAACTAGACCACGCATTACTCACTACAGTCGCGCAGACATGCAAACAAATTGTTATTAAACAAGGAACTATTTTATAATTTACTCCATGACTCATTACAACATTCTATAGCAACCTTGTTATTATATCAGCAA
Organism: Cyclophora punctaria; assembly: GCA_951394245.1. Classification (NCBI taxonomy): domain Eukaryota; kingdom Metazoa; phylum Arthropoda; class Insecta; order Lepidoptera; family Geometridae; genus Cyclophora; species Cyclophora punctaria. The sequence goes on from OX596189.1 coordinate 8,154,935, forward strand.
GGTGTATTTCACAATGTTTTAACTGTAAGTGTAAATTTGTTGGTATTTTGGTAGGTTTCCTAGATTTTGGACTCCAGACGGTTTGTAATTGAGTGTTGGATAACGTGGTTACGAGATCATTGTTGGAATAACATGTTCCTGGTCAAAGTTTGTAACCTTTTAGCGGGTTGTGTTTGTATTGAAATGTAAAGGAATCGTCTCTTTTACTATGCAGATCAAAATCAAATTGCAGGTATTGCAAGTCACTTGCATAGATACATTAAGTAATTAATTTAAGGTAGGTACATTTCCTTTGAAATTATTTGCATAAAAATCTAACCATTTTCATAAAACACACAAACCAAATCATATCTTGTAATAATAAATCGAGACAGAAACATTCCATTGATATTTTTTCCATTACGATACTGGTTTTGCCAAGCTGAAATAGAATTTATGTCAAATGTATAGAGGCTACAGATTGATTACGGTGGCGGAATACAACGGCTGTCGTACGACAATGGGGAAATTATGTCAAATGTCAAATTACGGCGACTGTCTGACAATAGATGTCATGTCAACGGGTTGGATTTATTGGACAGAATATTGATTTGACGGGAAAAGAAAATTGTTTCAGGTCTGACTGGATGTATGAAAGTATAGAATTAGAATTTGTTGGTAGAGTCCTGTATAGAAAACTGACTCTTCTTACATTAGTAGACTGTCCACATACATCTGTTATCTGTTAGATTTCCTTTGCTAAGTTTTATCTAAGTACCTTTGTTAGCATAAGTCATTTAAATACACTTGGTCATAAATAAGACACCAGAGTGATTTAAAAAAATTATCACCTCCGTAAAATAATTAGACAATTTATAAACAAACAAACAGACATTAACATCGGTAATTACATTCAAATCAATCCATCAGTTCGGAGAAATAATTAAATTTCACAATCATGTCTGTGCGCCACAGACTTATAATATAAATCGACTTTTTAACGGTAAAAAAGGCATCGAACAATCAAAATAACATGCGCAGGCACACAATTCGATCTATTGTAATGTAATATGCATACTAATGTATAGTTTGGTGAATAAATGTGGTTTTTATAGAATGGGTCATAGACCAGTGGGTTTGAAGGGACGGCAAGGGAATACGGATGCGACACACGAGACGCAACGCTGCTGCGCTGATTTACATCCTGTATTTCATCGAGACTTACTTTTGCGTGAATGTTTAAAAATTAAGTAAGATTTATTGCTAGCATATGTATTCATAAATTACGTTAGATAATGGACGCTAACGTGTACTTTCTAGTTAGTAGATACTTATCATTAATTTCGATCCAATGTTAGACTTTTTATGGGTTTCGTTTTTATTGCTATGTAAGTAGGTATAAGTGAGCGTACGTAACGTAATAAAATATAATGGATTCCAACACCTGAATGAATTATCTGATGATTGTAGAATTCTTTAATAATAAACATTTGACAAAAAAATCTATAAACTTTAAACAACCAAATAAGTTCACCAACTTACCTAGGCGTGTGTGTCACGTCAGACTACATCAAACACCACACATGAGTACAGTCAATCAGTCAGACAATTATCGGTGCTCGGCGGACCGCATCTAACCACCGGTAACAGCTCGCTAACTATTCGAACAGTGTGTATAAAGAGCTAAATCATGGACGTACTCTCTCTTTTGGAACTTGCGATTGAATATCGAAAATCATTAAGTATTATAAGAATTATAATGTTAAGTTTATTCATACAGAGCCTTGAAATAATTTAAGTACTTGTGCTAATGCAATCTGCCTTTAGATTTATACTTTTTCAATGTAAGCTTTCCTTGACCTGAAGGTTCCTAAAAAAGAGTAAGTAAAAGTAGGTCGAATGGACCTACATTAAGAAATGAAGTAGTATTCGTTTGAACTTCAGAAACTGTTGCGTAAATAATTATTAGACGCTTTATGTGAAAGCTTAGTAATTGAAAGCCCATTGGAGATATCCTAAACGTAACATAACAAATGTTCTTGTTGATGTTTCTGAACGCGTTTTATGTAAGATAAATTTGCATCTATGTTTTAAAACTTAGCCAATTAATATTAAAATTACGCAAAAAACCTATCGCAACAGCATTCATAATTTATATCAGATCACAATTTTTAACAACATCACAATGCTTGTTGCCAAACCGCCTCGTGCGCACATACAATGCCATGTTTCTTTACATTTCGTAAGATACTCAATTTTATTGTACATTTGACAATGGGACTGTAATTACTGTCTACGAATATTATTGTACCTTTACTATGATGGAGAGCTAGTTTATCTGTCATGTCACATACAAATTCAATGAAAATAAGTTTTCGCCCATTATCTGAATCGGCAGTACTTAAAATTAATTCAATTCGAAATAGTAATGTTATACTTCCGAACACAGGTTTGGTTATTCGCTAGTGTTAACATTTAATGAACAACGTAACAAAACAACGGTCCAATGACTCCGAACAAAATAATTATATTCTAATTTTATTTTGTTAATTTAGAGTTTTTCTTTAATTATCCTAATAATTATTTTATTGTTTTCCTACATTACAATTTTAATAATTAAACAGGTATGATTTTAATTGTACTTATTTTTTGTGGTGAGTATTAAAATATATTAATGTATAGTTTAATCCTTGGGAGCTAGCGGTGCGTGAATTTAAAATATTTAATTACAGAATTGGGAATTGGCCCTAGCCCGGCCATCGATACGTGAAGTCGTTAAGATCTGTATCTACCCTCCGGTGGTACATTTAGATCGGACGCGTCATCATCGGTGCGTAAACGCAGTAATTGTGGGTACCACTAGCGACATCTGTTTGCGGGTTTCACTAACTACAATGTCAAATAAGGTTTTTACTTTGAACCAGCTTCACAACTAGGTTTTACAGGAGATGCTAATGTATATGAAATGAATAGGTACATTCAAACCTACATACTCGTATATCTACAGGGCGTGAAACTTTGACTTACCTCTACGCCCTTAAGGGTAGAGAAAGGTTAGTTTCGATTTGGTGAACTCATCATCATGTACTTTAATACAAAAGTTTGTTTTAAGAGTCGTTTAGATTAGGTGTGTCCAAAAGCCGCGATATGAAATATTCTAAAATTAGGCTGAAAATTGAAACATATGTATATTAGGTATGTGACGTAGGCGGAGAGTTACAAAAGAACGCTTTATTAACGTACCAACTTAAGCTTATAAAACCGCTCAATCTGAACTTAGCTTTAGTTATTTGTGGAATTGATTAAAAATAATAATTAGGTGTTAGTAATAGTGCAGTATGAACCGCGGGTCTGCCTGCCGCAACGTTTAGCAATGAGTCGGCGGCGTGCAATCATTTTGATATGATCACGCGCGGGGCTGGAGTTATTACGTAAAAATTACGATTACCGTAATGAAATACTGCTTCTTGGTAAGTGTTGCTAGAATAGATATCAATGGTTCCAGAGTTAGAGAAGGCGCGGTATGAAAATACAATATTCAGATATTGAAAAGTACATAATCAATATATGTATGTACATGAAATTACTAGATATCCATAAGCTAAGTGTAGAGCAATCAGCTTCCTACCTTGCAGGGTATTACCTGGCAGAGTACATATTTTACATTGTCCAAAAAATTATTGATATTTTTAGTAGGAATACGAAGTAATTCCGTGGCGTTCCTTTTGATCCCATGGCCATAACCACAGCTTCCAATGTAAATACATCTCTACCAATTTCTAAAAATTCCGAAGCCAGTGTTGGCCGCTAACTTATTGGAACATACCTACGCAAAATTTTCCACTTTGTAAACGATACTATGTTACATAGCCCAGTCCCGCCGTTTTCATAATGTCCTTGCTAAACCTATTTTCTGAACATTCGTATGCCACATCCAGGAGTTGTATGTTGTATTATAAGTAGATTGCCACTCGAAATAATTGCAGAGAAGTACAATCACTGTTGGCGACGATTAACTTCGAGATAGATGCGGTTCTGTGAGCATTCTTTAATAAAAATTATATATTAAATAATCTATGTTCATATTACTGTACAGAGCAAAAACGAGCTCTGTGTACAGTTAGTTACACTCCAAATTAATGTGTACGAGGAAGCAAAATATATTCCAAAAGTAGTTTTCTTTGTAATTGCCTAAAGTATTGTTGGCAGTAATTAAATAGGATATTTATATCGGTTATATAACACTACTTCTAAACAATATACGAGTAAATACAGACAGTCCATACACATGTAGATTTTTTTATTTATCTACTTATTGTACACTAAATTCTTGCTCCTTCTCGTAGAGAGATCTCTATTAAACATGTATAAAATATTTTATAATATAAAAGGCTCCCACATATTTCTTGAAGTCATAAAATATACAAATGACTTATGATTTCACTAAAATAAAACATAACTCAAATGTTCATCGTAAAACAGGTTATTTAAAGTATGTCTCAATTTTGACACTGTATTTGTCGAATGTTGGATTGTATCAAACTACTCGTACGAGTATACTTGACATCTTACAAGCTAACAATAAGTTTGAATAGTAATCGTACTGTAGCTTGTTCATACGACATTTGTTGACAGCGTTTTAATCAAATTATTTAACTATACGCATAGAAATCAAAAAGTTTCCCAGGTTGTTTCGACTCTACCTTAATGTGCCTAATTCTTACAAAAGCAATGAAAAAATTAAACTATCACGTTCCCCTTTTTAAGTGTTGTCATTAAAATAATCCGAGTAACACCGGGTGTGTGTAATATACTTATATAATGTAAGTAATACTACGGTATATGAATATAGTGTCATATGTCGGTAGCTCTATCGGTCGCGGCATCTTAAAACAGAAAGATTGTTGTACTGTCACCTTCTAAAGTGTTAAAATCAAGTGGATTTAATGTAAACCTCAAATCAAACTACAATTGAAACTGGTACATTTTTCAGCTTCAGTGGAATATCGCCCTCGAATATAGCAAAGGTGATTCAAGCGCGTTTGGAACATTGCATTTGTAATAAAATGTTGAAACAGTAACATTTTCGTATTCACCTGTACTCGGTCACTCGTCACAACTCAGTGTTTCCGAGAACAGGCTATAATTTTTATAAAACTCAGCTTTAGGTATCAAATATGAATATCTTAGTGATTTATTCGAGCCGGTTCATGTAAAGGTGGACCGCTGACATTACGATGACACCACTCACGTACCACACCGCCCGCCATCTTGTATGAGGCGATGGCTATTGTTTAATTTTAATGTCCTGTAGAATCATAGTCAAACAAGCATTGTCGAATGACTGACTCTTCTATGCGTAAAAACCTCAATTGTTCTCTACCATTTACAAAAATCTTCGCAGTAAAATCGCTTACACTTTTAATAGAAAAAATACGAGTAAATTTTAGCCCAGTTTCATTTGTTGATGTTGGTTCATACACTGCGGTTAGTTACAACATTGCTCGGTGTTAGTCCACTGACTGGTCAGTACCTTAATTATATTCTCTGAGACGTTTGGCGACGCACCGTCTAACGTTTCCAGCTAAAACTGATAGTAATCTAAACGTAATGCCGAACAAACCTCGGAATGCAACGATTTTGAGAAATTAATAATTTGTAGCATGTTTGGGTAAGATTTCATTATACATATTTTTAATCCTTAACCTACGAGCTGATTTGGATTTAGGAACAACCACAACTAACAACTGCTATACTTTAATGTGTATTTTATAACCTAAACAAGTGTTAATTCAAGTTAATTAATTCAGCTTGTATTAAGATATCGGCGATACATATAAATGTCTACCCAGAAGCCGTCGCCGGGACATTGATCGTGTCCACTTGCGTAATGTTTTGTTTTTAATTAATAATTATTAGTTTGTTTAAGATTTAAGCCGCTGTTTAAGAAGTGTGTTAGCCGCTGTAAATAAATCGTAATCGCTTCGCAATGTATTTAATTGTCTTGTCTACTATCAAAGCGTATGGGAGAGAACGTCATGACCACGTGACATTCATATACATTTTGACAGTAAACAACCAAATAGAATACGAAACGATTGCCACATGTCTAAGGGTTCCAAGCTCGTAGCTCTATTGGTCAAAAAAATAATATTAATATACCCGGAAATTCACACACGGTTAATTAAACCCAAACTAAGCTAGCATTATGGAAACTAAGTAACTGATACATATACAAAAATGTATAATACAACATACAATTGACACGAGGACGTCGTCGCCAACAACAAAATGCAGATAATATTGTTTAGAATTAAGGCATTTCATTAGTTTCTTTACAACTGTAACTTCCAAATAATTTAAGTGAATTTCCTCAATAAAATGTAAAATACAAATCAATAAGCCTGATCAATATTCAAAACATGGAGGAATTCCGAAGATTCGTGTCTTTTCTCCTCGTATCTCGGTAAACGTCGTCGACGTCATAAAGTCGAGGACAAACTGCACTCGGCCCGATATAATTAAACAGTAGGCCCACTATCGGCTGTCGATCTCGGACCACTGTGTAACTCAGCTGATATCCCTCTATCAAATCAATTCCTATAACCATTACTGAACTAGAGATGGGAAATAGCAGTATGTACGGGCGCTTCGGATATTGATCCAGACTGAAATAATGCTAGAAAGACATTAAATAATTGTGAGAAACTTAACATTGCGATTAAAAAATACGTAAACTTAGTTTTTTGATTAACTATGAATGAATGAATAATTATTGTTACAATGTTTAATAATTGATAAGTTTAAAACTCAATTACTTTATTTCAGTAATCTTAGAAGGTATCCTGTATAATTAGATATTTTTCATACATGTATTTATCCTATCTAAATATTATTAAAGGATACACTCAATAACATCCGAATGGTCGTAGTTGGTCGTACCGCATCACTAGAGCCGATCGCTCCCGAGTTGCGTCTTCTTCTCAGAAAGCGTTACGTGGATTGGTTATCAAACGATGTTTATCAAATATATAAAAAAACATGTTTTAACCAAAATCGTCTGTTTCTGAGAACAATAAAATTTTATGTCTCTATCATTGGTCGTGGTATCGGAATAGTTTGATGATTTTATGTTCAAAATACCTATGTTTATTTACGAATTTTTGTAGCGCTATGGTTTTATGTTTGAGTTTGTTCACTCTAGATATTTATTTTACTCGTTACGGAACTTTTAACAAATGTTGTTGATAGTCAATAAGCACTACCACGTGGTGATTCTGAATATCACATGAAATAACTTTTTCACTAACGACGTGTGAAGTATTTTAACTTTAATTAACATTTTATTTAAACGAATATTTCGACTTCATTAATTCGCTTAAATAAATGGTGTTTAAAATAAAAAACCGTATCCGAATCGAATTCAAGGAATAATTTTAGTTTGTTAATATCCTTATTTTGTTGGGATTAGGAATATTCTCATGTTGGTAAATTGGTATCTTATTTTATTATTACACGGGGATCTGGAGTATCCATACTTGGTTATAATGTTAGTTTCATGTGACACCTTATGCAGTACCCTGGTCAATTAAGAACAGCGAGCTTGCCTTGAATATCCAAGTCAATATCGAGTTGCGTCGACCATCGAACTGATCTTTCAATATGATTGTTCCATAAATTTGTCTCCAAATCCTCCAGAAGATCATAGCCAGTGTCTTGAAACATAAATAAAGGGGGTTGATATTTATCGCTCGGTGTTTATTACTACGAAAATTATACCCCTAATGAGTTCCCGAATTCACCCCCTATACAAGGCAAGGGGTTGAAAATCCTATCGGCTATTAACAGTCAAGAAGTGGTGAAATATTGTTGCAGCCAGACCAAAGTTTTGTGCTGTAAATACCTTATGCTAATGTCCTGATGTCTCTGTATAATGATCGTTTGTTTGTATTGTCTCTGGACCGATTGCAAAAATAAGGGGTTGTGTTTTGGGACTGTATCTAGGCTATGGTTGTTCTTTTAAAGATTACCTAGTAAATAGAGGTAACTTGGTAGTTGATTTATAAAATTAGGATCTTGGTTAGCATACGAGTATTTCTTAGATGCATCGATACTTAAATTACATCCGTGGCGAAGTTTGATGTTAACTCAACGCGTTTGGTAAGGAACGTGCAGCTCGGCCATTTTTGGATACTTGTTAAATTGTCGGTCCCGGTTTACTAAATCTTAGACCATCTCGGAAGCCTTTAAACGATCTGAAAAGGCTGACAGAGTTGGGCTTACTTCTTACTTGGACTTACTTCCCGAACTTAACTAACAAAAAAGAATATCTATCCAAAGTGATGACTACCTTGATTGTTTGATATTTCCATCGCATATAACTCAAGTTCACGGCGGGTTGCAAGGGTCTCACTTTAATCCTTGTACAAATGCGCCCCAAATAATTTGTTCAGCGTCCAGCAATTCGCAATAAACCATTAAAACGTTTAATTTTAATAGTAACTGCGTGTATTGTGATCGAAAATACCGAACTAACATAAATTGTAACCCTTTCTGCAGTTAATTAACACCGTAACGGCATAAAGATGCGAGTTTCAAATGTTTCTCGTGATACATTACGTTCGGGAGCCCGCCTTCATTACCCTGGATGGATCTACTTCTATGGGAGCATTTTTAATAGGAACCCTCATTTTCTTGGTTTTGCTTTGGGTGTTCCTGCGTAACTGTTATAGAAAATTGCCTAATAGATGTTAGATGTCTTCAGGTACCATTCGTTATTTAAAATTCATATATAATTATGTCTTCAAGAATTTTTATAATACATAGGTACTGTTATTTTTCTTTTCAATACAAGAAAGCAATACTTAACATTTTAATATAACTTTTTCTCGAATCAAAGAAAGATATAAATACTTACTTTATGTTATAAAAGTATAATTATGCTTATAATTCTCATACACAATCATAATATTCGAATAATTTAAATAATCTCATTAAATTCATATATTCCCGTGTCATCGGCTTCAAGTTTATTACAGTTTTATTTTACGAGTCTTGATTTTAAATTATTATTTTTTGTGAAAAATGAGACATTTACTTATAAATAATTCGATTTTGTACATAATTATGGTTGTTTCGTTTTTGTTTTAATATTTTTTGTATCTTGATATTTAGATTACCTATTTCAAACTAGATTTTTATTGCTCGTTTATATATACGAAAGTTAATGAATAGATTTCTACGTTACATACAGTACATATAGTTTGTTTCTAATAACGATGTTCTGTATTACCAACACTATTGATACTACCATTCTCAAGTCTCAAAAGAACTGTCTTCAAAATGTTGATAAAGCCTCCGTCGAGCTCGCCGGATCTCCAGGCGGCATCACCGACTCAAACCAATAAATGCTAACATAAATCCCATTTTACGACCATGAGAAGTCTCTAATCGATATTTATATAGATTTTACAGTTTTATATCGATACCGCGACTCGATTTCACAAATAACTTATTGTTTTGTAGAGCCTATCGATTTGTTTTACGATTATTACCGGTTTTTTAATGTTATTGTGGTTAGTCGATAGGGCTTTTGAAGATTTAGAACTATATTAAGTATTTTTAATGGTCTTTGGATAGAGAGAGATGGTCGTGAACTTGAGATATGATACAACCTTGTAATGATGGCTCTCGTGTTCCCCGGTTTGTAATGTACGTAATGTAATTGCTTTTAGGCGTCACTTATAATAATGAATATTATATATTGTGTATTTATTAATTTTCACAAATAATCTGATAAAATATATTGTATGTACGTACATATATTATGTTTCTTCTTATATTGATGGTGCTTGCCGTCTTTCTTTTAATTATGTCTCCGTTGACATAATCTTATTCTCCCACATTTTCTAGGAAGATAACATACTTGCAAGTCTCCAAGACATATTTCAGTAACCATTCTATCTATATATTGGTCCAAGGTATATCCACATTAAGCCTATCGTAACATCGATACGACACAACGTCGTTATATTTATCGTTATCGTTATTATCGGCCGTTATATCGTTACAAACGAGCGAACGGACGTATATGTAGACATTAATCGTTTTTATTGCTTCTACCTGAGCCAACAATCTAAGCAACATAAGGATTGTGTATCAATAGCTTTTAAGAAGTAACTAAAATCTGTGTTACTAAATCGATATTTTTAATACAACACTGGCTGTAATGCAATGCTTCATTGAGATCGAGTTGTATTTTTTCATATTTTTTATTTTTTCTTCTTCTACTCCCACTTACGTATGGTACCGTTCTGCATTAACTACTAAATCATAGTAAATCAACCACACTTCGAGTTGGGCAGCAAACTCCAACCGCACGTGGTTTGTGGACATGCAGAGTAGTCTGCAGTCTCACTCGGAGCCGTACCTTAAGGGTCAGTTTTAATTAATTAATATATTGAAGGTTTACTCACAGAAGTTTTCAAAAGTCGCTGACAGTTGGGTACATGAACATTGGTAATAAAGATTTAAAATACATTAGATGCTACAAAAATATTAAAAATTCAATCGAGGAAAGGACGAAATGTACGATACCAATGAGAATTCTTACAAATCAATGTTATTTTGTGCCTGTCACAGCACTCGCCTTGAGAAATAGCGAAATAAACTGCAAAGTGAGCTAAAAAGTAAACTCCACTCTGAAGTAAGTATATATTTCACATGTCACGGGCTGTTTGTTTCACTTAACTCAGTTAAACGTCCCGATCATAATCCAAATACTTAGAAATTGAAACGAACTCCAATAAAAGACTAATCAATTGTGGTGAAGGGACGTCGTGGCACATCCTTATTATGAACACGCAGTAATGGCGTGTTGATTATTAATTAAAAATAATTACGATTATGACCATATTCAATGACAGTAGTGTTGCTGCTATTAACGACTAGTGATGGGGTAATAATAGGATTGTTATCGACGTTTTTTTTTCCTTTGTCGGTGATGAATTTTGTCGTCTATATTTAATTGGATATAATAATGTACAGTTCAAGTGAGCGTGGATGATCAAATCCGAAATTACGAGTACTCTTATGTGGAAAGCGGAAAATGCACGAAGGAATTTCAATTTTGTTAAAAACTAAAGCAATATTGGATTTATTAAAAATTAAGAAATATTCCTTACCTATCGATATTCTTAACATTAAAACAATTTGTAACCCAACGGTTGTACAACAATGAAATAAAAATAATGAAAGTCACTTTTTATCCTAATTGTTTCTTCTCTCTTGAATATAGTTGTGAGATATCGAAATACTTATTAATAGTCACAATAATACTTACATAAGTCGACTAAATGGCAACGTAGAATCGATATCGATGTAAACCAATAAACGTGTCCCAATCACTACCGAATGTTCTAATTAAGGCATCGACCGGGCACCGAATGTGTGTTTAATCAAGCTCGCAGCCGACACTTGTTTGTTTAGTAGTTAGGTATCGTGCGCTTACGCATGTATCAATGCATCATTCAATCATGTACTCCGAGGGATTCCAAACACCGTTTAATAAAAACGGCATTTGCACAATTTTTTTTATTTTGTAATTCCTAGGAGTGACTAAATCCGAAAGACTGTTCGTCTGTTGCGGTATATCAGTGGAATCAAAATATTATGAAAATCATTAAAATCAATTTGTTGCGTCGACCGCAGGGCCACGAGGCACCGAGAGGAAGCTCCTTAGACTTAACGCAATAAATCTCAATAGTATAGACATAATTTAATCGGACCTCTCGATTTTGTGTCCATAAATAACAGATTTTTACATTTTAAAAACTAAACAAAACATTTAATACACCGTATCGGATATAAATCACTACAAAGTGGCGTATTCGTCTTTGGTGGCATTATGGCTTTTTCAGCATCAACCCAATAAGAACTCTCAGGTGGATAAAAATACAACTCAAAACGGCACATCACGATGGGCAAAAAATACATGTATCTTTTTATAGTAATCTGGTTCTTACTATAAAGGTTTTAAGGGAGAAATTGCTTTGATTTTGTCACTAAATTTCTCATATAAATCAGTTGTGTGTCGGTTTATTGTTGATCTCTGATAACTGTTTAGCTCTTGAGGTGTTTGTGAGTTTGTCTGTCACACTACGTTACAAAATTAGTGGAATTTTAAACAAAAACCTTTTATCAGGTTTCAATGTGATCAGCGTATCGATGTACGCATTGTGTTATTGAGCGTAGCACATTTTATATTAAAAATGAATATTTGTTCATTTGTTGTTTGAATGAAGTAATGACCAATATGTATCTGTTAAATATATCAAGTAGAATCATGAAACAATGGTAGTTCGCAAGTTATTTCAATAACAAGAGCACATATCTTGCAAATTGTTATGACAGGAGGAGTGATGGCAGATGGAAGTGGATGGCATTATCGAATAAAAGTTGCTCAATCGGGCGACGAATTCGACCGGCCGCGGCGTAGGCGCAGGATGCCTGTGTTTGTTCGCAATCAATTTTATTGCCGACTGGTATTTGCCTCTTTATCTTACTCTTGTGGCGCATATTAACTGCACACCACAATATTTTCAACTTGAAGGTTTTTTAACTCGTTTTAATTTATAGAATCAATCACTTTGATTATCGGTAAAGTGTAGTTTTTGAGGGTTTCATTGTCACACTGTTACTTGCTAGTCATTATTTACAATTAATAACAATAAATATGGTTTTATACTCCTGTTAGTGTAATTTCCAGATCTTTTTCCACTTGATATTCCGTAGCTTATAATAGGTCATCTTGTTATTAAATACGATCAAGTAAATTAACTTAATATTGATTTTGAATGTCATTCAAGCAAAAATAATAAATAAGCTATGGTTCCTATTATTTGTCCCGCAGTGTACAGCTCTAGGTAATCTCCAAATCAAAAGAGATACGACAGTTTGGATTAGAGGAAATAACGTCTGATGTCAAATTGTACTGATGACTAATCTAACTAGTATTCTTGTCGACTCCATCATGTACGGCAGCCATTACAGGCCATTATAAATAATGTTACAACTATTCCTATATTTGCTCATCTGGCGATGACGGTCGTAAAAGCGGACAATTCTGTTCCTTTTAGAATCTTTATTGAAGGAATCAATTTAAGTAGTGGTACTTTGATGAAGCTGGTACTTTGTCAGCCTCTAGTTTTGTATGAAACGTAAATAGACGTTTGAAAGTCCATGTTTTCCTATTAGATCATAAACCGGTAACAATTGCAATGGAAAGTAAACAGAGAGTCGTGTTCGGTAGATCTGTGTTCTACAAGATTAATTGCCAATACGAACTGCCAACAGACGTAAAGACAAATAAACGAACTCTCGACACGACGTTCCAATAAAGGACTATAATTTTAGTGTATTCTGTTACTCCTACGTAGTGTGGTGTGCTGTTACGTACTTATTCTGGTTGCTTGCAGTTTGCTTCTATTCAGTTTTCATTCAATTTACAAAATGACAAATCATATTAGGACATTATGTGTAATGTATGTGTACTAACATGGTTATTTTGGTGAATGGGGGGCATATTTTTTGAACCAGTAAGGTTTAAGTTACAAAAAATGGATTTTACTATGTTTGGGTCTTAGTAAGTCCCAGAAAGAGCGCGAAGCTAAGGTCAAATTTGTAGGAGACCGCAAAGTGTTAGTGTAATTTGCTGAAACTTTTGCCTAACATTGAGACTGTCACATCTACACATGTCACATTTACACTATTCTTTTTCTGCTATCTTTTGTCAGAGATAGAGCAACATCAAAAGTAGAGGACAGGATACAAGGTGAGTCATGATCCAAATCAGTGCATATTTGACCATGTTTGACTTACACTATTAAATCTACATGGTAAGTAAGTAGAGAGAGCGTTCCAGAATAGGTGCGCGCATCCAACACATATCGAGTTGAGGGATTGGCTTGTCCCACACCACTAAATCAAACAGTCGATAAAACTCTAAATGTTGTCCGATCCCAAGGCGAGAACTGCTGAGCATAAATTTATGCGGTTCTGATAAATTAGGCATCTCGCGACCTGTGATATATGACCTTAGATGCGAGCCGCTCTGGCGTGCGCACGCGGCTTTGTGCGACATTTAATGCGGATTTCATACAACAGGCCTACCGATAGTTAATGTTAGGCCATATTTTTAATAAGTTTTTCTTAATTATTACGTTTTTCGGTCGTTTCTTTCACGTAATCTAAGTTTCATTATTTATCAATAGACTAACGCCATACTTTATAATGCCAAATTAAACGTATATCTGGTAGATATAATCGGGTTGCATTTTAAATTATTTACTTAAATTAGTGTTAAAGTATGAGCGGCGAAATATGTCAACTAATTAACGCAACGGACATTACGAACTGTTCTCAAACACAAAAATGTGTAATTTATCTTCTGAAACAATTAATGTGTTAAGTAGTTTAATTTAATAAGTAATGCAATTAAAATAAAGAAATGGATTCCAAGAAACCATAAGGATTATTGCAGCAACGGTTTTGTATAAGTAATATTACTAGTACCATGAAACATAGCTGGACAAGTCTCACTACAAAACGATAATTCGAAATAATAAACCTTATTAACAAATATAAAAAACACTATTTCCCTCATAATAGACGCATTACGCCGAACGTAACCATTAATAGTAATGTTATCAGTATAACGACAAGAAAGTGTATAAATCACTCGTCTACAAGGTGCCCTACAAGCAACCGTCAGAAACAAATTAATCGATACACTAGTATAATCGATATTTAATCGAATTAACATAATCGCTCCAATGGAATGCACCTGCCCATGTCTTTGAGAATATATACATTAACAGAACGGACATCCCTTACATATCGTTTTTAGAAGGTAATTTTAGTTTAAGGTCCTCAATATATACTTAACGCCTATAATAATAATGTTTATCAAAAATGTTGTTCTATTTAATTTATGAAAGCAAACAATTTATTGACCTTTTCTTGCTATAACAGTTCTTCCATTGTCATATTTTCGTGTGGTATATAATTATTTTTTACGTAATTTGTAAGTTTGAATGTCGTACTACTTACTCTTTGCCCATCTGCTTATCTGCAATCGTGGAGTCATTAAAACACGTCACGTTATAAATCTAAACGGTTCTTATAATTATTCACATTGACAGCTTGAGTCGCATTCAATAATTTATTGCTCACTCCGGCGGCGGCGCGGGCGCGGGCGCGGGCGCGCGCTGGTTTGAATATCAACTTCGATTCCATTCGATTCGGATTGTTTAAGATCTTCAACTTTTTTTCTTGCAGTATTTTGATAGTTGAGATTCTGATGAAAATCTGTTCAGAATTTAAGATATGGAAGAGATTTGCAATATCTGCGGCACGCAATGTGAAATATCTCGTGTTTGATTTAGATAAACGAATTTGAATCTCAATATAAATAATGCATTACATTTTCTTAAGATAATTCTTTATGTCCTTAATCAGAGAAAGAAATACAGTAAGTGAACCCAAGTACCGTGGTCGGATGTCACACCCACCTAATACCAAATAAATATATATCGGCTACAAATGAGACAGCTATAATTCATACTTTATTGGAGATCCTTATGGATCTACGGGGTCAAGACAAACCATACGAGTTGTGACTGAAAAATAAACTTGTAGTTGAAATGTTGGTCGAAGATGTAACATATTTTCAGGAGCTCCCTGAAACTATGTGAAAGATACTAGATTCATGATTTGATTTGATATTTTTGCTAATCCGTAAGATATAGTTATATTGCCTTAACTTTTATAGGCATAGGTTCAGAGAAGACTACGCTGCTTTAAAAAAAATGTAATGCCTTTTTCGCCACAATCTGAGCCAATGTATATAATTACACATCCTGCGGAACAGGCCGGGCGCTGGCGCGACTCGCTCTTGGCCGCACTTGTGGGGTCACAAAGGGTTTATCATAAGTACCGCGCATATTAATCAGTCGCCGGCGCAGACCAAGGCGATCGATTCAATTATTATTTAAAATGTTTTCATACAATGCATGAATGGATGTCGCGGTATTTGTTATTTCTATTTCACTTATTCTATGCTCATATTTGTCTTGGGATGTGTTATTGTGGAGGTGGATAATTTAAATGATGAAATATTTTCCTACTTCAAATCCTTGCTTCTGGATCTTCGCCACAAATAGAAATCAATGGATTTGATTAAACTGATGTAGAGCAATTTCAATTTGTTCCTGATTAAGATGTTTGTGTTCTGAAAAATAAAGTACCTAAGACATCAAATCATATCAATAGTGTTGGTATGGTTTGTAAAACCTAGCTACATCATTATTTGGAGAAGAGAGAGAAAGAGAGGAAGGAAACTATGGTATGGTGTTTTCTCTAACAGTGGCATAAATAGGTTAATTTAATTAGCCTTATGACTAGTTTCTTTCCACGTTAGGGTAGCAGGCAGAGTCCCCGGGGCGGGCCGATCTAGCGAGCCGTGGGTCGCTACCGTGGGCGCGCGGCACAATGCGACGTGTGCGCAGGCCTTAAATCATGGCGCCCGTTACACTGTTATGAATGCCTTTACTCGTACACTACTTTTTGTGGTGCTATTGCCAATACTTTCCTTATTAATTTAGGAGTTTTGCAGCGGGTTTTTGTTGGTTTTAGAGTGGAAATTAGTATTTAACTAATATTAGATGCATACTCGTATATGTGTATGTTGAGGTTAATTAGGAAGTGATTTTTCTGAGATAACAATAGTAATTTAACTTGTTACATCAATAAAAAGTGAATCTTTAACGACTAGACGGTAATAATATAACAAGAGACTAAACGTTTCATTCCGGCCTTAAATATTATCAGAACTTCATCTTATTTCCGCTGCAGTCGGTTAATTAATAAGTTTTATTATCGAGATGAAATGCGATTCCAATGTTCCGATAATGACCGCTCTTAATTACTTATGACGTATTCATATTTCATTCTACTTACGCGTATTTATTAAATTGGTAACACATTAATCGAACTTTTTTTAGGGGTCCCTCAGTGGGAAAATGCAGAACCCAACCCATATAGGATCACTCGTGTATGTGTGTGTCTATCAGAAACTACCGTACCGATTGAATTGAAAGTTGGTACATATATACTCGTAGTCACTGGACCAAACAACCCTCTGCTTGCGTTCGTACATCACAATCGAAGTGGTACATTACTTAAGCTGTGGTCAAAAATAGGACCAAAAAGCAGTGTGGGGTTCGCATAGAGTTGAACTAATCGACTAAAACGGTTATTTGTCTACATAACTATTCCAGGATAATAACCCATTCACATGTGTGTGTTTAGTATAAATATAATTAGTTTCCGCTTTAGTTCGGCATTTAGGTCAGTAATGTCGTGTAAGAGTGTTTACTGTATCGCATCCCGGATGCGAGCGATCGGCGATATTTTAACATGGGTTAATTAGACATACAATTAGTCACATGCACTTCGATGTCTGTAGACCTATGACCATTTAGACAGGGTAACTTTCATCGTTTTATCTATTTTTTTTACTCTCAAGTAAAGATAATCATCAAGTCTTTTCTCAATTTGTTATCAAAAAATCAAATTTATATTTGTCACATGTAATCTAGCTCCAACAAAAACCAAGTTCGGATTTAGGCCCACCGTCGACGTATTAACTAATTTATTAATCTGGTGTTCAGGGACCTAGGCATCTGGTCTGGCATTTGCACCAACCTGTCACCAGGCACCTCACGAGGTTAATTTATAGTACTTCTGTGAAGCTCCCCTGGATTGTGGGCCCTAGGGTAGTGCCTTTTTGCCTAGCGGTTAATCCGAGCCTGTAAGAAATCGACAAGAGGCCCAGGTTTTAAGTTGAAGCTGAGTATTCTAGCTATAATATTGCTCTATTTTATGCTCTTCTCAGTATGTATTTCATACCTGTGTATTTTAAATGTACAGATTGCGTACGATCAATCTGTAGTATGTATCGACATGTCTACGTTGTTGGTGACTCTTCGCCAATAAGACATTTATCAATTGGGCGTATTCGCAAGTCGCGTGCCTTCTCCGCAGTAACCATGTAGAGTTATGTACTCTACGCCGGTCACCTGCAATTTAATTGATTTTGGCTTTCCTGACATCTGTGCTTAAATCGTTATGGTTATTTCGAAACCACACGCTCAATCATAGCAATGTTAAATCTGTTTGAACAGTTTATTTACTATAAAATTAAAAACATAGTTAACTGTTACCGATACTTTATTATAAATCATAGCTCAAAATAAACTACTTTCAAACATACAAACGGAATTATACTCGCAATCGATCTATTTGTTTAGGGGCTACGATGCTACATACACACAGATAAGTACACAGACTCACAGTCATGCCAAACTCGTCATTCCCCTCTTTTTGGGCCTGGGGTTTAATCTATGAGGTACTTAGGTGATTATTATTTTGTATCAATATGAGAACTACCTTGCTCTCGTCATACAAAAAACGTTGCTAGTATCTAAATCTTGCATCGTAAACAGACGTAAAAAGTCTCATGCAAAACAGATAACAAAAAATATGATTTGATTCGTATTATCATTACGTTATTCCCAATCGTAATTCAGTTGCCACCTACAGTCCGAATGATTGAAATCAATTTCAAAGTACCTTCACTATCGATACACGGATACTATACAATTATTTGATAGTCCAATTTAGTTCTTAAGCACTTGAATTAAAAGCTTGAATTACATTATATTTCAATATTTAGTGAAAAGATATACCACTTTAGAAATGACAACAATACGGAATGGAATCGATATTTAAACCTTGGCTTGATAATCTTAAGGTCCATATAAGAACATCAAAATTAACAACTTGTGGGAAGTAAGTTTGTCGATGGTTTTCTATTAAAAGTTGTAACAACAAAAAGCTCAATGATTCGTAGTTTTGAACCGAAAGGTTCCCATCGATGATTTTTAGGGCCATCTTCTAGTGCTGCGCTATAATATTCACTGCTTTATACAAACTCGAACTCTCAATCGATTATTTCAAAGTTTATTTCATATAAATAGCCATTAATCAAATATTTAGCATCGGGAGATATGCAAAGAGATTAAAACTCTAACAAACAGTATACGAGTAACAATTTTAAAATGTATAGAAAGCTTCGTATATTAGAGCAATGTTTGGTCGAGGCGCCTGCCGCGACGGTCCCCGAGTGTGATTTGGATTAGGTTTTTGTGAAGTACGATGATCCGTCCGAATGGTAGATATTAAATAAGTGTGTCGCGCACAATGAGAGGCAGACTCGCTCGGGAGGCGCCTGCTCGGAACGGATCGCCGCGAGGAAAATACAGTTCGAAACCATAAGAAATTATTTATTGGTGATTTGAGGTTTCTTATAGGTGTGGAACTGCTAATTACTTCATTACCTCTGTGCATGGAAACTTAAATTTTAAATTTTCGAAGAGACTATCGCAGTTTCTAAAATGAAATACTAATTTTAATAGAGTCTTGTAAAACTAAAAGAAAGCTGTAATATAAAGGCCGGTCGGAACATCAATGACAAAGTAAAGGGAATTCCTTCACGAGTTATCCTTTAGAATATAAAAAGGTTTTACAGGAAAACTTTTAATAAGGGTCCATCTAAGATTACCATTTGTTCTCGATAGTAAACTTGCAGCTTGTCGACATATTTCTAATGATTAATCTAAATATGTCTATCTAATCCAAGTTTGTGTTATAAATAGGATTCTAATATTTTGATTGCCAACCCAGTTTCCGATGATGTCCAAATTCAGGACAAAGGCCTCTTCGTTTCGCCGACGATATAAATACAGTGACTTGGATAAGGCATAAACATCATGCAAAAAAGTTAAAATTATGTCCCACAGTAGGGCAAACGCCACATCTCTCATTTATTCATCTAGTAAAATTAGTTCAATTTCTTACATATTGTTAGTGCATCTAGTTCCAGTAGTAGTCGCCAGTACTCGGAGACACCGAGCTTAAAAATGAAAGCATAAATCACGATCTTCGGCCCTAATTAATTCCTCGGGCCTTCGTTAGGGGTGTGATGGGGGTGAATTATTTGAAAAAGTTTTTTTGCTACATCCATTATCTTTGGTTAGTCACCTGTTCCGTTTACGGTCAGCGCTGGAGCGAAAGTTTTGTTTTCTGGGATGGGAAGGGTTATTAGAAAACATGAACCAATTCACTTTTTGTGGTCTCAGTATGATTATTACAGCAAATATTTCCTAATTACTGAACTCCTCTAACACAACACGATAGGTCCGTTTTTCTATCGTTCACGTCAAACTAGTGTAAATAATAGCAAATCACTATTTTCGCACTTTTTTATGCTTGAAGCGAACTCGCGTCCGTTATTTCTTAATTGTGTATTTGAAGCATGAAGCTAATGATTAATTTTGATTAACGATAACTAGACAACAATGTAATCACTCGCCAGAGAATGGTTCGACTAGGTGCAACCAATAAAACACGTCAAGCTTATGATAAACAAATATTTACTATTCTAAATGCACAATTCGCACGTTACTAACGTTGCATTCTGCACCGACCTTAGGGGCATTTTTTATCTGAAGCAACATATACATCCATCTCATTTCAATCTAACCATACTTACAGAAAGAAAGGGACAAAACATCTCGCATGGAACTCCTTTGATGTCGCCGCGGCGGTCAATGCTTCGCATAAGTTATTTCGTATTTTTTTCATATCGAAAACTAAGAAAAAAGCAGTAATGTTTGCATTTTCTTTTAGTGGCAATTTTGGGTAATACCAAATGTCTGAGCACATCCTACGATTACAAAATTACAAAGGTATTCGGTGCGGGCTCCCCGGCGCGCGAGGTGCTTATCTGCAGGTATCAAGGTTGCAAATGGTTTGCTGTGAGTCGTTTGGACGAAACATGGCTTGTTCCCTGTTGATTATAAGAGGCTAATTGATTTTGGCGGGCGGCGATCGAAACTCCACAATTGAAGGTGATTTCACGTTTGTTAGTTGTTTCGTTTATTTTATTGGTTATGCCGATATCAATTATGGGTAATTGGAATATGCTACTGATTTCGAAATCAGATAAATGCATTTGTTGACAAGAGTATAAGTGCAGATTTAAGCCCCAGATCTACAAATTTTATTAGTAGACTAGCAGCGCCCCGCGGTTTTACCCGCGTTGTACCCGTTCCCGTAGGAATTTCGGGATGAAAAATAGCCTATAACCTTCCCGTTGAATGTGGCTATCTATTACAAAAAGAATTATTCAAATCGGTTCAGTAGTTTCTGAGATTAACGCGTTTAAACAAACAAACAAACAAACAAACAAAACAAACTCTTCAGCTTTATAATATTAGTATAGATATACAGTGCTGATCCAGCGAAAGTTATAAAATACCGATTAACATAACATCGTATACTCTCACTATTTAACGATTGGATATGTCAACCACAGTCTTGTAATCGCACACAACCTGAACCATGGACGCGTAGTAGTCAATACTTCAAGCTTATCGATTGCGACTAAACCTCACAATCAAAGTTAAATACTCGAAAAGCCCGTCTTCTTTGATTCCACAACAAATAATAACATCAATTGCTGGGAGAAAACAATCAAAACAAGGGGGGTCCTCTCGACCCGGCGGGACGCTGAGGACCCTTCCTGTCTCCTAGGACTCTCCACACCAAAGGGTTGTTAGCCTATAGTCTCGGAAATTTTCAAACAGTTGATTTGTAGAATTTTCCAATTGGCACGAGAGGGTCGAGTTACGTGTCGCATTTTAATTAAGATTGAACGATGAGGATTGGTAACTTTAAAGTTTAAAGTCGATAAAATCCTCAGATTATTGTGTAGTTCATTGGGTTCAATTTTGAATCACTTAAATAAATCACCTAAAAATGTCTAGGCCATTTATTTCTACAATGATATGCTGTAATCGCAGTTTTTTTCCAAATTTAATATTATGTGATTTTAGGGAACGATATTACAAACAAATTTCTTAATGACAATAGAAATAACAAACGTAATAAGAGCCCGATTGGATGGTTGCTTGCGACACAAAATAATGTTTTTCCGACAGATTGTACTGAAGGCCTCTCGAGACGATGGCCCTAGAATGCTCTCGAAGCCAGCTTCTGATTGACAGGAACCCGTCATTATTGAAATAAGGAATTTGCAGTTCACCAGGATTTTGCATAGGGCTTGTGATCTTTACAGCTTGACTGCTACATTCAACGAAAATCTGATTTTGAGTTCACGTGAATGGATTTAAATTAGCTAGACTCAAAGATGAAATAAAATATTTTCTTTCCCTTCCGAATCCACCTAATTAGGATTAAGGCCGGCCCCTATTACGCTTTTTAGTATTTTTCAAATGCCAAATGTAGTACCCGAGGGAATCACTCATCGCCTTGTTCGAAACAATCAAGGTAATACCCCGCAATGCTTTCTTTTCAATCAGTTTTTTTATAATTTTTCCTTTGTTTTAATCCCGATTTGCGTTCCCTTCTGTTGTGAAGATTTAAAAGAAAGGCAGAAACTGATGTTCTTAATGAAATGTCCCTTAATGTACCAGAAGATTTCCCTTCCAATGATAAAAGAATAATTAAAAGGAATAATGTAATCCGCTGAATCATGATGTTTTCGATAACAATTGGGAACGGAGTTCAGTGTGAGGTACACAGCGTTTATATACCTAGGAAGTGGTTCATCGTTAGTGGGTGAATTACTTGACGTAGTGAAACACAAATAAAATTGAGTATAGGGTAAATAAAACCTGAATAAAGTTGATATTAATTAACGGACACTCGGCGCCACAAGTGCCACCAACTAGTAACAATAAAAACAAAAGTATTGTCTCTTTAGTTAAAAAACAAAAGAATACTCGAAAAATTGCGAAATATCTGGAAATGGTTTCCGAAAACGATGGAAAAAAATATAGGAGAGTTAATGATGACGCAGCAACCGTTCGGCCATTGAAAAGAAAAATGAACAGAACCACCGAGAAGGAAGCCTTGAAAAATAATGCAAAATGCGAGAGAATGGATGAAACAAAGGGGCAATTGAAGGCGAAAATAATGAAGAACAAACAATTAACACACGACGGAAGACCGACCGGCGAATGGTGCCTAGTTCGGGAGCCGCGGCGCCCTGTAGCCACTCATTCACGGTATGCGATGCTTGCTCACTTCTTATTACGTGGTATATATAAATTATGTATCGTATATATCTAAGTTACTAAAATTTGGTGTTAATAGCAGGATAATCATTTGATTATGATAATTTAAATAAAGTAGATATTTATAGATCTTTTATGTTAGTTAATGCTTAATCAAAACAGTAAACTAGCACTCATAAAATTCAAAATCCTTTCAATCTATGACGATTACATCCACTTACCAGAGAATTTGTTTAAGCAAATCTAAGAGTTGGATGTGTGATAAACTATTTGTAAGTGAAAATAGGGACAAGCTCTCCGACTAAATTCTCTCTGAAAAAATCCATGCATTGTTTCGGTGTTGGTTTCTCTTGAAAAAAGGAAGGGTTGAAACCACCCCTAAGAAAAAAACATAACTGAAATTGACGAAGAATGCCACAATTTTGTTTTGTACGGTTATAATTTTTTTTGTGTATTTTTTTCAGTTGTTTCATAATTATTTTGGCCTTTGATCGAGACGGTCAGATGAATTATTTCAAAGTTTGAGCCTTTGATTGTAAAAATATTTGAATCTGTTTTTTGTGTCGAACATTTTTTGTTCCAAATATTTGGGACTTTTAATTTCTACCTTTCTCATGTTGCTATCACACGCGGCTTTGTTCATCATAGAGTTGTGGTTCATAAAGATATATTTTATACTTACAAAGTTCAAATATTATTAGTCAAAAGATTTTATATTGGTATTTATTTTTATAGATATAATATTTTACACACTTTCGAACAGTTAGAATACTTACAACGTACACAATACAACACATACATTATTTCACAAGAATAACCAAGTAATTGAAACGACAACTACTTGTCAACATCAACATTTATACTTTAAACTGACCATTATATTCGTGACTCAAAGTTTTCCCTATAACAACAATATTTAATACCGTGACCAAAAGAAATCCCGCTCAAAACCCGATCTAATGGAAGACAAAATAAGACTTCCGTAAAGTTTGCTCCAAACGAGAAGTATGTAAATAAGTTTGTATATTAACGAGATAAAATCAAGCACGTTTTAGTGAGATATAGATATAAAAAACATAAAATAAATGTATAGTAGAATTTTTGGAAACACCGCTTTTGGGATGTAATTGGCTGTGTGTTATCTGTTCAAGGAATATATGTTCATTTTATGGTGGGTATCGAGCACGGTAGCCGTCGCGGAGCTTTACGAGTCCGGCAGCGAGACATAAACCGCCGATATTACGGCGGCTCTCGAACCGCGCGCTATTGACTACTCGTTTCCAGCTGTAATTATTATACAGTTGTTACAAATACGTTACATAATTGTACTTGGTTAATGAAGTAATTACGAATTATCAAGTTTTTTATAATATTTATTTTCAAATAGCTGTATGGAGTATTATTTTACACAGAAATATCTCGTAGCTTAAGGCTAATTTGTTCAACGTTTGTTTTACCATGCATCAAACACACCTACCTTTTCTCTGTAAGAAGGCTAAGCTCAATACTAATAAACAAATTGAAGAATGATATATGGCCGATCGAACCGCAGCAGTGTAACCCGACCTCTTCGGGAGCCGCGCAATGAAGACATAAACTCAGGAGTTACGACCACTCACGGACAGACAACACACCGAACGCATTGTTTTATTGTAGTACGTGTTAAAATATCATATGGCTCGTGTACCGAGAAATCGATATTTTTATTGATTTAATATTTATATGGGTTCGTGATTTAGCGATGTTTTATAAAGGTATGATGGGTGAGGTTAGTGCTCAGAATATAATAGTAACTCTTTTATAAATGATTGAGAAAAATACGATTATTCAGTGGCATTGATGAGTTGATCTACCAACGTGAATATGATTTAAATTCTAGTGTCCTCGGTTTTATAATAAGTAGAGATGGAATGGAACGCTAACCACCCAAATTAAAACCTCCTCCAAATGTGTATTTTCTAAAATGAACTCTTGCTAAAAATGTAACTCTAATCTTAGTGTTGTGAAGCAACAAACAAATATTTCACCGCAATCTCAGTTGTCATATCAGTAAATTAGTCCATCGAAAAGTTACATTTGGGGTTGCGTTTTTTAGAGGACGCAATTTTATTTTTTTGATGTGTAGGGGGGGTCAGTGTAAAGCTAAAAACAAGTTTGTGGGGTCGCCACCCTTGTCCCACGGCCGCCATCATGAAAATAAGGGTTGAAATGGTTTTAACGATATATCTCTTAAACTATTAATTTGATAAAAACATTTTTTTAACATTTTTGTTGCAAATTAAATTCTCTACAACTTTGGTCCAGTAACTTTTTGTCGTAGAACTATAAATAAAAAAGTTATAAGCGAAAATGTTCAGAAATTTTAAAAGTAAAAATAAAAGACATAAGGGACATTACAGCTGCTGCTGATCCTAATACCGATCTATCGAAGGTCGTAGTTCGATTAGGTGCGTTCCATTTGCTCATGTCGTTCATAGGTGCGATTGGATATATCATGTCTGGTAGTGGACTCGAGGATATCTTCAAATTAATTTATGCTGAGAACTGTGTACAGCACATAATGTCTGGACATGCTTATGGTAGGGCTGTACGTGCTCATTTGCTAGTGCATTTATCAGAAACAAAAATATTTATGGATTCAATAGAATTTACAGAAGAAGAACGAGATTTTCTGGATGATAATAGTACTATAAATGAACACGTACAGCCCTACCATAAGCATGTCCAGACATTATGTGCTGTACACAGTTCTCAGCATAAATTAATTTGAAGATATCATCGAGTCCACTACCAGACATGATATATCCAATCGGATCTATGAACGACATGAGCAAATGGAACGCACCTAATCGAACTACGACCTTCGATAGATCGGTATTAGGATCAGCAGCAGCTGTAATGTCCCTTATGTCTTTTATTTTTACTTTTAAAATTTCTGAACATTTTCGCTTATAACTTTTTTATTTATAGTTCTACGACAAAAAGTTACTGGACCAAAGTTGTAGAGAATTTAATTTGCAACAAAAATGTTAAAAAAATGTTTTTATCAAATTAATAGTTTAAGAGATATATCGTTAAAACCATTTCAACCCTTATTTTCATGATGGCGGCCGTGGGACAAGGGTGGCGACCCCACAAACTTGTTTTTAGCTTTACACTGACCCCCCCTACACATCAAAAAAATAAAATTGCGTCCTCTAAAAAACGCAAGGTTAGGCCTAAAAAATGTAACATTTCGATGGACTAAATATATGATCGGTACATAACACGGGCTTATTGGTATTCAGAGGCCGCCCCGCGCAGACTTACAAACATTAATTGTTCACACTTTATTGCTAGCATGTATAGTTTTGTAACTGGTGAAAACATATTTGACATAGAAAAAGGATTCAATTTTGTAATATCTTAGTAGATCTCTGCGTTTAATATCTTTTTTGCATCTGAATATGTAAAAATAAAATGAGCAATAAATGATTATTCATATTTAAATTATTTAAAATTTTCATGGTTATCACATCCTTGCATAGCTACTTAAAAAAACATATTTATGTTTCAACGATAATTGGTCAAATAAGTAAATAACTAATAATTAATTGGATTAGACACATAATAGATATTAGAAAATAAAATCCTATTTTGCGGTTGAGCACAGGGCTCTCACTTGCCCAAATTATTGAGTGTTGATCACCGATTGTAAATATCATAACCCCATTTTAAAGTACCGCTGTCGGTGATATCTTAAGCTTGTAAATTCAAATGAGTCTGTTCGCAGCGGTCGCTTTGACACTAACAACAAAATCGTAAAGCAACGCATAAGATCGAATTGCCATCGCAACTTGAATATGAATACATCACTTGCATTTTTGTTTCTTTTACCGCGCGCTAGTCGCGGGTCCTTTACGTGTGAAGGAACATTTTTATATGACATGCAGGTATATACGTTATTGCAGTCTTTGAGAAGCAAATCATGCCTCAACTTTAGATATCATTATGAAAATATAGTAAAAGATTTACAAAAAGACTCGTCCTTTCGGGATCCTAAAGAAACTAATAACGAAAGTAATAAAACTTTTTCTAAACGAATTCAGAGTGCGTCAAATCAGGTGCCGTTTGTAACGCGTTGTTCAGTTAATTAGGCATTTGAATCTTCATTCAAACACTATTATTAGTGCACCCTTTAGGAATATCGCGAGCTGATGTTGGATGCAATCCAACGGCCCTACTATGTGTTACAGATTTAATAAATTCGAATAAGTACGTTCGAGTAGGTCAGCGGGCGAACATTAAAATATATTTGGGTGCATTCTCAAATATTCAATGACACAGAATTCTAAAAAACAACGAAGTTGTTGGAACATATTAGTAGTGGTTGGTAACTATAAAATCTTCTCGAATCTGACACAGCCAGGGAAATAGCAATATCGAGAACTTATAGTAGTGGTAATATTTAATATTGTTAATAATAATAACGTTTTGTCATAACAATCATTACAAGTTTACATACAAAACTGTATCAAGTAATGTTTATGGGTGTCCGTCTTTGATCCTGACTCCGCTCGCCACACACGTCGGTTCTAATTACTATACTAATGCTACTTTCATTGTAGTTTATTGTTTTAATAATGGGACAACGATTTGAATTATTCACTTAATCCTTTACTAAGGAATCTTCTCTTTTGAAGAAAACGATTAAACAGTAGTCGACATTTAACGAAAGCAAACTTTCTAAATGTTATATTCGCAAGTAATTCGTATGCAAATAAGTCTACTTCAGTGATAATTTTAAAATCAAATACAATACGATCTCGTCCTGTATCTAAATCAAAATCTATATTCTTGAACCGATTGTTATTTTACAATGAACACCCACGTGGAGGCACTCGCTCACTCGCGAAAGTGTTGCCCCAGTAAAAATAAAAATAAAATCAAGTCTGCTAAAATGTTGCTCATCAAGTTAAATGCTTTGTTTAAAATTATATCCATCCAACCATATATTTATTTACATTGACTTCAAGTCGAGTAGGTTAAAAATGTTTAATGAAATAGCCTAGTCATTGTATAGGTACTACATTCTCACACAATTCTTTGTCTATTTTAAGTGAATTAATAGGTTTTTGAAATCAGTTCTTGCCATTGATGGATCTGTAGATATGAACACAATGATCAAAAAACAAATACACAAGTTAAGTTATTTTCTAATTTTCAAAGTCAGTTAAAAAGCAGCATTTTGGAGCTCAATTGTGATCGGCAATAACAAATGGTCGTTGATGTCAAAGGCGTGAGGTCTCGTGAATGGGCCGCAGGATTAGAACGAACGATCGGCAGCCGATGAAAACGACGTTCACACTAATTATGATTTATAACATCTCGACGACTAAAAACTGAGAAAAAATAAACTGAGAAGGCAAACAAACTTGCAGTTTCGCCTTTTGTTTTGTATGCTGCTGTTATATTGTGTAGAATAGCTTTACATTTTAATGAATGAGTATCGAATGCGACTCTGGGCGGATGTGACAGATTCATTGCGGGCGAACCGGATTCGGACTTCGATTAATTTACAATTGATTTATTGGAGAGTAAGGTCAGTTGGTTATTGCCACTTTGATCTCATATACTAGCATAATAATTTTAAGATATTCCCTAAAACCTTTACCTAACCACATTTCACAAAACATTGTAATGAAATGAATGGTTAAATAATTTAGTTGAACCTATCAGCGTTAATAAGCAACAAGTAGGTACAAAATATTACAAACATATAATTTCCAACTGAAATTCGTATAAATTACTTCAAAACAGAAGTTCCGCGCAATAAATCAGTAACTCACAAACGTTAATAAATTGATGCAATTCAAAATACATCGATTCTCGAAATTCAGAGTTATGTGGTTTCGCGCGCGCGTATTAATAAAATTAACTCAATCGTAAATTATTTTCTTGCCTGTAAATCAATAGATGAATGTCTTGTCACATTTAATTGCAATAACATTTGCACTAGTTGCAGCGCACGGGTTTGTTTGGAGCTTACCGATTGTTGTCGTTGTCTTGATTTCGGTTTATTTGTATCTTTTCAAGTATAAAAATAAATTATAAGGGGAATCAAAATCGGCAGACACACCCAAAAAATATAAAAAGACATATTTTATCAAAAAACGTAACCTTTTGATTAATAGTTTCATTTCATACAGTAGCCAGTATTTTTTGTTATTTTTTCTAACATCCGGTCAGCGCAGCTCACGATCATTAATCACCAGCCTCTATTCGATCGAATCGAATTTATATCGATATTATTATGATCGGATTTCGTATCGGTTCTTTTATTTTGCTACTGAAGATTTACGGTGAATAATCTAGAATGGAATGTGTTATGTTGACAGGTGGAGACTTTTGAATGGTTTGTTGTTATTTCGATGCATGTGTTTGTTGCTGAGTAATAAAATAAGCGTTGTTGACAATGAGCGATTTTAAAAGCTGTAAGCATGTTAGTTATTAAACTAAAGGCGTTACACATCATACCCACCGGTACCGGGCTTGTTTTGCATTTGGCTGTTAACTTAACCTAACAACTCGACCAGGGTCCAACTCGCCGGGTAAAGACGGCGCGCTGCAGTGAACCGGCGGGCTAAGTATGTAGCCCTTTAGAATGTCATTTTTTAGTGGCTGTGTCTATGCTCGCATTCCATAGATTCGCATGCTCGCAGCCTGTAAACTCGTTTAATATCAGTATTATTGCCCAATATTTTATGAATACTCACTTAATAATTCAGAAACAAGTATGACTGACCTCTCAAATCAATTTACTATTCCTCCAATGTCGAACACTAGCTCACAGGCTAAGCTCCAATAATTCAAAAGCCCCAAAACAGTTTCAAAGTATTTAAGTCGCATCGGATCACGTAACTCGATTTAATGACAAATATTGTTTAAAGCGATCAATCGATCAATGTTGTACTTCCGAAGCGGGAATCGAGATAAAAATGATTAGTATCGCTACCACATCGAGATAATCGCTATTGGAAACGATACTGGACACGATCTGTGTCGCCACTGGCTTAGGATACAGGGTGTGCTGAGGTGCCGAGGTTTCACCTAAAATATTTCTTTGTCTCGTAAATGTATTGTCCTTGTTTCTATCTTATACTACCTATCTGTCTATGACGCAGGAGACATTCCCAGCCTCCTTTGTTTTAGTTTTCTAGACTGTTTCAAAATAATCATCATACTGATATTGATTCTATTATTTCGCTGGAGTACCAGTGTACGTATTAAAATAAAGAGTTTGCTGGTGACTTGCTTTTTACATCACTTTAAACACAGTTTGTATTACATACCCATAGCGAGTAGCGTCCACTTGCGATTCGTCTGCGAATCCTCATCGGTGGTGGCCACTAGCTGAAGAAGTAAGCTTCGTTTAGCTGTGACTTTGGTCGTTGACTCGTTTACGTGGAGCCTAAGAGAGGAAACACCTTTGTAACATAAATAACCCTTTGAGCATAATGGTTAATTTTAAGAATCATGCTGTACGGAAGCCCGGTGTGGTCGATAGAGATCGATCCGCGCGATACTGTCCGACTGATAGATAATCTTCCTCGTCGATCGATCGACGAGCCCCATTACCGAGGCTCACATCGACACTAACAGCTCGTCGATAATTAGATGCATCGATCAATTAGGTGGGATTTTTGGACCTTTTCGATCAATCAGAAGAAAACGTAACACGTATTGATTAGCTGTTCTTTATTTAGACTTAATTAACCTAGGTTAAACGTTACTACATTGTTTTAAGATTATTTTGAGTGTTCGCCACAACATTTCATTCAAGTTCAGTGTAAAATATTTTTATTTATAACATCTCTTTGACTCAACCCGCCACCGCACCGCAACAATCCTCTCATTAATTTACGTCAAATCACAAAATAACTACAAACGTATCGGCCACTTCATAACCGAATCGATTCTATGCGATTTTAATCGGTAATTTTTCAATATTATAAAATCAAATTGCGTTATTCGTGTAGTTATAGCTATTCGACTCTGAACTCTACACCGCTCGGCCTAAGGAGTTATTGTTCAAAATATTATGTCTCAATCGGTGTCCGTTCGAGTCAATCGATTTGTCTCGAAGGCGAGATGCGACAAAAAATACACGATAGACGTCGTTCAATCAAAATAATGACTTTATTTAACATTGACAATAAAATATTGCTTCCTTTATTGTGTTCGGTCGGAGGAGGTGGAAATGTTTGGTATCGGATCGGGGAGAGCGGGCAATGTGGCTCCTTCGACAACACGACTCGATGGTACATATGGGCAGTAGTCAGGGTCTATTTCGTAACTTTTATTTCGGTATAATTTATTTCGCATTTCTAAATAGGGCTTAATATTATTATAAAACCGGATCATAACAATTTTTTTAATTTATTAGTATATTAAATCATGATTATACTCCCTAGGTATCAATATAGTAGAAACAAAATTATTAAACAATTTGTTGATTTCTTATTAATTTAAAACCCTGCCCAGTGTCCATATTAGCCGAACTTCCCCAAACTATAGTGACACAATAGTGATTCCAGATGGGCTCAGAATAAGCTGACAATACTGATTGACTCCAATATATCGTATTGAGATATATTTCACTGGCTAAACAATAGCTGGTTCGATTCCCGCCAGATGACAGGATTAGTGGCGGAGTGGTACGGCTTGGACCCATCGATTGATGGCTTGTCTTCAGATTTTAATGGTAAGTTTTGATGCGGTTCGAAAGTGACACTCGACCACAAACAGCGCCATGTTAGAACACTTGGAACACTTTAAAATGAGTGGAAGTGTTTTTCATGACAACTCGTCATATTCTTTCCAAAGACTTATATATGTCTCCGAATATGGATTCAAAGCAAACAAATACAAGCGAGAACTACAAGGGCATTGGAAATTGAAAAACACAAAGGACCACTTCATTGCCGCAGCACTGTTCCCTTTCTTTCAATACCCACTGTCATTAGAATAAGTGACTGGGTTCGATGTGCTAACGTTTTGTATATCTCCTTGATTGATAAAGAAACGCTAGGGATACGACACTCTTTCACACGATCCAACTTATTTCGTATCCAAACCAAAGGTGATCTGAACCTTACTGCTTCGTGATAAATACTATCCATGTTGGCTTCAACTGCGAAGGTATCGTGGTTAGAAACCAATCCTCTCTACAATCTTTTTAATGACAATATTCTGATTTTCTTTCGCAATTTTATATTGATAGTCGATTTGCACCTCTACCGCTGTAGTATTAAAGGTGAGAATAAATGGTTATCGTTTATGGATCCTTCCTGATGGTTTAAACGGATTGGTTTTATAAGTGTTTCTGATGGAAATGCCATTTGTTGAAGAATGGATACTCTTTCAGTTAAATGTATTGAAAGAACATTATTTCATTGTACATACCTGTGTACATTATGCTAACTTCATCATCAGTTTGTCTTGTCAATCTCTTGTTAAACGAAAAACACGGCAAATACCTAATTTCAATTTCAATTCCGTTTCTTTCTGCAAGCCTCACCTGAGATCAACCAACTCTACACAAGAAAGATCCAATCATTGACATTCAAGTCAAGTACAAAAGATTAAGGAAATAAAAAAGATTAAAATAGTTTTTTGCTTGATTGAAAATCACGCAATGCCAATAAGCCGCTAATCGAATTCAGGTAGACGATGTGGGGTTTTATTAGGGTACCGTATGGGAACAAGCACATTATATTTAATTTTTTAGATGAAGTTATTATAAAATAAGCAAAAAAGCCATTAATTTCACTCACGAATGCATTGACACGGTTGATTAGTCATATTTACAGTCAAATAATCCATGTTATTGAACCACAATACTTAATATCTGTTTTATTAATCTTCTCAAATACATACGTAGTCCCTAATGATACAATAAGAACAATTAACTGTACTTTATAGGTACAGAACCTAACCAAAAAGAACGTCCGCCATTTCTACGTAATCAAACGGTACCGCATAATGTTTCTCCTCAAATAAACACCAATATACTGCTATACGCGCTAATCCTCTTAAATCGAGATCCAGAAATACAAAGGGGATACAATACAATACATTTTTTGTTAAAGACGGTTGACACTGCTATTGATACCGGATAAAAAATATCGTGGGAGTTGAAAGGAGCAGGTACTTACATCGATTCGATAAAATATTTGTAATTTGTACAAATGTTTACTATTGTCCTACGATTCAATTACACATACAATTTTGTAACTCTGTGACACTATGTGTAGCTTGTAGACAGCTAGTAATCGTGGGTACATATAACAAACTACACTTCAGTTATTTTACATTAATGCTCTTCAAAATTAAAATAAAACAACCCTGAAATAATAGGAATCCAAAGGTCAATGAGGTTGTTGATCAGTCGAGGTTTTTTCCAGCCAAATAAGTACTATAAACTGGTAAAAACGATGTGTTTTATGTAAACTGTAGCAGTATAAACGCAAATCAAACCTCTACGTGATATATCGACTGTGTTCCTCTGAAGCAAGTTGTTATTATTGAAAGACCTTCAATACCACACACACGCGGATAAACAAATAATATCAAACAAAACATTAAAAGATTTCATTGAAATACCATCAAAGAAATATTAGTGTTGTGTGTACGTCCCGCAAGTTACGGCCTATTCCACGTAGAGTCACGTTAATTTATTACAATCGCATTCGGTTCATGTTACTTTTATAATAATCATCTACCGAGCTCTAGTTTTAATAATATAATATTCAATACGATGAAAACTGGGTTAGAATTGGAACTCCTTGAAAAGTATTTACGGAGTGGTGCCTCTGTACGTGTATCAAATGCAATACTTATAATGGGAACAATACCTTCAGCTGAGGGTGGATAGGAAAACAAATACTATAATTTTACTTTTATTTTGAAGCAAGAGTTTCATTACAATATTATTATGTTATCGAGATGCAGTAAAATCAATATTGCATGCAATCGTGTGTAATCACGGATCAATTTCAGAAAACGGTCCTATTCTGTATGAGACTACATACTGCGCCCTTCGACTCTACTCATACAAACAATATTGAACCGTTAGGATATGCTCAGGACAAGCCTAGTACGAGTATCTTAATTCTTTGATTTAAAAATAAAAACATCCTGATTAAAATAGGTATAAGTGCACAAAATGTCTGAATTTTACAATTAAATAAAAGTCTGTAGTTTTAAATTATGTTAAACAAATGTTAAGTGAGAGCTATGTGTGGTATTGTATTAGTACCGCATTAATTTGTGTTCGGAATAGGGCCGCAGCGCTGGCGCCGACATTCGTTCACTCTTTAATTTGTAAATTGCGCCGACTGCGCGGGCGCAGACGCGGGCGGCTACCGATTATTTGATCCATTTGCTACTGTGCGTTCGGATCGTAAGAATATCATTTCAATATACCCACATTATACATGCTTACCTGTTCTTTGATTTCCTTTTAGAACGACAGAACGTTATAATTTGATATCAGTCACGTCATGTTGATAGGAATGACAAAATATGCATTATTTTACGGTGACTTCCCCTGTCTTTGACGTTGCGTTAAAAAAGTTTCTTAGAAGCATTAAAAGTACGCTAATTTTCAAGTATGTATTAGCAAAAGGGTTTAATTAAACACTTAAGAACTGCCTTTTAATTTGATCTACCAGCCACTCTGCTGACTACCGTTTATATCATTCCTGCGTTCACACAAAACAAAATCGAATGGAGCAAATCGAATGAATCGAATCATTTCGATGTAATTACGATTGAATCGATGCGGTGTCTTTGATGTACAAATCTATCGCAAGGTTGATGCACACTTGATCACTTGACAACTTAACCGATTTGATGAGACGGGCGTTGTGTGTTTGTATAACTTTTTATTGAAAATTGTGCTTTAGCTTCAAGTTTGTAAGTTAGAAGTGTTTGTTAGATTTTGGGTCAGCTTGATTATTGATATTTTTTTGAGATTTTTTTGTTCTAATAATACGTAAATGGTCACGGGTTAAATAAGAAAAGATAATTTCAAAGTACTATGTCGTTTAATCATAAACTTTTATTACACTCTTCCTTTGGAAGGATTTTTCTTGTTAATAACACTTACTAGTTTTACTTTTGCAGTCAATCTTTATTATTATAAATCAATGGAGACTCACTCGTCGAAATCAATCACCGATTGTTATTAAAAAACCTTCGTCATTACAAATTATTTCTAAATTAACTTAATCCTGCGCAAACATGCCATTTTACCCTCATCTCCTTTCGAATATCGACCTAAACAGAACTTTATGTACCAGAGGTTTTGGTTCAATATTACAAGAATAAATAATAACATTTAAAACATTTCAAATTGACGTAAAAATTGCAAGCCTGGCGATGGAAAGGGATGGCGATATAGGTAGACGAGAGTGTGAGCGAGACAGGTACAGCTCCTTGAGTAATACCAGTAGCAAAGTCGATTACTGCGTTATTTTTAATGCAATTTCCTCGGGTTTCCATTCCAGGATATAATTAGATAGTCTTAGTAATCGAAATGTGTGCGGTGAGATCTGTTTGTCATTATTTTCATCTGAAACGCAATTTGCTAATAGTTGAGTTGTGTTCTGCGTTTTTTCAATCAAGTTTATTTTTTATTAGTAGAAACGTATTGTAGTTCAAATTAAAAGTAAAAAGAGCACAAAAATATTAAACGTACTATCACACTCCCCAAAGACAAATTACAACCGCCTCGCATTCTATTTGGTGCTCTACTGTCACAATGTACCTATGGGAATGTGTCGTGACCACGTGACTTTGACAGTAGACAACAAGAACTCTAGCTCACTCTAACTCAGCACTCTAACTGAATGATGGCCACTTGTCCAGAAGGTAGTAACTTTACAAATTTCTAATATTAACCCATTTAGACTGGAAACTATTTTTGTTAAAATGTTGTGTTTTTATTGCTGATATCTATCAAAGGGAGTCTTATGATCAGGAAAATCACATTAAAAAAAATCTGTAATGAAAGGGGGGTCGTAGGGGGGCCGTACCCTATGTGGTACGGTAGGACTATACGCATACAAAAAGTCCGATATTTTTAGCAACTAATTTTATTCAGTTTTTGTATAATACATAATAAAACATTTTATTTGGATACATATTTCGCACTTGGCACATTTTGTCAGGCATAGTTTATGACATTGTCCACATCTCATCCGTTTTCCTTGCTCAGTAACGTGGTGTTCTTCGTCATCAGATGATCAGATGCTATTGATAGTGGA
This sequence comes from Cyclophora punctaria, assembly GCA_951394245.1. Lineage (NCBI taxonomy): Eukaryota > Metazoa > Arthropoda > Insecta > Lepidoptera > Geometridae > Cyclophora > Cyclophora punctaria. The sequence continues at coordinate 8,191,443 of OX596189.1, forward strand.
CGAATAGGACCTGATTTTTGGCATAGTTCATTTTATTTCGGATATATTATGTATAATAAGACATGGAACAATTTGCAAATCCATCTTCCTATAGTATCTCCGCACAGCAGCCAGGCAATTTGCTCAGACATGTCAATGCAAACGATGGAAATCGCGTGGAAATCCATAATTTGCCTCCTAGTTTGCTTCGAGCACCAGCTGAAGTGGCTAGAGGTTCAGGAGATCCTGAGGTTGATGAGGACGTAGCTCGTGGATCTGAAGAGCCCTTACAAAAAGAATCAAGATTTATGGGTGAAATAGGCAAGACTTCCCACCAAAGTATTCATTACGAATATGCATTCAGGGCAAAAAGTGGTACATGACTCTAATCTTGCCTGGTCCACCTATAAATCTTCATCGGTCTGATCGGAATTAGCAGTTGCAGGAGACAGTACGAAAATATCATATTCTTGCTCATGACTACTGGTACTCGTCTTCATCTTCAAAGTTTGTTGCAATATTGTGCAGAGTCAAAGACCTAGAATACAAATATATGAATGTTATAATAATTTTAGTAAAATAGTACCCAAGATATTAGTTTCCCGTGGGAATTGCAGGATAATTAACAGCAAATATAATGTTAAAAAGTAAGAACCTTATACATACCAAATTCCATTTAAATAACTCCAAATTATACAAAATATGGCACTAACCAAGTATTTTTCAAATGTATGAAATACTAGTGATTTTCGATGTCGTATAGGCCTACTGTACCGTATATGGTACACCTACTTTCAAACTGTATAATTCTTACAAAACTGTATTTACCAATTATGTTTAGTTGTTATAGTATTGACTATATTATAAACTTTAGGATATAACTAATAAATAATATTATTTACCAGAAATAATTCTGTACTTACCTTCTCGAAAACATTGCAATTATTTTTTCTCGACCCAGCTCCATATATTCACAAGTATTTTCAAAATTACTAGTAAAAACTATGTTTTATATTTTTTACAGAAAGCTAACAAATTAAATTAACTAATAAACAAGTTAAACTTTTAAAAATATATATTAGCAACGAATTATATTTTTTTAAACTTACTGTACCCTATGTGGTACGGTAGGTCTAAATGGGTTAATCTTTTTCACGTAAAGTTGGAGGTACGTAATCCTTGTAGTTCCCGGAGATCTCGCCTGATCCGTAAATCTCTGATGTGAGCTCTAAACAATACACGAAGTCAGTTGAGATACTCCGATAAATGAACGCACGTTATACATACATTAAAACGAATTTATGTCTCATTCACAACTTCCGAGAACTTAATAAAGTACCAATTTGAATTCGTTTTGAATCTTGAACATAGATTTTTTGTTCTGATTTCTTTTTGATGTTTAATGTAATGATATGGTTCTATTCTAAGATACCATAATCGACTATTTGTAATATCCCACTTCTAGTACAAAACATTATCGCCCCAGTTAGGATTACACCAAATTCGACATTGCTCTCAAAGATAATGGTAATTTTATTTGTTTTGTTTTATCGATGCTACCGATATTTATAGACAAAAGCAACAGCCGCTAATATGACCATAAATACTTCGGTTTTTACCATCACATGTAACGTGTTATCATTTGTCTAACATTTATTTATAGACCCCACAAATTCTCAAAAAATGTATCCGTAAAATAGCTAAATATATAACTTTTACTGCTCAAAACTTAGAGTTCATAATAGCTCTGTAATTACCACCCTGAATGGTATTCTAACAATATTTGTCAATATGGTTTTATAGTCAAAATCAAAGCTTGCTTATTCAAGACTCTTGTTTGGTGGTTCTAAGGTTCAATTTCGTTTGTTTGTGTTCGTTGGTAAACTTGTTTCCAATGAAAGGAAATAATTTTAAATCTGTAGGACCGAGAGCCACCGTCATTGGAGTGTTAATAGTTTTTATGGCTTCTATTTTGTTTTATTGCTTAATTTCTATAATTTATTGATGGATATATGCTTAATTCGAAGTCAGATACGGACGTTATTTTGAGAATGTTGTAAAGATAACGATATTAATATGCTGTCCAATGATATTATATTCAACCAACGTATTTCATGCACCTTAGTATTTTGATTTTGTTCCAGCTTAACTGATGAAATTGGTTTTTAGATATAATCGACATGATTCACTAATGTCATGAAAAATATTCATATCAATAAAAAGTAAATCTACAATTTAAGCTTTCTTTTAAATGGATTTCATGAATTTCTTGTTATTGTATTAATTAATGTACATATCTCCATATGTTTGTACCTATTTGCGGAGCAGTATCAGGTCCAGATCAATTGTAGGCTGCTACAATAGGGACTGGGGCCTAATGGTGGACAGTGAGCCATACACTGCTTACTTCAGGCATGGACGTAAAGCATATGGAAGGAATAATCATAATCAACATTGTACAATATTTTAAGCGAATCCTCAACATGCCTAATTATTATTTTGTTCACATCAACAGACAACAGCAATTTCTTTATAGTTCACTATTTATTCAGATAAACGTATAAGTGAATGACACTTAGGTACGTCTTGGTGAAACCATATCGTTGCTAAAGCTACAACACTTACCATAATTATTAGAAGTTTTATTTAGTTGATTGGTCCTTTATTAGGCTTTATTGGCCAGGTATTAATCGCGTTCCAAATTATTTAGTATGCCATTTCCATGGTTGCATTATGAGTGAATAGTAATGTTAATACTCGTATGTGTCGGAGTGCGCGGGATGCGTGGGCACTTTCCTAGGAACCCCGACCAAAGCCGGGCGGTAACTAATAGCTTGTGACGCGTATAACATTTGTCTTCCACCTGGGATTGATAAACTTGTAGCTTTGTTTATTTGTATGCAGATTTTAGTTTGAAATGGACACTATTCATTTTGTTGCACAATGGATTTCATTATTATGTGGGTTAAACTTGTCTAAACTTAGTTGTTTCGGGTGTTTATTATCCTTTTATAAATCAATTTCCACTCAAAAGTCAATGCTTTTATAAACCTCAGTTCAAGCTCAAAAGTCGAAAATCCCATAAATTGTTCACATCAATAAAAATCTATGTTGACAATTACCCCGAGAACAAAATCACGTGTATATCCCATAAAAATATTATAAAGTTCCATGTTCGTGATGGCGATGGCGCTACGTGACGGAGACATCGAGATGTTGTCTCGGCGCGTCGTGCCGCGTGCGCAGTTCCCACTTCTGGGAAGGTTGACCTTACTCGGAACAGATGAAGGGTTGGCATTGTCTTCGGGGAAATAGGTTCACAATTGAACTTCATGCTATTATTTTCTAAACCTACTATTTTTATTTTATATTTTCTAACATGACATGAGTTTAAGATCACAAACCTACAGTAGGCAAGCGTGAAATGACGTGTGATGTTTATTCCCAAGAACAGATCTTCGATTGTCTTGTAGTTCTAGACCTGCCAATACTAGCCAAAGTAAACCACCCTGTAATGGAGGTGCTTTTTGAACCAATTTTTGCGAAATCTCTTGCCCAGTATAATGATGAGACCAACAACCTCTTAATTTCTCACACGTATCATGAACATCATAATCCTTTTGTCTCGCGCCCAACGTGTGTTGCTTGTATTTGTTTCATCGGAATGTGTTCGGCAGATCGAATCTTTTCGATCGAATGAATATCGCTACTGGACCCAATATAATTATACAGGACAATGTTTATTTTACTACTCTATTCAATGATGCTATTCCGTTTTGAACTCTGTCTCTATATGTTTAAGGCTGCAGTATTTCATAGTATATTCCATTAATTTTGTCGATGCATTAAATATTTTTTCGATTAAACGCGTTTTGTTCACTCGTCTGTGATGACGTGTCAATCGATTTTCTTAAAACAAATATGTCCATTTGACACTTGTTTTGTGTTTTTATTATTTGTACAAAGTTATTTTAGTTGTAAGAAATGTAGTATAAATATACAAGTTGGAACAATGTCCAATGACCATGTTTAATAAAATTACATTATATCAGGGACCTATACATATAAAGAGTCTCGATACAAAATATAGAAGTGAAAACTCCGAATGTAATAAAAATTCACACAAAATATCAACAATAATTGAAAAAGAATTAAAAACATAAAACGACGATAATATATTACAAAAAAATAATATATAATCTTTCCAATAGCAGATCGCAGCGGGTCGCTTATTCTTATGGTAAGGTTTGACAACAAAAAATAGGGACACCCAGTGGTTTAACTGAAGAAGACATACATTAACCGCGTAATAATGATAATTCACTGAGGACCTTACATTTGTTTCAACCGTTAAGATGTAGCAAGTAGCGGGAACGTTTTTAACATGTACTTCAGCAGAATAATTGAAACTTTTACAATTTTGTCCTAGTACATAAATCAAATATTTACGGTAAAAAACTTACTTTTAAATTAATGTAAAAAAAAGCGGCCAAGTGCGAGTCGGACTCGCCCATGAAGGGTTCCGTAGCAGCGAGTAACATAATAAAGAAGTTCTTGAAATAAATGTTTTTTTATTTACATTTAAGTTATTGAATGAATAATCAGTATTTTTTTGCGGTTTACGATTTATGTCGTAAAAAAAAAACTACTAACTAGACCTCGTTCAAACCAATTTTCGGTGTTAGATTACATTGTTATGTACATCATATATTTTTTTTAGTTTTATCATTCTCTTATTTTAGAAGTTACAGGGGGGGGGGACACACATTTTACCACTTTGGAAGAGTCTCTCGCGCAAACTATTCAGTTTAGAAAAAAATGATATTAGAAACCTCAATACCATTTTTGAAGACCTATCCATAGATACCCCACACGTATGGGTTTGATGAAAAAAAAAATATTTTTTTCATTTCTAAGTATGGGAGACCCCACTAAGTTTCAACAACATAGCTCTTATAGTTTCGGAGAAAAAAGGCTGTGACATACGGACAGACGGACGGACAGACAGACAGACAGACATGACGAATCTATAAGGGTTCCGTTTTTGCCATTTGGCTACGGAACCCTAAAAAGTAGATGAAGGAGCATGTATCTTTTTCCCTAATAAGAGCCTAGTCTTATTGAGGCATCTTGTATTATAATAACTTGTACTTGTATACAGGCACTGTAAGCCACCAGTTAAGTTAATTAAGCCACTGATATTACTATGTTATGTTAATCCACTCGACGCTTATGCCTTACATTAGCTCGGTAAAAGTCATTTCGGTTCGAAACTGACGATTATTGCTCGCACACAATATTGATGCTGTATTCGCTAATTTGTATATTGCAATTTATTTAAAATCACATTTAAAGTTAGTTATTTAAAGTTATTTATACGAATAACTTGTGGGACGATGCCTTGTTTATCGATCGCGCATTTCTTTAAAATATACCGTTTCAAATTACGTTTTATTGATAAGTTATTATTAATATGCTGCAAAATATATTTCGATGTTTTTTCGGTAGGTAGTAGAGATTCAAAGTCGAGACTTGAAGTCTTGTTATTTTGTTCAATTATTTTCCAAATCCAATAACAAATTGTCTATTATCTTTTTTATTTCCGGGACCGTTCGGGATACAATCAGAAGTTGAGTGTTCCAATCAAACTTTGTGAATGTTCGCAGCTTCACTCCTGCCAACAGAATGTCATAATTTGCTTCCACCCCGAATGGTAATAATTTTGTTTTCCGTTATCGCCTTTTTAGGGTTCTATGGTAAACATCGTTTCTTATAAAAGTTATCTTAAATCTTTGGTTCGCCAAAAAAATTTGTTTGCTAAAAAAGTAACCAGATGTTGTATTTTTTTTCATTTATAAATGTTTGTCATGTTATTCATGAACGGACTGTTAGAATTTCGTACAGGGCACAGGCCTATGGCTCAAGACCGTAGTATAGAGTGAAAAGGAATTCACGAGATACTTGTCTAAGTCTTGTAATTGTAATAAATTGTAATACGCGCATATTCAAGTCTAGAAAAACCGCTACACGTATTGGTTTCAATATGTTTAATGGTTCTATTGAATAAGTTATTTTAGGAAGAGACTAATCGTATCGTAATGACGGTAACGCGTGTATAATAATAAAATTGCGCCGATTCTCAGCAAAGTTAGATTGGCTACCATCGAATGATGTCTACTCTGACAGATACATCGTAAAAATACTGAAACGACACTTTCGTCGCGACATCAACGTAAACGGGTTGGATTAATTCTGTTTATGGTATTTTATTGTTTGATATTCATTTTTACTTTAATTGAATTAAAAAGATGTACTATTTTTGGAGGGTGATTGAAGGTTATCATCAAACATGTAAGGTATTTTATCTACACTAATGTTGTAACATTCTACTTATGTTTCCAATACTTGACTTATAATTACTACTGTTATAGCGCAGACAACTAAAACACTCAATTTAAGCAATTGCACATGATGTTATAATATCCACATCGATATCGTAAAATCTCATTATAACATCGCGCCCTGCGCGGCGCGCGCCCTGCGGCCCTGCGCGCGCAGCTGCGCTCTCAATGGTTAGATTTTAATGGCGGCAAGTTCACTGTGACAATACACGTACGCGTGAATTAGATGGTTCGCAATGTGTTTTGTTTTTAAAATTTTGTTTGATTAATTGCATTAGTGAAGATAAAGTAGTGTATGCAACTGCATATAACACGGGTATTAAAACACTCGTTACTATTATGAAACTCGCTGCGCTCGTTTCATAAACTCACACTCGTGTTTTAATACCCTTCTTTATATGACAGTTGCATAAACTACTATTCCAGAAGTCAATAATGATTGCTTTAAACCCAAGCTCATTTTTTGACCTACATATTCGTCATCACCAGTTGAAATAAAAACAAGAGCCACATTGAATTATCATTGCGTCGTCATTAATCCGGCGATATAGCGTGTTATACTAATTGACTCCTGGACGTACCCTAAACTTGAACAAATTACTCTGATCATCAATATTTACTACACTTACGAAAGGACGTAAACACCTCTTTGTATTACTCTCAATTTTATCTTAAAAGAGCTGGTATAAAATTGATTATTCTTTACAGTCTTTCGTGGTTGTTGAGTTGCAAGGCTGGCAAGTAAAGGCAGTAACACAATGACTAATTGTTGAATATGTTTGACATCCGTTTTTGCTGTATGGTGTCAATGACACTATTAATATAGTGTGGCTGTACTCGTAATTACTGTTTGATTACATTTACTGATTATTTGTGCGTTTGACAGTATGTGTATTATTATGGTTCTCAATTCAAGTTGAAGAGGCGGTACAAACAGTTGTCAACATCACTGGATCATACATTATATGAAGGGTATTTAAGTTAGATAGAATTACTTTTAGATCAGAATGTTAGAATCTCTCCTCTACTCTACCTTTTCTATGCTTCTTAATTTCTTTTAAAATAAAAGAAGACTCTAACCCAGTAGAAAGTTATGAATCCCGATGATATAGTAAGCAATTAAATCAAAATTAATAACTTTCAATTGTGATTCCGGTATAAAGGCAGTGTTCAGGTCGACCCACCTCCTGCCCACGCTCGGCGACAGGATTGTCACTGCCTCACAGTTTACACTACAATATGATTGATAGGAATCGCTTTTACTATTAACTAGACGAGACGAGACGGGACGAGAACACCAAAATGAGGGCTATAGTTTAGATGATGACTGTCGTCGATGTTTTAGAAAATATAGTTGACGGGCAGTTTGAAAATCATAATCTTTTGTCAGAGGTCACAATATAAATAAATCTAATAAGTTTCCTAGGAATTAAGAGTTATTAAATTTTTAACGCTTTACGAATTATTATCCAGGAAAAGATATAAAAAATACATGTCAATACAAAAATCATGATTAGTTTTAGTTTCTTGTTAAAATATGAGGTAATCAGTTGTCCCGACAGCCCTGTAATGGGTGATCTTGTAAATCACACGTGTCGTGATATTTTTAATGTCCAGTGTGCAGTTTGATTCAGGGCTCATTGTGGGGGCAACAATGAACCAGCGGCTCCCACTCGGTGCCACGGCCGCCCCACAGATTATGGATCTAGTTCTTATTGTAAATTATTCCTGTTGCGTTACCTTATTTTATTTATACGCAACATTAAAAAAGTATTTCCATCGAATTAAGAACTATTTTCGAAATACGCTTCGACCAGGTATCTCGTCAATATACTAATATCATACCTAGCTCGTTATAAGTCTGAAAAGTCCGAGACATGAGAGAAGGCCACTAACCTATTATAACTAACATACGTACTTCTTCTTCTTCTTATCGAGTGGATGGTCAACTTGACCAATCCTGGTGTCAGAGTTATAGAGCCGCCAAAGGCCTCTGATATGGCTCATGTAACGACTACTATCCGTAGAAAGTAACCGGGACCGAACGGCTTAACGTGCCCTCCGAAGCACGGAATCATCTTACTTTTCGGGCAATCAGGTGATTCAGCCTGCAATGCCCTAACCAAACTGAGGACAGTCTCATCAACATACGTACTAGAAAAGTACCTTTCTCTTAACGAATATTGACGTATATATTGACATCAAGTTTACCCCAATAAATAAAAAAGTTTTATATAAATAAATGTTTACTTTAAAGAGGTTTAATAAGACCGTCCGTAATCCACCGCAGGCCGGTATCAATGGCTGTTCCATTCAACCACGTCTCTATTGAGACGTATAATCTCTTATTCGCGTCCATAAATCAATAGATGGTGACTCCGGCTGCGGACAGTTTCCTCCTAATCCTCTTTCTTGTAAGTAATGCGTTTTATACAGGTCGCCGCAAAGTGGTAGACGCAACACCGTATTCTGTTGTTTGGGTTTACCAAAGGGATTGAGGGAAACCTTTGCCCAGCGTAGGGCAGAATAAGCTTAGGAGTTTGGACACTGATATTAGGTATAGAAAAAATCATATTTTCAGGTACATTTCTGGTTGGCTTTATAAGAGCTTAAATTATTTTGAAACCTTGAATATTTGACTGCTTTTCTATCATTTAGTTAGATGATGCATTAGGAGTATATGCGTGAATGTATTTAACCACATAATATAAGTTAACACAATCGTAAAGTGTATGCTGCTGCCAGCTCCGTCTACATTATGCTCACGTCCTACATCAATCCATAAAGAAACACTCCCAAAGTGTTTATACATCAAACCATTCAACTTTCATACATCAAATCCTTACAAATACAGTTTTTGTGAATACAACATTAATATTATAAGTCATCTCAACACTCGGCGGTTACACGGTTGACACTTCTTTTATAATATTTGATCAAATCATTGTACTCGTGTCTTAATTAATTTGTATGAGATTGTATGCCTGTGTATGAATATAAAGAAATTTATTACCAACTTTCTGAATGGATGGAATGTCATCTTTTGTATGAGTAAATAGGTTAAATGTCGTGATTAATAACATTAAATAATATCTCTTTGATTCTTTTTAGCCACTCATCATCGCAGCTGTATAGTGTATTTTTATTATTTCTAGAGACACTTTCGTTTCTCCTTTACAGACATCTTTATAACATTAATATCTCTAATTGATATAATAACATTTGAAGTGTTATGGCAATAACTCAGAATTATAAATTGAATCACTGTATCGCCTCGGTTTAGGTTAACTTGCTCTGAAAATTTCCTCCTAAATTGTTAGGAAAGTACAAGGAGCTGCTTAATATAAAAACTAGTTAAAATATTTGACTTAACATAAAGTACGCCGCTTACTGGCCGAGCACCCACGTTGTACCCGTTTCCTCGAGAATTTCGGGATAAACTGTATCCCATGTGCTATTCTGATGTATATAGGTAATACTATATTACTGTAAAGTATCATCCAAAATCGTCCAGTAGTTTAACCGTGAAAGAGTAACAAACATACATCCTACAAACTTTCGCATTTTGACATTTGTAGAATAATCGGAGCCTATCTTAATAGCTTCGTAAACAAGTGAGAGTGTACTACTCTATAGACGAATGTTGACCCAACTCTAAAGTCTGGACTTCACCGGTCAAATTATGGAACAAAAGTCGAAAGGATGTAACTCAATTAGGTACCTATCTAGGTGTAGTACGAAGCCCGTAAGGTGATACCAGCGCCGATAGTGAGTCAGTAATTAGGGGCGACGCCTCGGCCGTCTCACACGCATTAAGACCAATCTAATCATGTTAATTTAATCCTATGATACAACCAGTGATGTGTAGACTTGACAAACAACGATTGGTATCGAACTTATGTGGAACACTGTTGTGGTTTACCACAACAGTGTTCCACATATTCCATAGATATTATGATATTATGATTGGTACTTCACTGCTGTGTTTTAAATGTTGTTTTCTTTGGAAACAATCTTTCTCTTTGAAACAATTGTTACAGTTGAAGAATCACTGCGATATATTAATAATACATAAACAAATACATATAAATATGTTGTATATAAATAAATACAAAAATTAACATATATTAACACGTTAAATGCCATGCTAGTTACATGTGCTTGATAATGAACTATGTTTTTTTTTTATGTCTGGCAATGAACGTGTTAATGATGGTAATTCCGGGTGTCTACTTGTAAAGACAATGTAAAACAAACCACAGTTTTATTGCCAACACCACAACGTTGTTTGTAGTTGTATCGACAACAAGTCGCTCAGCACATCACTAGACTCAACCCACGCCAAAGGAAGTCAATCATCACTGTGTTTTAAAACGTATTGGATCTGAAATTAGGATGTTAAATTTTTATAGCTAGTTTTAATAGTCATTACCATTATTTGTGACTCACTGGTGTTCGGTACTGTTAACAGGCGAGATCGTCAATTAAATACAATGAATATTTAATTAAATCAACTTCGGAAGAGTGACATATAGATCTAACGGGATAATAAGATATTGAAACCTAGTTAGCATTGGTAGATTAAGGACATCTATCCAATAGAACTATGCTTGGTTAAGTTGTTATACCAATTACACATTGCATATCTACATATCTACGTAAATAATTGAGTTCGTGTAGATTAGAGCCCAGCCCTGGTGTCGGGACTTTTTCGACCGCCTAAAGGCCTCGCAACCCGGTCTATCAATTGAAGCAACATAGTGATGGTAAAGCAACATAGCATCTCATAGCTCTGACTGATCCCTAGTGATAGAGTTCCAACCAAATTAAAGCTTTTATTACTAGAGCACTGGTAGAGTACTACTGGAACTTAAGTAAACTTAGCTAATACATCACTAATATGCACATCTTACTTCACCACCAAAACCAATTTACTTCTGATAATCGCCCATAATAAGTAGGTACAAGCATATCGCTCAAGATAAGAGATCTCCTCATAAAGGGTGTAAGTGGACCAATTTCCGACCGATTGTCACCGTTTTGTGTCCACTAATGGTGTTAATTTTACATACAATGAGTCCTTAGTAATGTCCTTATAACGTCTATTTCATATTAACATACCAATCGCTGCTTGAATATTAAGCGCGGTAAAAGTAGCAGCTTTACTACCTTGACACGAGCTTCTGTAGTTCTTTTATTACGATTGACTTTAATAATGTTCCTCTTTTCCTTCAGACCTTCAGAATTCCGACTAGAACTAACTATAGTTGGTTTTAAAGACTAATTTTAAACCTAAACATTGTTGTAAACAAATACATCCAAATCTCAATTACAAAGTTCAATATCCTAAAATTGTTAAATAATAGTTTTCCTAGTAGATCGATTCGTGACATGACAGATTATGTCGGATGAATCCGAACAGTCATTATGATACAGATGATAATAGTATTTAGGGGCCAATTTTGATGGTTTTCTTACTCAATAGCACCGGGACTTCATTTTGAATCGACAATATTAAGAGCGCTGCATCGCCTAGTCTCAATCAAAGTTCATATCGTTAGTATCTAGGTAAGGTGCAATTCTGAAGTTTCCAGGTAAAACTAAAGCTCTCTCAGTAGACATATCAAATAAAATATGGTCTCCCAGTATCAAAGATCAGTCTTCGAAATGTCTGCCATTAATAACAAAAAGATAATAACAAATCTTACCATTATCGAGCATTCATATAATCATCCGACATACATCGCTGTCAATCATAATGCATCAAACCAACTGTGCTTATTAAAATCAAATTATTGACATCCAGATACACTTGGCCCCTTATAGTCTTAAGTAATCTGTTGAAATTGTTGGAATATTGAAGATCTATTTATATTGGACAGGTAAGTGAACGCGATAGCCGCTTGGTGCGCTAGGAGCTGCGCGCGAGTGGAGAGATCGTATTGAGACGCGTAGCGACATCTGTTGGTGAGTAGATGAACTTGATCATTTATTTGTTTTACTACGTTCTATTCCGAGATATAGGTACTTAAAATGGATTAAGTTCTGCTCTGAACCTATATACTGGTAGCATATATAAGGGAACTTTTAAATTAATTTATTGTTTAAGTTATCTCTTTTTGGGACTCCAATTTAAATTGTTGACTCAATATCGCCTTGGACATTAAATCTAACTAGTACTTATTTTTAGAAAACTAAATCTTCATACCAAGAAATATTATAGAATTCATAACAATGAAAAGAATCAACTAAAATGTTGGTACTTACATTGCAATAATCTTTAAAAATATTTGCACGTTTCTGTACAAACCTCAATATTCCGGGAAAATGCGTCAATGGAATTGATCGGGCGGAACGCGTGCTGTCCTGTTTCAACAGAGTATTTTTGAATATAAAAGAAAGAGATGACCGTAGTTTAGGATGCTGCGGCGCCCCGCCCCCTGATCGATCTGATAACAAACATGTTCTGCGCAGGCGACTCGATTCTGATCTTGTCTTCGTGTACAAAGATTTGTATTAAAATTATCTTTATTACTTCATTCTTGGGAGCATTAAATATTATTTTAAATGTTTATTATCGTGACTCATATTTTGGTTCACGATGTTTTTTGAAAATTTCATGTCGTTGAGGTCAATGTTCTTTTTGTGGGGAAAATAAACCATTATTATTTACGTCGGCAAACTAGTTAGCAATTACGTTGCAACTTTATTTTTAAAATTGGATTGTTATTACTATATTAATGTAGAATTTTAAACATAATATGTACCTATTAATTGTTTATATCTGGGAAAGAATAAATAGCTGAAATATAAATATACCCGCACAAATTAATACACGGTTAGTTAAACTTAAACTAAACTCTAAGCCTCTGAATCTGACTAACTGTTGCTATTACATACGAGTATACATACAAATATATGTAGCATACTAAATGATACTATTATATATACATACATAGGAATGTTCGTCAAGTAATCAGCATTATCATTAGAAGCAACAAAGTTGAAATATCGACTGTGAAGTATTAATTCTATGTTTTAGGAGACGAGGATCCCAAAATATTCCTTCACATTCCAATGATTGCGCATCTGTAATTATCGAGGCATCCACGTGGATCCGCCGTGGGCCGTCACGGTGCATATAAACATCTTTTCATTATAATTGCCGGTACGACTTTTTAATCGATTTACAAGCAAAAAGAGTTCCTTCGTCTCCCGATACGCTCGTTTGAAGGGTTTACTAATGAGTGGTTTTTACCACTGCTCTGGAGAGGGTTATTTTTAAACTGTTTTCAAAAGTCCTCGAGGTTGCGATTGGAATGTATTTACATGTTTACCTTACAGGTCCTGTATGCTACGATACTCCGCCTCGTTCAAATCAAACTAATATAATTGTGCGTAGATGTGTCACACACTATTAAATCATAAATGCGCCTCACAATTGCCCCTCACTCAGTTAACGTAAGTAAACCTACAATGTCGGAGCGAGTGTGCCATCACCAAAAACTGGCAAATCCGATAATGCGATGTACAAAGTTGCGCGGTTGTAACCACAGTGAAAAACCCATTTTGCCGCTCGATATACCAGCAGTATCAAGATGAGAGCAATTAAAGGTCGGAATGATGGCGATGTGCGAACACAGGGAATTTGGAGGTGGCATTTCTATGTATGCAGAATAATGGACAGTGAATAGACGAATTCCTTAAGCTCCATATCAGCCGAAAAATTGTTTTTAGAACCTCTTACTTAACATATGGACCATCAAACATTAAGTATGGTGACAAAAGTTAGTCACAATTTCACTTAATTATATTTAATCGGTTTTCTATCACTGCTTTTTTAACTCAGTTTTAGTTGAATATTCTTTTAGCACGGATTCTTGCACTTTAAGCTTTTATAGTCATTCTGCATGACTGTGCAACGCAGCAAGGCGAGCAGGTCAACAACACCTAAATTGAAAGAGCCCGAATAATTAATCAAAATTCAATAAAATTATTTAATCATTTAACATTTTATAACTTTGCTCTGGATATACGAGTACTTATACAAACTAAAATAACGCCTAATATTCATAAAAAAACAGAATATAGGTTAAGACGCCACATCCGTCACTTCACAGTGAATGTAATGAAACAGAATTGCGCATAGCGTTTTTACGGTATTTGGTGGCACCGTATGACTAGACGACCCGGACCATTAATCCTTCGGTTCGGATGCGCCGGCGACGATAAAAATTACGTTTCGGTTGCCTCCCGACGAGTGTAATCTCAGACTCCATTACTGAACGAATTTTTTCACAAACTTTCGTATCTATCCGATTTGTAATGAGGGATGGTTTTCAAAAGTTTTGCAAGAAAATGTTAAGTACTTGGAAATGTGAGTGGTCAAAGTATAATTGGCTCTCGAATGATTACATTGTCAGTAGCTGTAGTTCAAGATATGTAACAATGTAATATGTTCTAATCTAAGATTTATATCGAAACAGAAACAAAGTCATTGTCACGCATAAAGATATCCAAAAAAGCAAAACAATAAGTCTTCAATTACTTGAAGTAATATATTCGTTTCCATTCATTTAGATCTGTAAATTGATCTATCAGTAGAATTTAAGTGGTTGTACAAAAGTGTCGAGTCGCTACATCAAATTACTTACACATTAGTGGAGCCAAATCAAACTGCACTTCAGCGAACTTGCTTCAAATCTACCTATTCCCTTAGAGATTTAGAACTAGTCTATGCCTCGTTGATATCGCTATGGTAATCTGTGCAAGTTACTCGTATTAACACAATATTTTTTAGGATATACGAGTAGGTAGGTTTGGATATAGTAATGTAAAAACTTTCTTTAATGGAGTTAATATAACCTAACAGTTTACTTTCATTTACTGTTGAATGAAGTGAATTGAGCGTAGTACATGTTTAAGTTTACAAAGGGTTGGATAGTTTCTTTCAACGTAGAACATAATCATAATATAGTGATAAGAAGAAAAACGGGCAACCGATTTCTATGCAAAAGGTTAGTAACTTCTTATAAATAACAATACATTTTATGAATAAAGACATACTGCCATTTAATGTATCAACTATCGAGTAAGTTACTAATTCGTAGTAGACGAGGCTCCTTCTAAGCACCACCTGTTGGTACCTAGCGAGTTGTCAACGCGAGCTACTGGCATCGCAAGCGACGTCACCGCAGGGACTGGTGACTCGTATTGAATGGAGAACTTTTAGTATTACTACATATTTAATTACGTGCCTTTAATATACTCAGATACCTTGACACTGACAAACTTAATGAGAACTTATGAACGACTTGCACCTCAGACTTACTAAGTAATTAGCTCTACTTACAGTGCATTCATTAATTAATCGGAGTGGAATGATTAAATGAAGTTGCTTATATTATTTTTGTCATTGTGATAGACAAGGCATAATCAAGATCAATGAAACGGGCACTAACGTAAGTAACGTAAAATTGGTTGATAATCATTTAATGAAAGCACAATTAAAATGAACAAATGAAAAAGATTAAGTGCTTAGAAAATATTAAATGTCCTAGTTTCTTAATATTTTATTTTACATTGTTCATGTTTGCCAAAACAGACGTAATATTTGAAAAAATGGTTAGGTACGTTAGACTCAATAATAAAACAAAGAATTCAAAAACTTTAAACAAGCACAAAAACTTAAATGTTTTGCAAAAAAAGCAACAAATACACAGTTTGAAAATTAAAAACTTTCCTTTTAAGAACCCGCCACCCTTTGCGGTGAAAGGTTACCAAACAATACGAGAAAAAACAGAAAAATACGAATAAACTTATTTTTCAAACACCCCACTTAAAGACAACTCGTTTCGAAAAAAGGCAAAAATATTCGAGATATTTAACAAATGTTAACCACTAACGATGTCTCTTAATATTTTCGAATATAATATAAAAATCCGCTTTGGGCGGGCGGTTCGTTGGGCAACTTTTTTTGTATTTTAAATACTGCGGTCCGTTTGAAAAGGGGCAGAAAAATGCCCTGTTGGGTCGCGAAAAACTTTTTTTGCGGTAAGAAAAGGTTGCTTTGTGCCGGTGTTTGGTTTTTGTTAAAAATCCGGCCGTGTCTGTGTTTGATGCTAACCTATTGGTGTCACGCGTGAACTCGCCGCCCGCGCCCGCACCGACGCGACACAGCTGTATGCAATGTATTTGCATTTTGACTTATTATGAAACAGATAGTTAATATTGACTGCTGACATTTATAATGTTTATTCACTACCCATCAATAAAACGCGCCGTAATATCAATCATTCAAACCATACATAAAGTGGCGGTGGAACACAACATTACTCTGTTCACTTCGTACCAAACATACGAGTACCTACACTTTGCTGTCAGAAATACAGAAAGTCGTCTAGATATACAATGTCCCTCGAGAGATTTACCACAAGATATTGCTAGTGCCGCTTTAAAACTGCTCTATTACGGATTACAATTATTGGCTTCTATCAAACAAGGCATTGAATTATTTATATCTGCTCTCGATTTATAACTTCGGATAAAGAAACTATGAGTATACTATTACGATAGGTACGAAAAATATGTTGTAGAGATTTATCTCAAAAATATTATGATACTTTCAACACAAATAGAGCTATCGTACGCAGTGCCTAATAGGATTATTATTCATAAACAACTTAGGGTACGTTTAGATAGGATGTGTATCTTAGTTTTTAACAGTTTGAATCAAGGAATAGGCTGGCACTCTACATTTTAACATGCACTTATGATCATTGATCATTCATTGTGATTACTTGCACTGCTTGATGGAGTCAGCATAAGTTAAAGATGTCCAATTGACCACTACTTACAATATTTTTCCATAACTCCACATTCAATCTGAAGTTTCGTGCTTCCGAAAGCCTTATTAATGTATAGATGTCAATGTGAACACATCTTATGGCCTCAGTAAAACATCGGCCGCCGAAGTATATTTACATTCTCAACACAATAGTGGCCCTAATTTGAATACCATGCTTATGGGACAATCCCAACGATAAAAATATGAACAACAAACTTTGTCGTCTCTTCGGTTATTATGGTTGCCTGGTAGATTCATTACGATCACGAATTATTAAACAGCGATTTGATACTACAAGGTTTTGATGAGGAGGTTCGGAGGTTTCAAACTCTCCTATCTTTGTATACTGTTATACCTACTAGGAATATTCTAGTCAAATATTTTGTTCTAATTGGATTTGAAGTAGTTAATTAAAATCAAAGGTAAAGTTATTTGGAAAATGATTCCTAGCTTTTTATAAATTTTATACTTAGCTTTTAGGTATTTATTACTACTATTGTTCCTCTACTCGACTTCGTCATAACATGCGTTATATGCAATAACTTAAATTACTCGTACGTTGAAGCAAAAATTTGTGTTTTACTGAAAGGTATTGTTTAAGAGTAATACTTTTTAATTTGCAGTAATTTATGGCTTCGGGCAACCCTGTATCAGATGTAAGAAACAATATAGAGTAGACAAATATGAAAATAAGGCATCCACCGCACAGGTATCGGCATGCGCACAACTCATTTGCCTACCGCTTCGCATCGTACACTCACACTCAAAATAACTTTATGAAAAATAAAACCCACATTATTACATGCTCTTCTACGAGTAAATCCAGTTGTGTTAGTGGTCCAGTTTTCTATATTCTACGTATCGGTGTTTTTAGATAAAGTAGTTTTACCAAAACATTTTGAAACATACTCACGCATGGGTCCTAAGAAAAGATCTGGTAGTGAGACACTTGGTTCTTGGTTCCAAACGAATCTTACAATCAATATTAATTGTAATATGCCACTTTTATATCCGCCAGTACGTTTAACGATTCAATACAATAAACAATTACGAGATTATTTTTTGCTCCGATGCTACCGCTTTGAGTATCGTTCCAAAAGTCTTTTGCTTAAACCTTAAAGCGGAACTTTAGAAGATTGGCAACAGTTTTTACGGACATAATTTTCTTATTGGATAGTTCGATTCGATTTCGTTGAAACAATGCCGCTCTCTGTTCAAGTGGACAATTTTATTGGTTTCTCTCTTTTATGGACAGCGGAATTGCTAATAAGGTTTTATGATTCAAAATATTTGGTTTCAAAATTACATTTATGATTGAGCGAGCTTTATAAGGAAGAGATATTCATAGAGATGTATATCACAGCGATTCACATTTTTACAATTTAAAAGGCTCTTACAACCTAGTCGAATTATCAGAATCACAAATAATGTAAGTTAGTGGTTAACCTTGGAGTCAGAGCAAAAAAGCGCAATTAAAAAGTACCTAATTAACCCTTAGATTTCTTGTAAAGTAAAAGTGTTTATTTTAAACATAGTCTTAATTCCTTAGAAGCGAGACCAAGACGCATCTCTCCGTAGCCTGCACTGCCCTCCTCCCCGCGTGCTTCGACTAGTCGGTACGTTGTTATTAAAAGTAATATTATTGGTCGGATGCTGATCTAAGCGCACGATCCGGCTCTGAACTTTCATACGTTTTATTTGCCCATTGAGTTGCGATACTGATTATTGTGGCCCAAGTTACGGGCGAGGAGATTGTTTTTGATTTTCTACTTACGTTCCTTTTCTTCTTAGCGGATCGATGGTTATTTCTATTAAATGTGGTCTTGTGTTCAATGGCGTTACGTTGAGTTTTTGTCATACGGAGTATGTTTTGAGTATTATTAAAGGTATGATAATATCGTTAAGGCCGGTCTAGAGTCACATGACGAGACGGTGGTCAAGTTTAACCAACATAATATCAAAATATTTCCATTCCTTTTCGCTCATAAAATTCTTGATAAGATGAATTTTACTATTTTAACAATACACTGCCACCCCATCGTAGTTTTCATCAGGCGTTACTATTATAATGTATGTAGATAAATCAGTAAAATAGATCTCAAACATCTTTATTGTACTTTCTGAAGTTGAAAAATGCTACGTTAGTAATACAAATAATTCAAGTATATTGTTAACGTAGATTTTGTAAAAGAGTAATGATAACGCTCCCGCTCAACACTGACACCAAAGAAAGGGGTATGTCAGACTAAACGTCAAACGTCATCGGTGTGGAAGACAGCTCTACGGTTTGATTCAACCACGTTTTATAAATATTATAGGTACCGCACCTTAAATCTTTACCCACCAACACTTTGAAATCACCTTTATTGATCTAATCACAAGGTCGGTTTCACCCTGCGCGTGTTTTTTTCAGTTAAGGGCACGTTATTAAAGATTGACAGGCAGAGAAGCAACCAATTATGTTCAGTTTGATATTAAACTTTAGAACGTTTGATTTTTCTATATTTTTGTTGTATCGAGCTGATATTTATAATTAAAATGGCGATTTTTATTTCTTATGCGCTGTCTGTATGGTACCTTCAAGATTTTTTAATGTCGATCAAATGTGGATTGAGCGTTGAATTTAATTTCTGAGATTGATTTTAAATTATGTATAAAGGAGGGGATTATAAACGCATTCGCATTTCTTGGAAATGATATCGTTTGGTATTAACTTTATGCTGTAATTAATTAGATTTTATTGAATACTTTTACTATGAATGAATCTGCATAAAGAATAAGAAAGTCTGTGACCGAAAACTTTGTTGTCTATAAGAAATCAAATAGTGAACCGTTTTTTAATTGTCTTTTTACGTAATAAAAAAATTAGTAACACAAACAAGATGTTGTCATAAAATACACAAAATATCGCTGCGATTACAATAAAATGGGTACTGTGAGCTGCCAACCGATCACCCGTCGCAGACCACCACACATCGTCAATAGTTCAAAGAGCGATAGGATAACATGGATACGACTGTAATTTCAAGCATACAAAATGCGTTTGGTGTATATTGAAAAAAAAAACGCAAAGGACAGGTAATCTTCTGTGAGCACGGTTCCTGTAAAGGGGCCGAAACGTCAGATAAAAATGTAAAATAAAAGCGAAGTTTATTTATATTAAACATAGTTTCAATTAAAAATATTTATAAACAACTAACCTAAGTTACCTTATTTCACTGCATTTGCCCAGCGGTGGGACATTACAGGCCAATACTTTATTTTACTTAATTTTACGATAAAAGCATAACAGTAAGAATTGAAACAAACTTCTTTCATTTTTGTCTGATACCCACTTTTTCTATAGATATATGTGTTTATAACGAATCCATCATATTCCAACGCACACAGATATCAAACCTATGTCATTCACACTTCAACGAATCTTGATACCTACTTGAGAAAAAATACTGAAGAGTTACAGATCAAACCCGCGGCTAATCCTCGTCAATTGTTGTTAATGTTCAGTTTTATTTATTTCCTTTAAAATGTCTATAAGAATGAATCTACATTACCATCTACAACAGTAGGTACCTACGCAAGTTTCTCGATGAGGATATTAGTTTACACTGCACTAGCAATGACCCGCGGTCTTACACGCGTTGTGCCCGTTCCCGGGAGAATTTTGGGATGAAACATAGCCTTTTTTCCCGGTCAATGGGTATCCGTTATGTTAAAAAGAATTATTCAACTTAGATTGGTAGTTTCTAAGATTAGCTCGTTCAAAAAATTCTCTCTTCATCTTTATTGTAGCAGTATATATATTAGACCCACGTTAGATATTTTGTTGAAATAATCCAGGGATTGTACCGTTGTAAAGAGGTAATTACAGTATACCTCTTCACACTGTTCGTGTACATTAGTACGGAAATCACCGTAACTAATTAATAACGTCTGTGGGTATTTAAATAATTAGAAAGTAACACAAAAACCTAACGATTACTGTTCGTAATGTGATTGATACTCTGAACCGCGAGCGCCATCGTACCTAGCCATGGTAAATTAATCAATACACACAACCTCCAATTAAAACATAAACAAAACGCGAGGGGTTTATTCTGATTGATGATTTAATAATCAGTAATTATATGTAAGTATCAGTCTGTCAGTCAAAAGCGAGGTGTGTCGATAGTACGGGAGTCCAGTAGGCGATTTCGGGATTTACTAGAGCGCGCCATAATAGAATAATATATGTATGTATGAAAATAACAATATATTGAATACCTCCAGTAAATTTTGTACTATTAAATACTTCCACCAAATATAAGCTTCGCATGTTGTGACGTGTGTCTAGTGCAGTTGATATACCACAAGATCTTCACGAACGCTCGAGTAAATCCACAATTAGCTCTCTAGCCTCTCGTACTATAATGTTTGATGGCTCCGGGATTCAAATATTATCTGACTTCCGCGACTGAGTCCATAGAAAAATATTACAAATGTATCTAAAACTTTAATTTTCGGAAAGTTGTTTTGGAAGCCTCTATTTGCAACAACCTTTTAGTAAACACTAATCTATACGGGACTTAATCGCAAATAAAAACCTATTTGATTGACGATATCATTAATTTTAAGGCCTTAATATATACCCCTAGCCCGATCAACGAAGCTGTTAAATGGCATTTAATAAAGTGCAAGAAAGTTAATTAGTGAAAACTATAATTTTAATACAGAAATTATCAAACTTTAAAATAAATATAAGGTCAGGGCTGTCAAATGCAAGTTCGGGCGGGGCCAAACGTTTTGATTGACAACCCTAGACAGCGGCCAAACGCAGGTCGAATCGCGAAAGCTATGTGTTTTTAATACAAGCCTGAAATCGGGTCCCGTACAATAATATTAAAAATAGTATATTCACATGTCAGACCATTTTCTGAAGTACATAGCCCAATTGAAGGTCAAAACATAATATATGAATAAAAATATTTGAGTAGGAATGCGTACTTAATAGCAGTTTCTAGTTTAATACTGGATTTGATCATTTCATAATAATGTTCGGTGACCACAAACACCACTCTATTCATACAGTCCTTGATGATTTTTGACAACTATTGCTAAAATAATAATTGTATGGAATTAAGTGCGGCTGAAATAAGTACGAGCAACACATTCCTGGTAGAATTTTGATATGACAAGTTTCATCGTCTATCAGCTATCTCTTTGATATGACAATCATACCTATACGAAAATATTGTTTCGAATCGAGCTGACAGTTAACAGAAAAACTACCTCTTCAGATTTCACATATTTTCTTCGAACCTAGATGGAACTGAAATAGGTCACACTATAATTATAATTGTATTTTTTTTTTTTGTAAGGAACCCTAAACGTTATAAACATCAAAGTTTCGATCAAAGCATTGTGGCCCACAGCTGGACTCCAAACTGTTGTGTAATCTTGAATGCCGTGATATCGGACATTTTTAACTGTCGGCTAATACTTGGATTTGGATTAGATCTCACAAAAAAGTGACAGGTGTGAGAAATATACGGATCTTTACGCTTTTTCTGAGGTTATTTTGAGAGAGGTGTTTTTTTTTAGAAGGCGAAACATGTGTTGATTTGATTCACTTTTATTAATGTGAGATAGTGTGTGTTTAACAAAGTATCTGTATTTGTAGTACATTTCCCTAAGGTACATCATTTTGCACCTCAATATTGAACATTGAACTTCCTTTTTCGGTAATTGGTTAAAAAACAGAAGCAATATCGTCTGATGGCCGTGCCCGCGGTGATCGTGAAGTGGTCACAACAATGCATCGGGTTTCACTCAAATTGAAACAGACAATCTCGGTTCGTACTCTGCATAAAGTGATATTTCTTCAAACATCTGCATTTAAACGAATCGATTTTTACGTCGTGTGCGATGTTATTGAATTTTATATTGCAATGTTTTTCGGATTCTTTACCCAGCAGTTAAACAACATACTTTAAGGAGGAAAATACTACAAGTTTTTTAAACCAAATTACTAAAATTTGCTAGTACATCGTGTACTCGTGATGAAAATGAATTCATCCCTTTGTATATTATCAATGATTAGGAATATCCATTATATTATTCGGAGTACAGTTAAGATTTAGTATTTTTTTTTTGCAAGTCGTTTTCTGTAAAGGGCCTCGCCATTCAGATATTAAAAATTTCAATAATACCTAATGGATATCTTGGTGAGATCGAGTCGAAAGCTCGAAAGCTCGTATTGAGGGCTCTACAAGTACAATCCACTTTTTGCGCACATCTTTACAGAGAAGCTTTTGTTGTATTAAAAGCTTGATGTCTCTGTTATCCCCTATCCTTTGTGCGTCGTGTTATAATTACAAATAATTGTAGGTGGGGTCTGAGAGACCGCGCCACTGGTGATTATGATTAATTTTGCAATTCAGTTTTTCATTTAATTGTTATATATATTTTGAAGGAATTTCATCCCATTCCCCACACGGACCAGACCATTTGAATGGTATGAATAAGTACTGAAGTTTTACCACTGCTCTTAATTCCTCGTCCGGGAAGGTAATATTACTAAAAGTAAAGCAATCACCAGTTGACGGTTGTTTTATCACGTACACAATCTTATAACCAATAAAAAAGTCCAGTTAAAACCTTCATAATCAACAAATAAAACGTACTCGAAACCAATATGAGTGATATAACCAAATTATTCGTAAAACTGTCGTATTGTCAACCCCTAAATGCTGTCGTAAAAACATGCCAGCCATCGTCGTTGGGGCTAAAAATGTCCAAACCGTAATAAAGAATTGCGATAAACCATACAAAAAATTGCTAACATGAATTCATTGATATGACGTTTGGGGTTTTCGTCGAATGGTCACGGCTAGAGGGAGAATTTCCTCGACATATTTTCTCCTTATAGTTTTATGGGATCGGCCCCCATGTTTTATTGGCAGTAGGAGATCTCCTATTACCAGGGACTCGTTTAGACCCGGCTTTTTAGGGTTATGATGGGTATTGAAAGCTCCGATTGTTAAGTAATTCGTGACTTTTAGACGTTTGATCTTTAATTAAATATTTCAAGATCCGAATGTGAGCTTCTTGAGTGAAACAATAACTCGTCCAGAATTTTCAATCAGTGAATTAATACGATCATGTTTTTAATTTATTTACGAGTATGTTTCATTCACATACAGCTCCTGCCTATAAAAAAATTGTCAAGTGATCTTATTATACTCGTAATGTTTTATCTTATTGTAAAAGCACATGCAGACTGGCATTAAAAAAAAGTAAAATTGTGCCGTTTGAATTCAAATTCTCGTTTTATAATCTCTTTTGCGAAATCATCATCACGCAAGCATCTTATTGGAACTTAAATCAAAACGCAATCCTCCCAAAACGGGAACTAACCAAAATTCCAATTATCACAAAGGTCCGTCCACACTAGGCGATGATAAACGACCAAATTACAAATACGTCTGGTACGATTTACGCTCCGGCCATTAGGCAACGCACGTAAGAGCGTTTAAATCGCGCGGTATCTTCAATCTTGTCCACTGTCCACTGGCAGAACGGCAGTAACAAACAACCAGTGCCTACACGCATTAGCTACTCGAAACCTGCACTTGTGACATCTAAATTTGGGAAGCCGCACGGTTTGTGCGCAGACTTAACAATGGACAGACACGGTGTTTGTTACTTGAACAACTTTAGATCATATGAAAAAAATACTCTGGCACAGTGCTTGCAGGTTGACTATCACTTTTATACCTGACTTTGATTAGTTATCTTCAACTTTATACTATAATCACGTGCAACTCGGGCATAAGTCATTACTTGAATTGAGATTAATTCTAACCGTTTTAGTTTATGAAAACGGAAGTAAAAGTCGCTCTCAGATTATCAATTTTAAACCGACATAACCGTTATCTTGTGCATAATAATGATCCCATGTTAGACTGCTATCTATCTTATATTAACAATCAAGGTTACAAGTTTTTGCGATGAATCATTTTCCACGGCAGTTGTAAATGTTTAGTGGGTCCAGTTCTAGCCCGCGCTAGAACATGTAGGGCTAACAAAACGTATCGGCGGCACCACGCTAGATAACTTAACCCTCCCCGGCTGCAAGCGCTGCGGCCGCCGTCGGGGGGCAACTTGTATTGCCACATATTTTAAACACAAACTAATAATACCTTATTTTGTATACCTAAGTAGGCAAGTTACGCATGCTACGGGGTGTGACAGGAGGAATCACGAGTGATGCTGGAAGGATTCCGTTTAACCTTTTGAGGTTTAGAACTGTAATTAAAATTATTACCCTGTAAGGTTTCAATGCTCTACAAAGCACTCTCATAAGACCGTAATAAGACAATAAAAAAAGTCACGATAAGGCAGTAGGTAAGCTACTACGCCTTATCTTCCTTACTGTACTGATATTTTGAGATGAGAGGCTATTATAGACTAATACTTTTAACAATAATCAAATAATAACTTCGCGTAATGTAGCGAACATAAGGGACACCTTACTTACGCAAACACAAGATATCTTGATACGTTACCAAATCAAAGTTATCCCAATAATAAAGCCAAGCCTCCCAATCTCTACTGATCAATCCATTTTATTAGGGGCATTTAATCAATGTGCGTATCCGCTTGCCAATAATCCGCCCCCTGTAACGTGACACTTGAAAACAAGCGGACCAAATCACAAATTCCAATTAGGTGTCGATCATAGAGCCGCTTACTTTGTGTTGTACATTGGTTCGAATACGATAGCTAGCGATGCCCCGGAATCGATTTGATATGGTCCATTTTACTCGGAGATATGAGGTACTAATACCCCGGTAAATTTAGACATTCGAGGTTGCATAAAGTCCCAACAAGCTGAAAATCAGGAAAATTGTTCGAAACATAATTATAAACAATGTGTAAAAGTTCCCCATCATTCCCGTGTATGGAATTTTTTTTATTCAAGGTCAAATGTCAAAAATAAGTGTTTTTCGCGAATATCTGAAAAACGGTGCAATGTAGCAAAAAAAAGTGTAGGATGAAATGAAAGCTTATAAAATTCTCTATAACTTTAATTCTATCCACTTTTTCCATATTCCAAACCGTTATTGAACTACACGCTCCAGAAATGTCAAAATTAAGGACTTCGGGCAGGTAACTATGGAGCCTGCCCCAATGCTCAACAGTGACATGACCCATGTCATTTGAAAGGTCTTGAAGAGTTGTACAAGTTACTCCTAGACAGTTATATCGAATTCGATGGCCAACTCGGTGTTTTCGACCACCGAAGAATTACCACTGGAGGTGCTGTGGAGCCTGGACGGAATGCTCAACAGTGACATGACTTACGCATTTGAAAGCTCTTACAAGTCACTTTTTGACTTGCACCGCGTTGGCGGTCGATTTCGATATAAGTGTCAAAGAGTGACTTGTACAACTCTTCAAGAGCTTTCAAATGACATAGGTCATGTCACTTTTGAGCATTAGGATCAGCGTCGATACTTCGGTATGGCATAGCCCAACTCCATTCTTCGGTGGTCGAAAACACTAAGTTGGACGGCGATTTCAATATAACTATCAAAGAGTGACTTATAAAACTCTTTATGAGCTTTCAAATGATATGTGTCATGTCACTGTTGAGCAATACGATAAGTGTCGATACTTTGGTGGTCGAAAACACCGAGTTGGTCGTCGATTTCGATATAACTGTCAAGGAGTGACTTGTAAGAGCTTTCAAATGACATTAGTCATGTCACTGTTGAGCAATACGATCAGGGTCAACTGCACATTATTGCACATACACCTAGTGTTTTTTCTTCGGTGGTCGAAAACACCGAGTTTGGCGTCGATTTTGACATAACTATCAAAAAGTGACTTGTAAGAGCTTTCAAATGCGTAAGTCATGTCACTGTTGAGCATTCCGTCCAGGCTCCACAGCAACTCCAGTGGTAATTCTTCGGTGGTCGAAAACACCGAGTTGGCCATCGAATTCGATATAACTGTCTAGGAGTAACTTGTACAACTCTTCAAGACCTTGCAAATGACATGGGTCATGTCACTGTTGAGCATTGGGGCAGGCTCCATAGTTACCTGCCCGAGGTCCTTAATTTTGACATTTCTGGAGCGTGTAGTTCAATAACGGTTTGGAATATGGAAAAAGTGGATAGAATTAAAGTTATAGAGAATTTTATAAGCTTTCATTTCATCTTACACTTTTTTTTGCTACATTGCACCGTTTTTCAGATATTCGCGAAAAACACTCTTTTTTGACATTTGACCTTGAATAAAAAAAATTCCATACACGGGAATGATGGGGAACTTTTACACATTGTTTATAATTATGTTTTCAACAATTTTCCTGATTTTCAGCTTGTTGGGACTTTATGCAAACTCACCCTCATTTTTTGGTTTAATTTGACCGGATTATAAGGTTTTATTTTTGCTAATTGATTTATATTATTGTCTTTGTAGATAGACAAATAATTACCGCATTACTTTAAAGTTTCTTGGACTTTCGATTTCCAACGTAATGCAGTTATTGATAAAGTTTAGAATAGTAAATGGCACACTTAAGAAATCCCAAAAGTTCTTGAATTATAATTTTCTGTAATTAAACTGAGAGATGATAAATAATCCTTACTTATCATGTGTATTCCGCCCTAGACTAGACGCGCGACAATCGCACGAAATGACGCACGTGTATTGCGACCGTTATTGAATAACAAAGTTGGTGTAGGCATCAATTTATCACGGATTCAATGAAGGCATTGCTATATTTCATACCGGTACAACCTGACATTGAAATCCAATTACTTTATCATAAACATGCTATGAACACACAGAGGTCGCTTGATTTTCCCCCGTAACTTGTGCGCTGTAGGGTTCATTTCAAGTATACACGAAGCGTTGATATCAGACATTTCAGTTTCTGTTTGAGGTTGCATATTGACGTCACCTAAAAGGGAACAGGCAGGCGAATGCAAAATGGTTCAACCATGGATTTGGCATATGTTATAGGGTGGAAACTATTACTAATATAGCGCAGACGAGCTGCTAAGAAGCGATTTCAATTGCCATATAAATAAGAGATATTATGAGAAAGCTCTCCTAAAGGATTTTCCTATATGATGTTACGAAAATGTTTAAACATCAATGGTTTTGCTATTACAAAGAGACCAATTCTTTGATACATCTAGTATTGTACAACAATGATTAATATCTGTAAACAATTCTAAATAGTCATTTTGGCGGTATAAATGTAATTAATTAGCAAAACTAATAAAAATGTTGCTCGTCTGCAGCGGCCCCCGTCTTGACCGTGTCATATCGGTATTCATATCGAATTGTAGCGACGGAATTAATTCCTCTATGTGACAATAGTATTCGCATGTTTGTTTGTAAAGGGTGTGGGCTGACCAACGTTATATTATTTACATAGAATAGTGTACATTTAGCTGTTGACTCTATCTGTAAGTCATAGAATTAATTGGCCAAACTAAAGTGCAAAACATCAACTGCTTACTCCACAGGCATACGCTTATAAAAGGTCATCGTTGCCTTATTAAGCTATTTTCACTGTAGATTAATTCATCGTGAAATTGTAATGTAACCTACAAAAATAAGGTCGCGTACACATTAGCAAAACACATACGACATTTGCGTATTGTGATTGATTTATTCGGAGGCCGCTTTCCGTCGCATGTCCACCGCGTCGTTTCCCCTGTCGACTGTAATTGCAACAATAATTCATGTCTAATAATAATCTTGTGTTTCCATCGGATTGTGCCAGGTGACACTCTCTAATGTTTGCTTAAAGGTTATTGGCTATGTTTGGCTGTGGGATTGGGATATTGGTCGGCTCTATGAGTATATTGCGATGCCCAGAAAAATAAAGAAAGCAGCTTCTTACTTTAATTTCAATTTTAAAAATCTCTTATATATTTATTAAAGTTTACTAATATTTTATGTTTCGTCAATTTACTTCCAAGCACATTATAAATTAAACATAGATATTGATAGAGAATATTTTTGTAGGATTTTCAAACGCTATATCCGTGAAGTTTCTTCATAATCTCTAACACAGTGTCCTTAATGTAAATCATAGTTGTTATCAACAAAGCCTGCCTCGCCGTGATGAACGCAGGCTCCCGTACCGCATCACTCACTGGCAGACATCTATAACGTCTCAATCCACGTGACAATCCGTACCCGAGCCATAATTAATCATAGAACAGTACATCCTGTTAATCAATAACCCATCTGCATTGAACCAGCGTCTCGGATATTACCAACGTAATTAAGGGAGATTTACACTGATACAAATAGTTGACAGTTTCATCGGGTTGTGCGGTTGGACGGCTATTGTTTGAGTTTGATTGTCATGTGTTTTGGGGTTTTTGCTGAGGATTTCCACGCCCTTTAAGAATTGCGTGGTGACTACTAATTCTCCTTAAATGATGATAGCTTCAGTTATATGGCCTTTGCCTCGCAGTGGGACATTACAGGCTTACACTACTACTTAAGATATGAGCTCATGTATTGGGTTTTGAAAATGTTTAATAATCCTTAGATACACTGAGTTCTTGAGTATTAATGAAATGACATATAATTTTTCAACTTATAAAGTTGAGTATTTCCACCAAAAAAACCTTTCATGGAGTGGGGGATTGTCGGCTACAACTATGGATATATGGAAAGTGTTAGGTATAATTAACAATCAATTATATTTTGAAGGTTTGCGATGACCATTTGCCCGTAGATTATTAGGTAAGTTACTCTCTGAGACGTCTTCGACATAACGTTGCTACGTCTACATGCGTACATACTCCGTAATGAACATAACACTAGCAGCCATTTCACCTCATAACAGCTAATTAAAGCAAGACAACAGTGTTATTGTACTAATATTGAAATAGTGATTTATGTGCACATAAATCTGTTTGTCCGGTTTATCCGTACAAACGGACGATAATCTCGCGTCGCAGCCGTGACGCCTTTGTGTAGCCGGCCTTAGTTTGATTGAGTGATTAATATGCCGTATTGAAAATTTGAATTAGTGTGTGTATTGTCTTAGTGATTTGTTGCATATGTTCCAGGGTGAATCACTCGACGGTCTTGTACGTTTCTTTGCTTAACTTAATGAGATCTTTTTGTGCTTATTTGAAGTCGGTAAAATTAACCTAATACATGTCAAAAGCTAATGGATTTCTTTGTTTCTTATTTACGTCGTCCGATAATAAAAACAAAACATGTTTTAATTTTTTTTGATCGTTTGGAATTCTGAATTGAAACTACGTTTACGGATTCACTTCGCTTTTATTTTACATTTGAGTAGTGTTCGCTTATACTTAAGAAACCAGTACATTTGCAATTCGTAAATCAGGAACAAGCCCAGTTCGTATATAATTGGTAACCTGCCTGGTCTGGATCGTAAGTTGCATTAATATAGCCAATTATAGTGGGGGGTGTCAAAGGGATGGTGACGTCACACACTGTTAGGCGATACCCTTCGCGAATAGTGATGAATACTTTAACAGAAGCTGGTCATGCATGGAGGAGGATTCTGATATCTGGGTATATATTGAGGTATTACCGGGAGTCTTCTAAACACGTACAATACGTACAAATGCAGTGAAAGTTTAATTAAATATTGTAGTGTAATTTAGTCCAGTCGAACAACTGTTTCTTTGATGGAAGGGTACTTTTTATTTCGATATTTCAGAAAGGGGCCCAACACTTAAAACAAAGAACACTGCTTGTAACAGAGCCAAAACAATACAAAATAACTGAACTACTCACAGTGAACCAAAACAATAAACATTAGTCAAACTTAAAACCCCCCCCCCAAAAGCGATCCTGACTAATTTATTCGATTAAACACTTGCACCCTCCGACGCCTTCACATATCGAGTAATCGATTTATCATTCGAATATTCCATATTAGTCGAACGTTTGTCACAAACCGCACTATTTATATCAAAACCACGCGCACCCTGACCAATCACCGTGCAGATACGTTACGTAGCACTTTGAATTTCGAATCGCTTGCACCTGCAAATTACTGACTACCCTCAAAATTCATGATAGTGTCTTAAATATTTACGAAATAGAGTTGAGTTTTCAATGGTTTTCCATATTTGATATTGTCGAGAGATTTCTAGTGAATAGTGCCTTAGATTTATGTATTCATTCGATGAAATATGCTCGGTGGAGTGTCGCATTCGGCGATAATTTCGTTCGTTTCTCGGCGAGTGGGAGGATTATAGATTCGAGTCTTGAGCTGTCTGGAGGTGGAAATGTCCGCAGGATATCTCACTGACAGCTCCCATTGAAATGGGACCCGGCTTTGTCGAGCGCTGTTACAACTGAGCAACACTATCCGATAATTATTTTGTGTCATTTAGGACAATTTATACCTTGATATTATAGTAAGGTAAACTAAATACTGTTTTGTGAATATATTCATCAGTACTCGAGAAACCTACTTACATTTTAGTAATTATGTTCTATCCAAAAATATAAAATTGATCAAAACATTTAACCAAAATACTCTGTCAAAGTATCAAGTCGTTGTCACTTCAAATAGCGAAAGCAATATAAACTAGGAGTGGGTAATACCGCAAATACAGTGCGATAATACTGTGTATAGAGCGGTTGATACTCCCTACGATGTGTTAAAAGTTAGTTAAACACAAAATTGGATCTGTTAAGTATATAATTTCTTGTCAAAGTCAAATGCCACTTATAGCTAGTGTGATATTACGCGGGTAAAACATGCGCTTTGGTATGGTGCGATGTTTTAGTAAGATACATTATTTCTTCATTTAATAACCATATAGATAGACTATCTTTATATCAGAATTGCAAAAATAAACAACAACTACTAAAACTAACAAATGTTTTCTGCATACAGAAATGTCACACTAGCTATTAAGACGTTAAGTCCCAATGCAGGGCAAAGGGCTTCTTATATCTCTGAAAATATCAGTACAGTCACTGTAGTATATTTCACAGCGGAAACAAAAGGGTCTTATATTAAACGTAAGTACGTAAAGATTGCACCTCCGTACACCGCGTCTCCTTTTCGTCAAGTAAGCCGATACCTCCCGTTAGCGTAGTTCCCTTATCTTAGGCGCCACTTACACTAGTTTTAATTAGTATTCGCATTTTGTGCCGAACGAAAATTAATCAAATTATCTCGCGGTGCCTGAGGCTGAGTCGCGGAATAGGTTCATGCAGTAACGCAACTTACAACACTTGTCACTTTATTGTTATCAATTATCTGTGAATTTTAAATAGTAAATGGATTGATTTTGTGGCTGATTTCAGTGTGTGTTTCAGGGAAGTGTATTTGAAATAACAGTAGATAATAGAATACCTGTTTGTTATAGGTACTTAGTAGTGCAATTAGTTTTCATTGCCATATATTTTTCGACTTTAATTTATTTTTGTGTAAAGTAGATGTACATATTTAAACTGAAAATAATCTACAACATTTAACATTTTTTATCGTCTGATCAACTTTATTGCGTAATAATTTATAATATTTTTTAAGCTTAATTTCTAAACTACAAATAACCTCAAATAAAACTCTCAATAGATATATTTTAC
This sequence comes from Cyclophora punctaria, assembly GCA_951394245.1. Lineage (NCBI taxonomy): Eukaryota > Metazoa > Arthropoda > Insecta > Lepidoptera > Geometridae > Cyclophora > Cyclophora punctaria. The sequence goes on from OX596189.1 coordinate 8,224,275, forward strand.
ATTTCATAAGCCGTTATTACTGTATGAAACTATCCATTACAGCTACAATGACACATATTGCAAATTAAGTAACATGACACTTCATATTAGGAGGCTGAAACTTTACAGAAATTAAATACAAATAACCATATTTGTTTAATAAATATTCACAATATTTGTTTAATAAATAATGAGTGCCGTAACAAAGAGTTAGGTACTAAACACCCCACATACCAAGCACAGTACTTAATAACAACTTATCCTCCCCTCTCCCCGTCTATCCCCTCCCCCTGTCGTCTGTCAAACGTGTGACAAGAGCAGATTTTGCTTTGTACTTGTCAAAAATACAGCAAACAAAAGATACCGCGTACGAATAAATGAAGTGAACTGATAACTTGCTTCGGCCTAGTGATGTGGTTTAGTCGATAATTACTCGAGATCTATTACTTGGTGTAAACGTGACTTAAAGGAAAAGTTGTGCCTATTAGGTAGTTTAAAATTAACGAAAAAATACTTTAAAAATAAAATAAATTGTGTAATGTTTTGTTTGTAACCGAAATGATCAAACACAACACTATAATTTATATTTATTTATTCCTCAATCCTAGGACGATTTTCGTGATATCGCCAAACATTCACGTCTTGTTAATAATATGATAAAAACAATATTTCGCGTGTCCTTATGAGATCGTTTCCCATCCCTGCGCCGGCAATATGTAGGCACACAATATAAGTGACGTATCGCGCCCAACACTGGAAGTATGCAAAGAACTTGCCGGTATACTAGGACCGACCCCTCTTGACAGTTGCGCCGCCCGGAGGCACCTCACTGTTTTTTGACATACTCATTTCTAATGTTGAGCAACTTTGTCTCATGTTCTGTAATCAGTCTTGGAGATTAAAATTGTTTTTTTGATGTCCCTTTGTTTGGCAACGGGTTAGGCTTTGTTTAGATTATTTTTAGAACACCGCAAGCCAGATTGATTGTCTGGTTGTAATGCTTTCAATCAGGCGAACTCATTTATTTAGTAACTTTTGAGTGAATGAAAATGAATATTTACTAAAGTTATAACTTCATTTAGAGAAACCCTGACCTCAAACTATGTTATTACAAAATCATTTATTGATGGGACCATACTGACTGCAATATTCTTTCATGTAAAAAAAGTATGAAGATTTCTTTAAAATATTTTTTTTTAAAAACTCCTTCGAAAACATATTCAATAAATAAACATAAATTGAGAACCTCCCCTAATTCCCAGTCAGTTAAAAATGTTGACAGTAATAAGTCAGTATCAAAACATCGCGAGCCACATTAATATCGACAGTAGCTCTAACAATAATAGTTCCGTATCCCATTTGAATATTAGAACATCCATCCAGTGAAGATTTCACTCCAAGCACAATTGTCCCCCCCGGGGGGAGGGGGCGCACACACACGTGCTTAAGTAGGGGGGTACAACAATTGGTAGTTGGGATGAAAAATGGCTGGATTGTTATACATGTCTAATATTGCAGTTTAAATTTTGAATGTTGATGTATTTGTGTGATGGATAGATGTGGCTATGATTGGATGGAGACGGCGCTGTGGTTTGGGGGACTGGTTATCTTTCTTCTTTCTATTTATTGCATTTTAACCTGTCACTGTTGGTAAATACTTTGCGTAGCTTGGATACGTAAATAAGCAATAAGTTAAATAAATAAGTTATAATAACACAAGTTCATATGTTTCGACTACCTAGCTAGATACTGTATCTTTTGTTTTCTTAACCAACTGCTGATATGCCTTTTTGAAAGGGGATCGCTGAAATAAAAATCTTTTGTCAGTTTAACGTGACAGAATATATGGCGGATGAATACAAATACAGCGGAATATGACATTGGAAGCTATATCAGTTGAAATATGTTTACAATAACGCTGCCTGAGATCTACTGCCACTTAGGGGATGAAAAAGGGTACTCGGATTGTTTTGTATATGTTTGCGATATCGAGAACTTTCTTTGTATTTTAACCTAGTTTGAAAAGGAGAATGATAATATTTCCTTCGTGCTTACTTTTGGTTTGTGTCGTGTTGTTTTCAAGATTTCCCGCCCACATTTTATGATCGATTCATGTTATAGTAATGTGTCATCTCAAAGTGAATATCCGTCGGATAGCTCCTCGTGCAGCGGTCACGTCCTCAACCTGTAAATGGACGCCGGTCCATAATCACCCCTCCTTATCTCCAACTAAAGTTTCACTTCTATATAAATAACGTCATAAAACATTCACGATCCGACCAATGAGCTGTCGGTTTCAAAACAACTCTTTAATTTAGAGTTCAGTACCTCAAGCGGTTACTTCCTATCCTCCTCACTGTATTGATATCTTCAGTGACTTAGACGACTTTGCTCTACTTAAGGGAACATTACTTTACTCTGGTTTGTTGTATCTGGTCATAGGTTAAAGATTGACGAACAAATTGGAATTAAACTTTTAGATTTTTTATTTTGTACTGAACCCAATAAAGTAAAACCTTTGTACACTTCAAAAATAAGCATTTATTTAAACAAAAGGCTATTAAACGGGTTTGTTTTAGTAAGATCTTGATATGCCAATAGTTGTAAATGGTATAAAACGAATTGAACCAACTTGTTACAAGTCGACAATTTTGATTTTATCACGCGCAAGTAATCATGGTTTCAAGACAATCGCCGTACCGACGAAACGGGTAAATCAAATTAAGATGAATATCAGTTATATTTTATGTGTTTTTTTGTAATAAAAATATGTATTTTACTCAACTGGGGAAACGTTGTAGCATTTATTTGACGACTTCAATGACGGGCTGTTTGAATGATGGAAATTCAGAAGGCACACAAGTACTCACATTTAAAGATTCTACGTTTATAATGTTAGTAAGATTCACACTTAAACAGAGAGCATTAAAACGCAAACTTCTTTGAAAACTTTTCATTCCGGAAACACTTCTCGGGTATATTTTATGACGAACATTTCATATCGACGACACATGCTCGATGCAAAGTTTAGACAGCGCCGAAGATGTATCCTCTTTTACCTTTGGTTGAAGTCCACGGCGCGATGAGTAATGGGTTGCGAATCTGAATTCCGTGTGAATGGTTTGTGCAACATTTGATTCCTACGAAGCAATGCCTTCGTTTATTCGATGGAGGGAGTTCACAGTCTGTTCTTTTCGTGCATCCTGCGGACCACAATCCACGTACACCCCATATCGCGTTTTATGAGTTTCCTCGAAGGGGAACGTTTTAAATCGTCGATCTATATTATAATCGAACGCGTTGATGACATTATATTACAATATTGTGGAGGTAATATATTTTTATTGGTTCTGAGGGATCTTATTGAATTTATATTTTCAAGTTTAAATAAAATAGCAGCTTTTGTGAAAAACATGGCTATACCCTGCATCCATAAACATTGTCGCTGACTTGGAAGTTCCTGAGGAAGTCAAAGCAGATGATACCTATACTGAATGGGTAATGGTTTCTAAGGTTTGTGGGAGCTTTTGTATCCGTAAACGTAGTTTCAATGCAAAAAGTATGCTCATTTAATTTGTATAACACCCTCTCTGCGTTGTTTATAAATTGAATCACTGATTGATCGTTGAATTCCAAATCAAGTTTTTCCCCGACAAAGCCCCACACGCTCGCTCCGATAAAAGCACTCGTTCATTCATTCGTTCACTAAAATGCAAATATCGACAGAAAGTTCATGTATAACGCATTACACCATGACTGTCATTAGCGATTGTCGGATCAAAGGCCACAGTCAGTCCCTCTGCCCCCGCGGAAAAAGGTGCAACGGGAAAATGACGACTTTTCAGCTCGGTCATATTTTTCATCTTTATCTTATTTGAGATTACAAATGAGATGTTTTTTTATGATATATCGGAAACATTTAAAAGTGATAGTTAACTTATGACCAAATAGCGAAACCCTGTTTAAAGTAAAATTTTGTCGGACTTTTGGTGTAAGAAATTGGTTATTATGTCTCAGAAATGAATGAAATAAGCAGACCGATGAGTGAAATATACCTACCGTTCCCAAAAATATTGTTTTATGAGTTCAAAAAACCGTCAGTGTAAATATCTTGAAACGCGGCCGTGGAGCGCGACGTCAGTGAACTCATCCATATTCAATCGCGCTCCGGTGACGTCACAAATCATAATGCCACAACAAACCAATACACTTTGATCTCTGCAAGTGGCCCCGAGTGAATCCACTATTGTTTGAGTAATAAGAACCCTTTGTTCGGCCGCTTTGATTAACGAATCGGCAAGGATTTTTTATCATACATTTTTAGATAATTAAAGCGAAATTTTTTGTATTTTGCTTTTGTATGTTCAAACTCACAAGACGATTCTCAAATCTGAATCTGGTTAATACTGTTATCAAATAAAAACAACCGAAACGGACGGGGGTATCGTTTCGCTTATTAATCTCGTTCTAAGTGGCAATAAACGGAATTCTTCACCTAAATCAATAGCCCCCGAAAAAATTAATATGATCGTACTCTTTACCAAACAAGCCTGATATTTGTTACGCCAATTTTAATTTAAAACTTTGTTAATCTAAGTATAAAGAGTAACCACAAAGAGCTCGGATCAAAACGATGAAAAATTATTGAAAGGGGGTTGAAAATATAGGGTGGGAATGGGGTGGAATCGACTGTTTTAAAAATACCGCGATATCTTTTACCACCCGCGCGGACGGGCCGCCTTTACGCGCGTTGCTATACGGGCGATATTCGATCGAACGGTTTACCGATTGTTGAGTTAGAGTATGAAATTTTTCATAGAAGGGGGTGGGGGGATGTAATAATCGTGATTTTTTAATCAAATTTCATCTGTTCAAGGGAAGGTTATATTTTTTCATTATTTAATTTTCGGTCGGTCGCGGCGTTTGTACTCCTTCAAGGGACATTGTTTGAAGCTTTTTTTGGTGTGTTTAAACATGTTTGATCGTTACACTGTGCTGTAATGTTGTCGACCATTTTACTTTCATAAACTTTCAAATAGATTATTTAAAAAGACAAATAAAGGCTGTCAATGCCAATGCCAAATAAGTTATTGTGATTACGAGTATAACACAGAAATATATCTAGTGAAAACTAATTAATATACTTGTCATGGAATAAAAAAATGGTTATATCTTACCTATTAGGATAACAATGATTTTTGTTACAAAAATAAAAACCAACATGAAAAAAATAACAGGGCACTTTGTAGTTACAGTCCGGTGTGAATGTGCTCCAATAATATAGAACCGTTAATTTCACGGTGAAACGATCGTTCAATTTAAATGATGGTTTAAATTCAATTACAGATTAAGAGATGTTTAGTCCGTTGTTTGGTTCATCGTTATTTTAATTTAAATGCTATATCATTAAATATACTGTTATTTTTTACTGCGAAACTAATTTCACACTGAAGTGACTAAATACTTTTATAATTTAAATTTTCGATGTGCAAAGACATCGAAAATTCAGATTTTTTTTTAAGCTATTGCATAGCTTCTATCGCGGGCCTTGAGCGCGGGGACCGAATCCAGAAATTCCGTAACGAAAAAACCTCACGCTCCCCACTAACGCCATCTAGTGATAGAAAAAATAACTATGCAATAGCTTTACCGCGGCAGTCCCCGAGTGCCACACGTCTTTTTTTGGACTGTTACTAAGTACTTCTGCTGCGACTCTTCGACCCTTTACCCCTGCGGTCCTGGATTCCTCTACAATTCTGCGCCACTCATCCAAATTCCTGTCTTACCTTCGCTAGTTTTTAATGCGGCCCATGACTAAAGTCTTCCTTGATGCAGTCGATCCGCCTTTTCTTCAGCCACTCGCGTGGTTTTTTCTGTTACGTTTTCCACCGTTTCCTATAGTCACTTATTTTTTCCAAGTGTCCGACCCATCTGACATTATTTTCCAATACCCTCTCACTGCTGGGCAAACGGACTCCCTCTAAACGCATTTGACTATTACTAAGTAATCGCTATCGTACTAAGTAATCGTTTTGTACCGATAGAAGAGTGAAATTTAGAGCTAACTCGGTAGAACCTCTTAACTAGCCTAAATGAGCCTGAACTAATAAAGCATCTAACCTGTTACCAATAGCCACCAAGAAAAGATAATATGCAGTACATGACACCTTACACCAACTGTTCGGTTCATAAAAACATCTTCCCCAAAGAATCACATTCCGCCGATAAAGCTTTAAGTAAAAATCAAAAAACAATCCACTCGTTGAGTACAAACGTCGGTTCAGTTTCAATCGGGACATTTATAGGAAAATTTATTCAAAAAGTAATAAAAGCCGGACGAATCCGGCTTGAATTTCAATCGCTTCCATTCAATTAACGGAGTCGCCGTTCAATTTGCTATCTCTACGGAGTTATTTTTAAACGCCAATATGCAAATGGTATAATCCCGATGTCCGATATACTCTCACGGGACTAGGGGTGGGACATTATTGACCGGCCTTTATCGATTATCGCTTATTACATTAATGCGAATGTTCAACTTTGGTAATTAAATAACTAAATATTGATGCTGTTACCACTTTTAACTTTTAACATTCGCCTGACATCACTGATAAAAAATATGCATTTACGATATTACCACGAGTATCAAAGACTTTAGCGAGCAAGTTTCTCTCGATAAAAACTGAAGCCGTCAATAAAGTGAAACTGCCATGAAATCCAGATTTTATCGGGTAGTAAAGCCCATCCCTATCCCTGAAATTGAAAATTCCCAGCACAAAATACCGGTGTAAAATGGTGTAGACAAGTTGGCTATTGATAGGTTCTCCGGTGGCGGAACATTCTTTTTATAAAAGCTTTTCATGGGAACTTTCAGTCGATTGCTATTGGAAAATGCTCTACGTGAATTTTTCACAGAGTTAGCGACGATGGACCGTGATACTTTGTATTGACGTAGATATATATAGATTCTAGTTGTTTTGGTCATCTTATTATAGGGCTAATTTAAGTTTTCCTGTACGAACCCTGTATTGTGGTTTGTCCTAGAAATATGACCAGCCTCCTGTTGAAATGGCAATCGTTCAATCGTTATATTTGGTTGTCTAGAATCAAAATGTGTAGGAATGTCAGTTGATACACTCTCCCACATTTTGACAGTCGGCAACATAATAGAATTTATTTATTTATTTCAATTAAAACGGGAACCCAATTACATCAATTGAAAAAACTTACAAACTAAAAGCAGTGAAGTGATTGCCATTTGTCTAAAAAGTTTGGCAGTATTAGAAACGGTCAAAGTTTCAGCCAATCTAACACTACAAACAAATTCAGACAGTGTCGGTAGAGCATCCTCCCAATAACATGAACACAGTTCGAACATATATTTATAGATCGCTGAAACTGAAAACCATTGAAACGTGTGGGCCCACTTGAGCCTTCACACTTGTCTGCTCTCTTTCTAACAATAGTGTTCACGTATCGCTCTGTCCTTGTCATGGCACCATTGAAGGATATCGAATGTTCGATGCAACAGGTGTATTGGGTTCGGTTTTAGGGCTGCCACTTCGATTGGTAGACTATTTATTTCGATAATGGTTTTCATTTCTTTTGTAAGTCAACAGTATTTAAAAAATTGGAACAATTGTAACATAGGAGCATTGCATTTACTTTTGATTCTATAATTTGACAGCATTTTCTAGATTTATTAAAGGTACATAAAGATCTTAGATTTTATTTAATGTGGCTATGAAAGTGGCCTACTTATCTTACAGCAGATCCAATGCTCTACCACTCATCACTACCAATTTAGTGAGTTAATTGTATTTTTCAGTATTGGTATGTTGCAAAAGTTACAAGTTGTAATAACAGGCGAAACATATACATACGTATTCTATTTCTATAGTTAACTGTCATATTGATACAAAATGGTAGGTTAAATTGTAAGTTCAAAGTTGTTCGTGAGTGAGAACCCTAAAGAGTATTATCGTTTTTCATGGTGTATCGAAGGGTCCCGGCAGAGGATGGGGTATCGATGGTTTACAGGTGTTTCACACCTTGGCCCGTTACGGGATGTATTACTTGCTAACGAGTTTCCTTTCTTTATTGATTTACAACCGTTCGGATTCTTTCTTTTTAAATAATTCTAAGTATTTTTAGATTACAAACTGCAAACTATCTATTTAAGAAATTATATATTTCTCATCAAATATGTAATCATATAATTCACGTAAGGTTACTATGAAAGATATTGTCACAAAAACTTGCTACCTATCTATTTAAAATACGAATCATTCGCGACCAGCCCCAAGGCACAAGAGTAACATTTTAAGTTCAAAGTCAAACAATTACCGATTTCGCATACACTATCGATAGCGTATAGTTACTGCATCTTACGAGCCGAGTGTTGCTATTACGTAAAATATTGCAAATCAATGGCCCGAGTGTGTGGTATGAAAATAGTAAATTGTAGCCCCGGGCTAAGGGATACACTGTCGTTTGTTATTACGATTAGTTCCATATGATGTTACGTACTTTTGAGACCGTACATGCAACATTACAGTTCAACAACTTTAGTTTAATTTCAACTGGATTTATAAAATTTGTTTTCATTGTATTATTATCACAGATATATGTCTGCATTGTATATGAAGTCCAAAATTACCACATTTATGTGTACTTTGATCTATGATGCCGACAGATAATTCGACAGGGCTGTAAGTTGGATCATAAAGTGATGTTGTTTAACTAACCACGAGCAGTAAGTTTGGCCGCCTTGTACCTCACGCAGCCTTTGAGCGCTCGGATATGGCCCTCGGCTAATGTAGACCTAATCATAGTTTAGAGATGGACCACTGACTTCACTCGAGGTTCACAGCGTTTCGCTCGAGACGTGCTTCATTGTTATTAACTTCAAAAAGTGCTTTTCAATTTGTTGTATCTGGCGGGCGTAGTGTATTATGCTACAACATGCTCGTATATGGCTACATTGATCCAAAGATTTACCTAAGATAAAAGTAAAGTATAAGCCTGTAATGTCCCACGGCTGGGCAAAGACCTCTTATCTCAGTGAAGATATAAGTACAGGGAGGAGGATTACGTATAATCACCACGCTTGCCAAATGCGGGTTGGTGATCTCAAACCCGAGCCATGTTTGAAAAGTAGGAAACATGTCTCGCTCGACCCGGGAATTGAACCCGAGACCTCAGTCTTGGCAGGTGAGTGCACATGCCAGTAGACCATCGAGGCGTTACCTAAGATATTTGCAAAAAAATATTTTAGTCCGCAACGGTAGATATTATGTATAATCCTCTTTGGGTTCTAGGTAGTTAATTGTCTTGGTGGACAAAAATCAGGAGGAGAAAGAAAACAGAAAAGATAATTTTATTTATCTTAAGCTGAAAATATATAAAATCACTGTTAGGTTCTATATACTATACCTTCACTAACTCGACTCGTGCGATATCAAGCAATTCTCTGCTAACTTCGCGTCTGATCCCTATTATGTTAAGCGATGTGTGGCTAACTTCTTTGTGGTACCGGACATCGAGTGATAGTTGAAATAACTTTATAACAGTCGCTGTAACGTGTCTGTGTTCGACGCTGATTTTAATATTTGCGCTCTTATAAATTTTCTAGTAATCGTCAGTTGGCGTTATTGAAGATTATCATGGATTTTATGTATAACAGGTAAAACATCAGTCTTAATGCATCATAAAGTACTTTATCTACACTAATGTTGTAACATTCTACTTATGTTTCCAATACTTGACTTATAATTACTACTGTTATAGCGCAGACAACAAAACAATCAATTTAAGCAATTTCACATGATGGTATAATATCCTAAAACATCGATATCGATATCGTAAAATCTCATTATAACATCAATAAAACGCGACCAATTAACCTGGCGAGCCTTATGTCAAAATCCTCATACAAGTTGTATCAAATTTTGATATTAGGCTGGCTTTTGAAAACAGTTGGGTTATACGTGAAAACTTCGTCGAAACTACATACACAAAACTCTTTGGTAAGATCTCGCTCGCTCCTGATTGGCCCTACGCGCAGCTGCGCTCTCATTGGTTAGATTTTAATGGCGGCAAGTTCACTGTGACAATACACGTACGCGTGAAAAACTATTGTCAGCTTTTACTCTTGTTGTTTGATTAATTGCATTAGTGAAGATAAAGTAGTGTATGCAACTGCATATAACACGGGTATTAAAACACTCGTTACTATTATGAAACTCGCTGCGCTCGTTTCATAAACTCACACTCGTGTTTTAATACCCTTCCTTATATGACAGTTGCATAAACTACTATATTAATGTTCTTAACAATTATGTATCTGAAGTGCTTATAATTAAGTTATGTTTACGGTTCCGGCTTTATAGCTGAAGAAATACTAAAAAATAATTACTAAATATGATAAAGACCTGTAGTAATAAAATAGATGACCGCACCCAGACTACCGTTTCTTACAAACTGTTTACTTGAAGCACTCGTTTGTATTGTGAACTTTAACTCAAAAGGCGAGAGTTCATAACCCTGTCATCAAGCTGAGAAGATGGCATAGATGCTGAGACAGCATATATCATCTAACCACGCCCAGACTGGCTAATCATCTAATCCAGATCATCTCTTTAGATGAAATAGACGCTAATTTTCTTCACTTTTTATACAAGAGTGTCTTAATCGCAACCCTTACTGAGAGTTCTCCAGTCAAAATAACATTCATGCACATCATACACGTTTACATAAGGCAGAGGAGGGTAAATAGAGGAGGAATACCTCGCTCCGTTACCTGATACACTACTCGAGGCACATCGAGTCTTGAAACTACCAGCATGGAGTCGAACGTTATTATTTAATGAGAAAAACACTAACAGTTATTAAACACGATTATTAATCATTCCTCGGTACCTTCAGTGAGCGAGAAGCCTTCGCTCTGCAATAGTAGGATCTAAAATGTATTAATCTTGATACCAAGCAAATAAGAATAAGATATTATTATGGTTAATTATATTCACTGAATAGCTAACTTGTTAAGAGTTGTCTTTTGACCACCCCCGAATGTTCAGCAATATGCTTTTCCGTTGTAGTGACTGGATCGACGAGTATGAGAACTATAAAAGTGGTCCAAAATGTAATATTGTCGGTCCTAAAATTGCAACAATGCAGTTCTCTCTGAACAATCCTCAATCAATTTTCAGTCGAGTGGTATCACAGGTCCGTTGTTAGCGGCGTCCAGGGGCGCATTGCAGGTATTCGCCGACGAGAACAATTAGCCCGGCATTGTCCAATATTGAAAGCGGCCAGAGTCCAGCCCTGTAATAACTGACGTATTTTGAATACTTCGTGATGGGCGTAAGGAAGATAAGATTACATTTCTATTTCTTTATTTTCTTTCGAAAGAACTACTTCTTAAATATTGTCTTTTATTCGATGAGCGCCTCGGTGGCCTAGTCGCATGTGTACTCGCCTGCCAAGACTGAGGTCTCGGGTTCAATTCCCGGGTCGAACGAAAACACGTTTCCTACTTTAAAAACATGGCTCGGGTTTGAGATCACCAACCCCCATTATGCAAGCGTGGTGATTCCGCCTAATCCTTCTCACTGTACTGATATCTTCAGTGAGATGAGAGGCCATTGCCCAGCCAGTGGGACTTTACAGGCTTTATTTTACTTTTTTACTCGATTAGCATCTTTTATTTTAATTCTCATTTGGCATGACCTGTCAGGTCATGATAATAGTTGAGATTAATAGTCCCTATTGCGATGAAAATAATTGTTAATGGAATATCCACCTTGTCCTAACGGTAACTGCTAACTTCCTAGATATGGCCTTTAGAGCGCATCTACCGAAACAGACTACTCGACCATTTCCTTATATCTTCTAAACTGACATTTCACAGTGGCACAGATTCTGATTAAAATACAAAGCAAATCGCATGTAGGTCAATGATTTTAAGGAAACACTCGTGGCTTCGCACGACGAATTTTCATACATAAAACAAGTAAAGCAGCCATCTTGATTCAAATGTGAAATGGAATCGATCTTCCCGCTTCAAATCCGACACCCCATTAATTTGATACACTCGAAACTTGTACGCTCACAGTTACAGATAGGAACAAATAAATCAGCATCAAATTAATACCATCCGAAAGACATCGTCAAAAACTCCTCACGTGTGTGCGCGCCCGCGCCGCCCGCGCCGCCGCCGCGCCGCAAGTAAGCCTCGTATCAGTGTTTGCCGACGATTCACCACGATTTATTCTAACACATTTTGTTTATAAATGATATAATGCGATACAGCGAACGTTTCACAAGAGAATACAACGGGTAACGAGTTCGATAATTGTATTGAGATAATATTACCAAAGCAAGAACTTTTATATTTTATTTTTTTAAGGTAATCATTAGAAATGCCAGAAATGTACGTTGAAAAACACCTTGACCGTGTAAATCGTGTTCTAGAAGTATGTGGTGCACACATCTTTTAGGGTTATTTTGGTTAAGAATACATTCGCAAAAATATTTTACGATTTCACTCTTGTAGAAAGAACATTTGAAAAGTGTCGCTAAAATTTAATAAAACATCCCTTCTATCGATATACCAAGGATATTCTTTAATCTAATATTAATTGTTAATCTCATACATAATATGAATAGGGTACAAACACACGATGCAAATGGAAAATACTAAAATTAAAGAGTTTCAACAAGTAGGCATTCGTTCTGTTTGTTCTTGTATCTATCAGGCAACGTTACAATTGTCAATAAATGCTTATCATTTTCTCTCTTTTTATGAAGAAGATTTTCTGTCTGTTATGTCTTTGATGGTTAGTTAAATGTGTTGTAATAGGTGTTGCATAAATACTTTAAGTTTAGAATCAAAGGTGGTATTACCATCTCTGAAGTGATCCACACACGGGGTGTTAAGAACGTTCACGTACATTTTCTAGCGTTCCCTCCTTTATGTAGGGCATTTATTCTTAGAGCTGTGTACCCCCCTGTCGCCGAGGGGGCGCACCCTCCCTATATGTTTTGTTTACGATGGATGTTTTATCATTGTTGTTCGATGTCCCATTACACTGTTTTTGATGTAATTGTTATTGCTTACTAATGAGAGTTTTTAGTTTATGGTGTATTCATGTAGAAAATTGTAAAGCCTTGAAGTCATTGTATAACTCAAGGAATTTGTACTCTATATTTATTAGGTTCTGGTATTTGTTGTGTATAAAATCATGTCGGATAGTTAACATACAATAACTATAAGCTTAGTTGAACTTTTGGCTATTAACATAAATTATCAAAATCTTCATTTCGATCTGTAGAGTCAAATAAATTAACCTGCTATATCACACCGCTGGGCAAAGGGCTCTCATTTCATCGAATATACCAGTGCAGTGAAGAGGATAAGGGGAAAGACGTAATCACTATGCTTTCCACTCCAGATACCTGATCACAAATCCAAGCCATGTTTGAAAAGTAAATAAGATTTTTTTCTTTCTATCCGGAAATAGAACCACCAGTCTTTACAGGTAAAAGTATGATTGTAAATAAATCCAAAATATAAGTACTGTCTAAGAGCAGTGAGAAAGGATGGAGTTGTCAAATCAATCAAGCTGTATCCGTCACCATGTGTGAATCCACCCCTGTGCCCTCGTAGAGCGAGTGGAGCCGAAGATAAATCAAAGTATTTCTCACTCAATAAATAAAGCTGAGGCTGGCTTACTTGTTTCAAGTGAAGTACTTTCAAATTCGGAAATTGTTATAGGAACTTCAACATTTGAAACAATATATTTTGCGAGTATCTTGAATTTTGTGATTTGATTGTAAAAAACAATGAAGTGTTAAACGTATTATGTAAATATGTATCATATAATTGCACATATGTATTGTAGAACGAGTTCACAGTGAATATTATCGTCTTTGGTCCTAGTCCGCCCCTTGTTTTTTTCTAAATATTTTCTTTGAATGCCGATGCCACTTACTATATTAAATCCATAGAAGATTTATATGACAAAAATACGAAGCCATTCCATATCTTAGGCGATATTTTTGCATACCATAGGGGGAAAATATTAAACTATAACCATTTAAAATAGACACGCTGTTACTCTCAGAAATAACTATTTTAGGGGTCTTTTCTTTTTTGCATTTGGTTCTTACCGACCAGTTTACGAAGAGCCGTATTTCAGTTTAATACTAAAGAAGGGAAAGGTTTTTTATGTCAGTTGCTTGGTATATTTCGGTTTGTTATGCCATAAATCATAATATTGGAATATTTTTGTGTGGAATTCGCTGCGAGTTGGTTACGGATGATATTGAAATCCTGACAAATGATTCGGTAGAAAAATTCATTTACTCACAAATGTCACTTGTACTTGTGACTGTCATTTGTTTTGTTGTTCAATATTGGTTGTTGAATTGTAGTTCTATACGAGTATTAGCAGACTAGCAGCGCCCCGCGGTTTTACCCGCGTTGTGCCCGTTCCCGTGGGAATTTCGGGATAAAATGTAGCCTATAGCCTTCCTCGATAAATAGACTATCTAACAGTGAAAGAATTATTCAAATCGGTTCAGTAGTTTCTGAGATTAGCGCGTTTAAACAAACAAACAAACAAACAAAACAAACTCTTCAGCTTTATAATATTAGTATAGATGGTCTATTTCAGATTTTTAGGGCGTTACTCTATTGGAGCCCAATGGTTGCATCGCCAACAAAATGCATAGAGCTGCAAAGTTTATCATTTGGTACCCACTTGTTTGCGAAACTAATAGTTTGCCGCCAAACCAATAAATACTTAATATTTTTGTTATGCTGCCTCTAGTTTGGTAGTTTAAGACACTACAGACAGTGGCTCGATGCTTGCGCTACTGTATTTTACATTAAATCTGATTGCTCTGTTCTTATCACATTACAGCAAAACAGTATAAGAGCAATACATTAAAAGCTAACGTAGAAACGCCGGACTAATCAAATTTTAAGTAAGAAACAAGGTACAGAACCTCACCGAAACGTTTATTTAAGGGAAGCTCGCTTGTACTAACAATACAATATTATGATAACACAAAGAAGTCGGATTGTTCCGAAGACAAACGTTGGTATTCCCTGCAAGTGTTAAATCAAGTGTATAATTAGCTCAAATATTGGACCGAGGATTCGAACAAAGAAAACGGGAGGTGAAGGGAACAACGTTTCTTAGGGAAAATTGCACTTAAAATGGCGCTTTATTGACGAAGTTGCAAAATGTTGTAGGATGAAATGTTGACTTTCTGTCTTCTAAAACTTTATTATAAAGACAGCATGCGAGAGCCTTTCGATAATATTAATATACGTTTATTAATAAAGCTCAAATATATCTATACTAATGTACTAAGACTGGAGGGTTTGATTTTTTGTTTATTTAAACGCGTTAATCGCAGAAAGTTTCCGTCCGATATGAATAATTATTTTATAATGCATAGCCACATTCAACGGAAGGGTTACAAGCAACATGAGTAAAACCGCGGGGCGCTGCTAGTCTGTCATAAAACAATGTTTAAAAAAATACCGCTTACTAAAAGAAAATATGTTTCCTGACAATGTTCAGCAGCATTTTAAAGCCCCTAAGACAATAGGGTGTAAGAAATACACCCCATGTTTGCGCCTCGTCCCTCCGAGACAGTGTTTTAACAAGCCTTGCCGCGGTTTGCTTAATGATTTGTAACTTACGCGGATTCCAGATATCGGAAAATGTTCCCATATTTTATCAACTCTCTTAATTTTATTAATTGTTGCAAAAAGGTGTCTTGTTTTTTTGGTATTTAAACGTTAAATTGTATTAATGGGAAAGCGAAGAGTAGAAAAACTACCACGTGTGTCCTGCCCTGTGTATGTTTACATTCTGTATCAACTATTCGTAGATATTCGTAGCTATTTGTTGTTTGTTTGAACGCGCTAATCTGAGAAACTATCCATCTGATTTGAACAATTCTTTTTTTAATGGATATCTACATTCAACGGGAAAGTAGTTGGTTATTTTTCACCCCAAAATTTCCACGGGGGCGAGCACAACGCGGGAAAGACCACGGGGCGGTGCTAGTTTAATATTACAATTTTACTTAATGTGTGTTTGTAATAATCGTCTACCCTTCACCGATTTCCTGTAACTAGGCTCCTACATTGATCGCTTTGTCTTGCACCATCTCAGCCCCACACACAAACTTAGCAGACCAATAGATCTCAATTCATTATACATTGCCTAACGACGCGTATCTTTCTAACTCATTAATTTAGTGTTGTGCATTAATACAATCGATAGTTTATTCATAATATATCGTCTGGTGCCTCGGAGACTGGGGCTCACAATCACTGCGGTAAAGATTAAACATTTCACGCGAGCACTATTAATCAGATCGGCGATTGCGCTAACTAAACAGCAGTTTAGTGATGGGGTGTCGAGTGGTTTATACATGAATGGTGTTGTCGAAGTATCGAAGATTTCGTTGTAAATAATTGTTGTAAACATTAGGAAAAAATCTTAATCTTATTTGTTACCTTATCTATTGCTTTTAATAATTTGTGATTTAAACTTTAGCCATATTGTTTGATAGAAATTTAAAAGTGTAATCCAAGAGTTAAGTATGAAACTAAGTATAAAAAACTTTGACTTTCAGTGTTCCTGTTCATAATTTATTTACAAATGAAAACCATAGACAGACCAGTTTATTAAAACTTTTGTGCTTTTTATTGAAATCACCAAGTGTTAAGTGCCAACTATTGAAGCACATCACTACTAACACCCAAAGGGATCGAGAGAGCCTCTCGGTTAGTGTGAACTAAATGAATCATTAATAATGCAAAGTTAAAGCGCTACGACCCGTCGACCGCGAACATCGACATCGATGTAATTTGTCTGGGTCCCAAACACTAGTTATCGATAAATAATTTATGTTGTTTGATCGATTCGGGCGGGATTATCGGTGACGTACGTGTTCACACCTGATTTAGAGGCGTAAAGGGAAATTCGGACGAGGCGTCGACTGACACGCAAATATGGACAGTCAATTTGTTGACGTTGATGATACGAGCTTTCGAAAATTAGGCGGTAATTAGCTCATTTCTATTCATACACTGACTGAATTCGCTTTATCAAATATTCATATTGCTTTAAACTTCCTGTACTTTACAAGGGATACTCGTCACCTCTCTCAACAATAACATGACAATTTTGTAAAAGCTACATAGACAGCTGTACTCTGAATTGTGTCAAAACCCCATCCGGTGTATCAAATAAATGGTGGTACAAAGATGTACAGCAGGGTTGACCGGCACCCTTCCTCCGCTGCCGTCGCTCGGACATGACATGCCAACAATTTCAGGGCTGCCACTTACCCAAATATTTATTTGTGAATACCGGCCCGAGTTTTCTCCAGCTTTTTTTAAACAGAGTTTCGTGGATTGTGGTCGAATATTACGGCGAATGTAACCGGTTTGATGTCAAATTGTGTTCGGGTTTGTGGTGTTGAAATTTTGTTTACTTTTGTTGACGGTTCTTATGTTATAAAATATGGATAGCAACCTTTATTGCACCCTCAATATTACAACCCCTACCTCAGTAACTGCATCTAGAAACTAAGCCTTTATTCAAGGTAATTAAAGAAGTAGATCAATTAAAGAAGTACCCGTTATGTAGTAATACATATTGATAGGTAGTAATTATTATTCATAGCGATTGTGTACTAGCCCTGTTGAGTCGTCATCTACAGATGACAATCGGGCGAGCGGACAGTGGTCTGGGAGGCGCGATCCAATATCCTTTCAAACTTAACGTTGTGCGCATTGTCGCAACTAGGACGATCGCTATCGAAACACTTGTTCGAGAACGTGACCAACCCGAAGGAACATGTCATCACAAATGTCATTATGGTATTTCTCAATTTGACAGTTTTTCAATGACCTAAAATACAAGCAGGAAATTGAAATAGAATCTAAACATATTCGTAATTATTAGTCAACCTCTTATCTCGATCCAAAATATAGCAAGTAGC
Organism: Cyclophora punctaria; assembly: GCA_951394245.1. Classification (NCBI taxonomy): domain Eukaryota; kingdom Metazoa; phylum Arthropoda; class Insecta; order Lepidoptera; family Geometridae; genus Cyclophora; species Cyclophora punctaria. The sequence continues at coordinate 8,242,290 of OX596189.1, forward strand.
TGAACGTAAAGCTCCATAAAGAATATAAAGCTCGTCAACCGAAAGTATCTTCACAAGGAGTGACCACTACGAATATCAACTAAACACCCCACTCAACCCTTAAACACGCAATAAATAAAACATGCCCAGTGTCCACCCAATAAGCAAAAACAAAGTCAATAACGGTCCAAGCAACCTCCCCGTATTTGCATAACCACTAACATATTCATCCTAACACAAGGGATATCTGAAAAGCTTCGTCGATGACAAATCGTAGTCGCCCCATAGCTGACATTGTGACAATAAATAAGAGATATCAAGGAAACAGTGGATCCCTTCGGATCTTTGTAATAACAAATGACATGCTATGGACATGAGAAGGGTTAGGCCTTAACCCGGTGCCGCGGGGGCGGGGGCCTTTTGATTGATCGCACTGTTTTTCTAGTTCTTAGTTTTATGTTTAATAGTAAAGTACCAATTACTTTTTGCTAACAGGTTCTGGAAATAGGTGATACAGCTTTATTTTAAGGCGTTATAGGTACCTATTGAACGATAGTTGAAGTTTTATTATAGCAAGAAATAAAGCTCAATATAAATTAAACGATCTTACTCTACGTGTCTGTAGACTTCCTGTGAAAATGTATAAAGTCAAAATGACAAATGTCCGATAGCAAAAGGTTCTATGACTTCGTTCAGATATGAAATGTCCCCATTAACCATCGAATGGGTTCTACCAAATTTCCGAATGGCATTACTCACGCGTGTATGGTGTTAATTCTTCGTGACTTATAGCTTCCATCACTCACTGGCCCTATGATATTCAAGGGTTTTTGACAATCAAGTATTAGTAGGGGTAGTTCCATTATATTTTTTTAAGAGTTTGGGAAACACGCTCAATCATAAATTGATTGCTACTAGGGTGAATGTAACGCCAACAATATACAAAATATTTAGAAGCCTCGGAGTATTATTTAGATGTCGGTTAAAATTAACAAATCACCATGTTTTATTATATGGCGCTGTTCAATGTAATGTAGCATAAGATCAGTTATTAGAATAGATATAAATTAAACCAACATCCTTGATAACAAAAGCTATGTGCTAGCCAGTAGCGATCATCCCAAACCGAACATCAAGAGACACACATGAATACATTATAATTCACGTAAAAGTGACACGAGAGCCGTCACGGAATCCATCAGTTTGAACTATCTACAGCGCCCGGCTCCGGCGCCGGCTGTGACCCGGTTATCCGGGCCGTCTCTTCGTCCGATCATTTATCACCGGACGATTACCAACCCTTGCCTTCGCACGTCACTACTGAGGATATCCCACAAGAAAAATTATCCGTAAATTGGCCGGTTCGGTTTTGTGTACACATCTCTAGTGGACACGACAAAAAGTAGGAGATTGTGCCGGATAAAATGTTGGTGTTTAGTGTTTAGGGAAGGGTTGTAATGAGAAAGGGGATTTCAAACGTGTTGTTTGGTCACCTGATTCGTGTCAATGGTCCATTTAAGTTTTGAGGTAATTGTTTAAATAAAAAAAACTCGTGTACTGTGATCTGCCATTAATTCACAATATACTGGTGTCGCCATGTGTACGGATTATTTCAGTTGACCGGACGCCACGCCGGTGGGCCGGACAATTGAGTTTACTGTTAAGGTGGTAACTCACTGGAGGTATTGTTGCCTCTATTGAATTGAGGTGGATTGGCCGATCAGAGTATTCAAGTCGTTATAATTAACATTGTAAGCACTATGAGGAATTAATAAATACAAAGACACGCTACTAGCCATTTAAAACAATATTTCCCGAGTGTCCAGAAATCTTAATCCAGTACCATTATTATTTACTGTTTTATTTAATTGTTAAAATGTTATTCAAACAATGTGAAGGCCTCTTTATCAGCCCATCCGAAATCCGAATTCGAACCAATGAACAACCAATGCAATTCGCGCTTCGACCAAATTATTTAACCAAAACAAACACCGATTTCCAACCCTAATACAAAGACCTAAAGTTGTTTATAAAAGCAATATGAAGTGGTATAAATGTGCAATTGATATTGCGAGGTATCGGCCCGTGACGTCACACGTGTCGACTAAATCCATCGAACACATGCTGTAATTAAATCAAGAGATAGTTTTGTTTGTTTTGAATATACCCGTATTCATAACAGTGTCCTTACCTAACCTTTTGAATGGTATGTCAAACAGAAATAAAAGTGATTTATTGAACCACGCAATCCGTCCAAGAATGAAAACTAAAAATGTAAACTCGTGATGCAATGTTCATCGCCGCTATAATCTTTCAAAGGCTGCCAAACAATTTGAATATGAAAACCAGTACTGTCGTCCTCAATACAATAAAGTGGTACAATTATAACTAAAACAATGAATTAGTTTTGTCCTGGAAGTGGCAAATGGCCGGCAACTAATAGCTCGAACTTGGCAAGAGGAGTCGATATGAAACCCATAAATAATATGTTGGGTAAATAAGTGCTAAGAATTTGGCAGACATTGTTGTCCACTCTCATAGATATAGAGACACTCTGGAATCGCCATTTTAAACGTTTTAGTATACTACAAACCTTTTTTTATTTTAATACCAAGAACTACTTTCCAGAATTTATTATACTAAAAAAGCCGAGCTTTGTGAGGGCTCGCGTAGTTATAATATTTTATCCAAGAAACAAAATTGTTAATCTTCATTTTTTATGGTAATAAAATGATATTATTTTGACTGATAACACATTTATATATGAATTTAAATTACTATGTTAAACACAAATCAATAGGCGTCACCAAAATGCTCAGGTTGTGGGAAAGTGTTAGAGCTCGCTTCGCTCGCCCTGATAAATCTTTTCTGCACGCTACAGAAAAATAGAACTATGTATATATATGTGTAAAGTCATGCATTTATGACTAACTATTATTTAAATCCGAGTAATTTTTTTTATTTATTTCTTGAATAAGTTAATAATAAGTATCTTTAAAGAGATAACGAATCGCTAAGTTAGGTCTCAAAATAAGATTGAATAGTACTGTGTTGGTATTGCTGTTCTGTTTAAGATAAATATTCTTGTCACTGAAAACATCCAGAAGTGTGTAAGTCCCAGTAAAGTCCAGTTTGTTAGCACAAAACTTGGACAATAATCGCTAATGGAGCGATGCAGAGCCACTCCTCATATGGCAGGTCACTACGTTGTCCATACACTGCTACGTCGCTACGCCGCTACGTTGCTACGCGGCTACGCGATGTGTAATTTGCTACAATTTTTATTGCTCCTATTTTGACATTTTATGGAAATGCATGACCTAAAATGTTGGTCTCCGTAGGTAGATCTAAATTATTAGTCGACATTAAAACTGAAGAAGTTTTTTGATTGTCAAGGATTTTATATTGTGAGAAATGAGGTTACATAGTTTTGAATGTACGTGTTTCGTTTTGGATACATTTTCAAATATTTAGTCTATGGTTCTAAAAGATAATCGCCACCACCATTATAGCATAGTGCAAAGCATAAAACAAAGGGTGCATGCGTCTTACTTACGGGTTGAAGTCGGCTGCGGATTTACAAGTTTTGTGCCGACATTACATGTTCGTAGAGTCTTATTCACACTAACCTTCCCCGGGAATACAATGGAACGTAATCATGACTATTAATGTCCGAGTTTGATGATTATATATTAGCGAGTTATATGATTGTTATGTAATTAATATAATATGGTATTTCATCTAATTCCGGCGGGGTGGATTTTAATTCAATGAGTACAACTTCAACCATGAAAATCTGAAAGACTTACTGTAACTAAAACACTTCATGTCAAAAGTTATCTACAACGATGTCGTCAAGCAAGCTCTGCTTTCTTTTATCAAGTAAGTGTTCTTAAAAGCAGTTGAAACAAAATTTTATCGGAACGAGTGAGCCGATAAGCGCAGTCAGTGTGGACGCGGCACACAGGGGTAGTTCCGCGCTGTGATGCAATCGCTGTGCTGAGGCCACCTTAGACACTATACTTTATCCGCACTCACAATTAGTTGCCGCGAGATGCCAGGTGAAACTACACAACAGGACAACCATGGAGACTTGTGTAAAATTAAGTTTTGTTATGTTCGTCCGGGCTTTCAAAAACACTGGACTTGATTCCTAGGCGCTCCCTTATGTGTACAGTCGGGCGAAATCGCATCCCAGTTACTGCTTACACCGTGCCTATTATGGCGAAAACCAATAATCAAAAATAATGTGTTATATGGATTAGGTTGTTGTTGTTAGCTGTCTGTTATTATATTTAGCTAAAATTGTTATAATACAACAATATGTCCAGACATTAATCTTGTGACGAGGTATGGAAATATAATTTATTTTAAAATCTTGCGCACACAGTGTTGTACATACATAAGATTTCAGAGGTTAAAATAATTAGTTTGCTGGACTTGGAATGACTTGTTTAATATAAAATGTAACGCGAATCGTCTCGGTGGGTTTCGGTGTGCTGTCTGGGAGGCATCTCAGCTCAGAAGTCGTTAGTAACAAACTCCACACATTTGTGTCACCGGATACAATCCCATTATAATTTTAAATTTTAAGCTCATTTATTTATGTGCCCTCTCAATCTGTGCTGCGCTCAACAATTTGTGATGTGTTTTTAATAACGACTCTTTTAACTTGCGATTTTCAAAGTAAGGCATTTTTGAAATATGTCTTTTAGGGACAAGAAAGTAAGAATGTGATACGAGTATGTTACTTGAGTCATATTATTTATACAGTCATCGTTTTGCTATAGTAAATATAGTTAGGACGGATAATAATAAGCAAATTGTTTATATAGACTTGATATCGATTTGACTTGGTTATAATATTATTCTTTGAATTTTTTTTAAAATGATCAGGTACTCTACTAGAAGGTAGAAAGTAGCTTTTTGAATGCATATTTATTACTTAATTGTAAAGAGATTTTTTTTACAAACAAACGAAAAAAACATTCTGAATAAAATACGCGTTCTGAAAAGAAAACAAAGCACATTTAAAAATAATTTCTTACAAAAATAAAGTAAAAATCAAAACAATACACCTGAGCTGCGGGAGCGGGAGGTGTGGCGCAGAACACAGGACTAATTAAATATAACTGGAAATATTTTAATAAGTTTACGAGGGAACAGTGGTACACAACGCAAATATTATGTTGCGACCAACCGTTGAATTTTAATATAATTTACTCGGATTTTTATTTTTGTTTGGTTGCTCCATCTGGAGTTATAAAATGATGCATTTAGTAATTGACGAATTAAACACATCAATCTTACAATAAATAAGTAACTGTCTTCAATATAAATATGACGAACAATTATCCCTACGTTTTACTCATTCAATACTTTATTTGTACGATTCGAGATCCCGAAACGGGATCATGATCTCCTCACGACATTAGACAATTAATTGCTCGAAGCAATTCACACATTCTATCGTTTTATCTTATTGAAGGGGAGCGCTTATTGGAGCGCTGAAAACTCATGAACATATTGGAGTTAGAATCAAAAATTTAAATTGCGAACGCTCCTCGCTCGTCTCCAGTTTATAGAGCGAAGTTATTGGTGGTTTTATATTTGGAACGTGACGGAATGGAACGATTTTAAATTAACTTGACTTTCAGACGGTACTTTATTGCCATATCATTGCGTTGGTGAGACTTCTTCCTTCTTGAACAAGAACGTTCTCATATATATTTTCTATTCTAAACCTAATTGGCGTGACTATGAAAACGATAAAGTGCGTCATCATATCATATCAGCCCGTTGCATTTGACTATCTGATAAATCTCCGACTAAACATGCCACCGTTCAAATTGGCCAATCTATAGCAAGAAGTTTTATATTTTTTCGGATATCGAGACCATAAAAGGTACATTTATTTGGTCGAGTCGCCCGGAGAGGGTTAAGAGGGCTATTTTTCCCCTTTTTCCTCAACAGATTTGCACGATGCCCTGGGCGTATGGATGGAGTTTTGATATCTTTATTGTGATCTCACAATAGTAATAAAATAGTCGAATGGGCGACGATAAAAATGTTTGAGAAATATGGGATATGACAAATGGATATAGATCGCATCTCTCGACCTTTTTTATTTGCACTATTTTGCGTATATGTTTATTATGGAGCTTGTTTAGAAGATGCATCGTATGAACAACTTACGTTTATTTACTTTTTAGACATCCGTAGGATTTGTGAATGTCGAGTTCTTGTATTTGTTTAATATTTCTATAGATTTTATCAAATTGAGATGTCTTTAATTTATTATTTGGTTTTTCGTTTAATTCCGTACCAACAACACAACACAAAAAATGTATTTTCAGTAAATAAAATGATGTTTCAAGGAATAAACGTGTAAAAGATAAAACGACGAAAAAGTTTTTGTTTTTCCCACACGGACGCCCCATAGAGAGAGGATTCGATAAATAAAAGTGGAAGTAACATCCGACCGCTAACAGACCAAGTTCCAAACCAGGATATTTATGGACAGAAGGGGTGTTTTATTGCAAACGTTTCTTTTTAACCCAGTCGCCCCTGGCCATCGGCGCGCTTTACACCAATACGTAACATATCGAGACGTTGTCTTACCATGTTATTAACACAATTAAATTAAATTAAATTATAACTTACTCGCTACCTACCATTTGACGCACTGACACCACGACTAACTGTACACCGGTAGTGTGGGTGACAGAGTTCTTGCTTTACAAAACTTAAATATAACTGTGTTATTTGTATTAATTTGTATAGACAGATGATATTGTAAACCAACAGGTTTTTGCACTTGCCTCATATAATGTAGTTTCGGTGTGACACTCGGTCCGATGGATGGACGTGAATAAAAAGTTTTATCGGTCTATTTATTTGCCACAGTAGCTTCACATGATGGTAGCTTTACATGATCGACTGGAACAACTGTCTTTGGCAATCGAGAACTAACATCTCAACTTAGTTTTGAAAAATATAAGTTACTTTTCGTACTTATTTTCACCTGTTTTATTCAATTTGAATACTAATACGAATTTAGGGTAATTCTAATATTGTTTTAACGTGTTAAACGAGCACTTATATAACAACACTATGTGTATCTGTTTTCTTAATGAGTTGCAGTATGTTTTAGGTTGATAAAAAATATTAGTAAGTATACGAGTATGTAAAAAACAAAATTAAGTATTTAAGAAAACTACTGAGAAAACTCGCAACAAAGAATCCGGTTTGATTTATCCGGTAAAACAGACAACACTAAATTATTAACCGGAAAGAAGTGGGGTCAGTTTCCGTAAAAAATAACCGCCTGGGCATTGAAAGATTGAAAGGGTGGAATCACTTAACACAAGCAATTTATGGGCAAATCTCACCCGTGGGAGACTCGCGGTCAGACTAACAATATTAGGCTCCACCAACTTATAAGGATACACAACATTCTTGAGGGAAATTGATAGACCGCACATGTGTTCTTAGGGTGATATGCTTGATTGATTTTGATTCGATTTGGGATTCCAAATGTTTGCAGTGGGACTGGCGTCAGTTATATCGGGTTACTGAAGCGCGGTATTTTGATTGGAGATACCTTTGCAATTTTAGGGGATTATGAATTTGGATTTTCAAAATAATTTCTAGCAATGATCAGTACATTTTCAAATCTGAATGTTCATTGAAGAAGATTAAATACGCATCTATAAGTTGATGAGTTTCTTGCACGTTCGTACTCGTACGTAAATCTATTGTCGGCGCTGCACAATTGTACGAGTACAAGTATATCCATGACGTGGTTGTACTCGTATTAGAAGTGATCGTCGGCGATGCGTGTCCTCAACAATAAGGTAAAACAATGTAGTGGACAATAGGCGATGTCGCGACGCCAGCAGCAGATCAACCTGTCTCGCATACAGGATGATGTACATTTTCAATACTAACATATAGTATGTCTTGATTTTTTAAATTGATAACATTAAAGTCCCTTTGTTTTTGAGATTTAATGGTTTTCCTTCTCTTCTTCATATATCGTCAATGGTATCTACGTATATATGTGTTTCAATTGTACTTGTTAAAACGCAAGAAATAATAGCTCTATAGGTCCTTAAAATGATATAGCTTTACAGCTTAGCATGGTCAATTGGTCACTCTCTTGTCATACGATAGAGAAGTGACTGCGGGGTTACCTGCGCTGTTGAACTGGTCGGGTAAATGTTATTTGAAGGGTTTATCAATAAAAACTTAAGTTCTGTTTGAACGCTCTAACTCGTTCAATTACTTAATTATTACGTACCCTTACTCTCAGAGCGTCCCGTATAGTTTTCTAGTCATACATCCATGATCTTTGATTCATAGCGAGGCGGTCGCGGCGCGTGTCCGCCACCCGTCGGTGACCGCATTCATGTCAACAGATACAACGTCTCCACTACAATAGATATCCAGTTTCATTGCCTATCGGGTCACTCACTACACTTACCACGCTATACGGTCTACACAAAAACCTACTGACTACTAAATCGACGGTCGTTCCGAATAACCTATCTCTATATCCAATAGATCAAGATTTAAAATTATTTTTTTAACCTTTTTTCATTAGCAACGAGTCAAAACTTGAAAGCCAGTTAAAGTAGGTTATTGGGAATGCCCGTATAAGATGTCAAAAAAATACTCCATCATTCAGTGACACATCAATGCATGTATAGACTAATTACATGGAACGTACCGTCTTTGTTTGTTCATAATAAATCCCGCAGACCCCTGCACTCATAAGCTTCAGACTCCTCGTACCATCACAATACCATCCCTTATAAAATAATCACTATGAAAGGGGATTACAAAAAGAAAAATTAACAAGAAAGACAAACACAGAAATTCGGTTCTCGATTCTGAAAAGTATCATCAATAATTAATCAGCCGTCTCTTCTTGAAATTAGCCAACGTTTGAGGGTTAAACAGAGTTCTTTTTCTAAAGAATAAATATATTTTCCGTTGCCGACCCGAAGGGAATTTTTTATAGAAACTCTGTATCGACTGGGGATACACGGATTTATGATTGATGGAGACGTCCTCGCGAGGCTTTTCAAGTTCACCGGATTTGACCCAAGTACGTACGTACAAGTACGTAAGTAGTTGTGACGGATTTGACCCACTTAGAATTCACTGATTTTGCTTGGGTTGTTACTACTTTTGTAAAGGGTAAATAAAATACGTGCCAATAACGATTGTTTGAAAATTCATAGTATATTTTATGTAGCAGCTATAATGATAAATCTTGGTTTAAAAACCTACGTCAATACCAGTGAGCATCCATCGTCTGAATAAAAATGATAAAAATCTTATCTTTTAATTACAAACTACTTCTACCTTTAATGCTATAAAATGTTCAGTCGTTATAGAAATATTGCTGTAGGCGTTCTTAATGTCAGCATGTCACATCCAGTATAAGTACGACTATAGCTCCGAACTCGCGACCCCGGACGATGAATTAATGAAAAATGAAATCGACTTGGCAAATTTAATTTTTTTATATCCGCCGACCGTTCCCGGCAATTTCAGATGTTGATTAGGAACCACTTCTTAAAGATGCTACTTTGACAACATCGCCTATTGATTGAGCGCTCTCAGATACAATTGAATGCAATTAGGACTAATGAATATCAATGTTATCAAACTTTATTTATATATTAGAAAATGACAAATCAACATTAACTTATATTTGATTGTTCATTTGTGTAGAGCAATATGGTATTGTTATTTTATTTGATGTGATTTTTCTAAATGTCTTTTACAGATAAGTAATGGAGTTAAATACTCCTAATTCAAAACACATTCGAAGTTCGCACAAAAGTTTTCCGAATCATTTCTATTTCAGTTTACGGATAAAAAATCGCCCTTGAGCGAGTAAAAAACTTCAATCTGTTGATTAGCTCCTTTTTATTTTCGGGGGTGACATTAAACACAGATTAATCGCCCCCCAAGATCCCACAGGATGCATACAGGGGGTGGAAGGGGGCTAAAATTATACTTAAAATTAATGACAGCTTAAAAAATTCGCCCTCAGGACCATCGATGCGCTCGAGAGGCCGCGCTCTGAGACCTCTCCTGTCTGTATGTGCGCGCGATCACTTGGAGTATTTATCATTCCAAATTCCAAACAGAAAACTTTTCAACTTTTTTATGAAGATGATTATCATTTAGGATGAATAAATTACGTTATAGGTAAGTGCAAGTTACTGCCCCGCCTCAGAATAAGTAGGAGGAAGCAGATTGGAGATATACTATTTACCTCATATTTTGCACCTATTTTGAATATATAACGTAATTATTTATCAAAATACACACCCGACGTTTCGAGCGGATCGTGGTCACGGGATGTCTGATGAGTATAAATTTGATAAATTTTTGCTTCTTTTCATTAAAAAGGAACCTTCACAATTACCTTCACCTTCCAACATTTCAGTTTTATTAGTAAGTATATAAATGTACATAAACGTATGATATCCGCTATGTGCTATGATGTAAGTTTCAGAAATAATTCACATTGAAATAATATATTTTGGCGGTTCTACTTAAAATGGTCTTAAAGTAAATTAGCCTAACAAGTCATGACGCACACAAGCCCGTATATATTAAAAGCCTACAATTCCCAAAAGCAGTGCATTTGAATGTTGCAGCTAATTTTTGAACGTTCATTACCCAAATGGATTTTAAGGGGAAATATTTGAAGCACACTTCACTTTTAAAAAAACATTACGTTTTGCCAATACCAAGTAAAGGGTAAAAAGTGAATTGAACAAATGATTACTAAAATAAATAAATAATTGATTATTTTATTTAAAACTCAGTACTATGAGAGCAAATCGTCAAGTAAATTGAGCCGAAGAAACTATTTTCCTTGTCAAGGGTGCCGATCAGTCATCAAGCTCGCATTAATAAGAATACACTTAGCCTCTGCACGGCACGTTACGTTAATCTCAAAACGAACGGCGAGCGGAATAAATCGACCATGAAGGAGGACATAAAAATTAACAAAAAAACAATTGAATTAACATAGAAAACATCTGTGACGGCAAATGACTGGTGCGACCTTACTATTGGTTCTCGAACGACTTGTGATCGAATTTAATTCGATTGGAGGTTGAGGTTAATTTTGTGTTACAAAATGCAGCATAAAAATTAAATCAATGTTGCGATTGTAGCATGAAGTTTTAATGTGTATTGGAGTTTTCCAAATCAATGTACGATTTTTACGTACCTAAAAGAAAGTGATTGATTGTATTCAACTTCTTTTCTCATTTTTATCTTAACATTAGCATGATTAAAAAACTCGATAGTTACTTATGTCGAATGAGTAAGATGTCATTAGTAGGGTAAATTTTAAAAGAACAACCGCATTGATTCCTCTTCTCTCATCCCCAAGGGGATGGATTTTATCCCGTAAAAAGTAATAAACATTAAAAATAAAATGGCGGATCCACCCCCATTGTATTTAATCTACGATTACTAGAAATGGGCATAGAATTAAACAGTGCTTGACAAATAATGAGCGGCCATTGAATTGATTTTACTTTCTACCATTTTTTCGTCGTTGAGACAAGTACGGTTTAATTATAGAAAATATACCTTCTTTAAAACAATAAGAGCCTTAAATAGACACATTGGGAACTATTGCATGAGTTAACACAACTCTAAGTGGTTCAATACGAGTATAAGTTCTTGTGATAGTGATAATAACTTGTAGTACATTGTCGTTGAGTATCGATGTTGAATACATTCGTAAGGTGTGGACACATGAGATACCGTCTTTTATAACAATATAGTTTTTTCCATAGACCTCATACTTATGGATAAGCCATTATTGCTCCATTGCGAAATTCCTTTCTCTTTTATATTTAGGTCAATTCGTTGGATATAAGTTTTACTGGCTTCACAATCCTTGGGATGACAGAGCAGATTTAGCTTTATGTTTTACCCCGTAGTTTTTCTGCTTTTTTTCATATGATGATTTTAAACACGATAAAGAAAAAGACCTTGATATAACAACCATTCACATCTAGTAAACTATTAATTCTATATCTTCGCATCATCCCGATACAAGTAATAACAACCACACGCCACATAAACTCACTTAACTAGGACATTCATACGATTTTTACTCTCATCCCCCTATTATTGGTGTCGGTTAGGTCCACAATAGCTTGCAGGGGTTGGTCAGCAGTAACTTCTAATAAGATAATAAGGTTCTTTCCAATAGTACGTGGTGGCTAATGATCTGAAGATAGGGATGAATGTTTGGGGGTGATTCTGGGGTGTTTTTGCTGTATTTGTCATTAATACCTTGTTCTTTGGAGATGCATGAAACTTGCTTTTCTATAAATTTATAGACATTAAGTACAATACATCGCGAATAGAGAAAGATAGATGGATAAATACTAAATAAAAGTGTCACAAGTAAATTATATACAGTATAGTACTTACTTAGAATATAAATAATGGTTCCTGGTGATAAAATTCCTGTATCCATTTTAAACAACCATCTCTTGCAGTAGGACTACCAAATTTCACAATAGCATATTTTGCATGAGTATTGTAATATATAATAAACTACCAAAGGATCTCAAAAATATAACGTCAATTTGTTTATTTAAGAAAAAACTGAAAACTTATTTAATATCTAAGTGTTATTACTCAATTAATGATTATTTATTAGAATAAGAAATACTTTTTATTGTTTTTTATTATTATTGTTTTTATTTTTATTTTTTATTTAACTTAACTTGATTACTCTCCGTCCAATAATTGTTATCCCTGAATTGTTTAAGTATTTGTTTTAATTGTTTAAGTATTTAAGTTGTTAATATTTAATATGTATGGTAACCAACCTTTAAAAGTTCATATACCTCCATGGTGAAACGTGGCTGTTCTCGTATTACTATAACACCTTGTAAATACCCTGTACCCATGTTTATTGAACAATAAATTGAATTGAATTGAATTGAATTGAATTGAATTGAATAACGTTCGATGCTTCTCTTGGAAAACCCGTTTTTTAACATTTTCAAGATTTTTCTTAGCAGTTATGAACCAAAACACTGTTCGTTCATAACATTGGAGACATTACGTACATGTGAGGCCGAGCATCGAACCCCGGATCCAATAATCAAGACAAACAGACAAAGAGCATCAATACTTACTGCTTGGACCCTTATTAACTCCTATGGGTGCCACAGTATAGTGTGGAAGCGGTAGGTTCATCGGACACTGACTAACATATAGTGAATAAATTTATTGTAATCTAATATACAAGTAGGTCTAGCATATCTACCAATATGTTAAATTGTTTTTTATCCAATACAAGACAAACCACAAGGAGGCAGAAAAGCTGCGTAGGTTAGAAGCTTGGTAATGTTTAGTAGAAACCTTTTTCTTTATCCAATATTCCAATCTTTAATCATGAATCTTATAAAATATTTTTACCAGAATTATCATTATTCGCTTTATTATAATGATTGTCAATGTACAACATAACAAAAACAAGAGTCCATTATGTCCTACTGCGTTCCTCTACACTGTGCCATCTATTTGCCCCCAAAACGACGCAGAAGCAAGGAAACTCATATTAATTTATGTTAGCGAAAGACAGTAATGACGACCACGTCGATTATGGTGTTATTGGAAAATATTGGACGGCGCCCTCGCGGCCGGAGCGAAGCGATTTATACGACCAATAACGAGAAGGAACAACACAAATAACACATTAAAATCATAATTAATACTTTGATCTAACATATAATACTTAAGATAAATCCAATCTTTTTCGTCTTGAAGGATTACCTACCTGTATTATGTCAAACATTGAGTTTATGACGGAAAGATGTAGATGCCTGATACAGTATCAATCATCAATACACCTTTCCATAAACTCCAGTATCGATATAACTGACATAAGAGAGTATCTGCTCATCAAGAACGGTTGTTCCTTCAATAGTATTAAATGTAGTAAAAACATTCTAAATCATTAGTAAACCAGACTCATTGCTGTTTGTGCAATATTTATATTTAACAACGGAAGCGCACCGAATAACTAAGAATAATCTAAAAGCCATAAGCTTTAGACGAAAAATGTACGTACGGTACGGAGTGGACGCTGTAAGGAGCCGTGCACAATGGTACGGGGACGACTGACGTTTACAGAATATATTGTGGTTTTTGACCATATTTTTACTTTAGGGACAGTCTTCTAGGGTGAGTGGGTGAAAGGCGTAGGCGTTTGTGCTGGGCTAGCATTTACTATCTTATCCTACCCAGGTAGTGTTAGTAATAGCTTTTAATTGCCCGCGTCAATCATCTAATATAGATGGAGAAAGGTCAATTTACTTAGAAGATCTTGGAATGATACCAAACTTATCAATATTAATTGCGGCAAAACAGTTTACAGCAAGTGAAATAACCTTAGTACTTTGTTGCTTTTTTGGTTACCACGTTTTAAAAACTCTTGCCGCAAGAAAGCAGGAGAAAGTCGTTGGTCAATCTACGTTACATTAAAAGTTAATACGTATGAATACGTATGTGATTCATGTCACGAGGGTATTTTAATAAATAATAATAATAGATATAAAGAAAAGCACGATAGTGATAGTATACATATGATTAGGGTAGGTACTCGTGAATTACCTATTATTAAATTATTTAAAGTCGTTAAGGGTATCATATGTTTTGGATTCGGGTATTTATCAAGTACAAATAACATTTAATCGGTGTTTAGTGTAGACGGTTCCTTAGTTAAAACCAAATACTAATCCTTCTATACACATTAACAGATCTCGCTCCGGATCCGTGCGGGATTTATTCAACGAATAATGTCTAAAGCATCTCTTTTGAAAATACTTTTAATTGAAAACCTACACGTTTGTGTTGGGATTATAATTATTTTAGTTTAAATTTCATTTCTACGTACTTCGAAAAGAATAGTTAATGATGCTTAATGGGACTTTTATATTTAAACATTATTTATAAAAATATATTCTAGATATCTCTATATTGCACCTGTAACGTATTTTTATTAAAAGTATGAAAGAGTAAGTTTTAGATCTTTTGTTTTTGGTGTTTAGTCAGCTTTGAGATCTCCAACGTGGTGAATGAAAAACGAATGAAAAACCGACACCGTCAATTTAACTTGCCATCAACCAGTCCAAGTATTTGCGTTTCTTAATAACCACGAGGTGAACATTGTTTAGTCAAACTAACCGTGAGCGCTACATGAAATCAAATGATACTAATATAAGTAAGCAACATCCCAATTGAGCCTCAAGATCCAGTGAGCTTCAAGACACCTATTTATCGATCTAAGAAGCCATTTGCAGCGGGATCCAAACCTAATAATCTGGCCCATAATAACATGTGGTATTAGCCAGCCCTCTAAATCATATATTAGCGCGAAATATGTCTAATGGTGGACTTATAATCAAAGAATATTTTGGACTCCCGACTTATGGTGTGCTCTAGTATGTAAGATGCGCGATTTGAGCAACACTGAGTGAATATGCCTTATGTTAAATAATACCTACATATCTTATCCAGAAAATATTTGTTAAAGTTATTAATTTCTAGTCATGTCAAATATTTTTATTCAGTCCATTCATCCTCATTTCATCAACATTTTATTCAACATCGTGCATCAATAAGAACGTCGCGTCTCATAACTCCACACCACAAATATCAGCTAGTGATTTAAGATGAGTGGCAAAATAGTGTACAATTACTAGAATAGACCAATTTATAAAGCATCTTTAGATATTTCAAAGACTCTAATCTAGAGGTACCGCTTTTTTCATGGTTATTCATTTGTTGATTTCACAATACCAGAGCCCTAGAATCTAGACAAGTCTAGAGTATTGAGACGGGACTCTGTGAAATGAATGTGTAGTCGCTACCTCCCGCTACCGGAGCCCCGGTCTAACCCAAAGGGGACGGTGTCCAGAGTAGACATCAAAGCGTTAAGTGCTCCTTACTCATCGGGACCCGTTTACAGCCACCCCAACGATAAATAAGATTATATTCCGCTACTTTTGTTTTTGTTAGTTTTATCCGGTAATGTTTGGATTATTTGGTATTACACTTATTTGTGCAATAAAAGTATTGGTCGTAAATAATCTTAATGATATACTAATCATGTCCGGCTTCTGGAATCCAGTGTGCATGTCATGGAGGTGACACTGAACTGAAACTAATTGGCTCGCTCATAGTATCTGGATATATCAATATGCATTTCTTGGATATCTCCTGTAGTTATCTGTCGTTATATATTACAAACATCACCGATTACCAATAAACTTGGAATTTATTCAAACAAATTAGAAGCGAAAACAACAAGTTAAGGTATTAGCATAACCCAAGTTATTGGGTTTCCTTCCAAACGTTCGTTGGCTAGAAGCATTCCAATCACCGCATACCAATCAAAGGCGAAGCTCGACACCTATCGATCCTTAGGTTTAATTAAATTCAAATCAAATTATATTCTAAGACTCCCGCGTCTTCGGATAAATATAGAGTGAATTGTACAACGTACAAAGTTCTTAAAGTTTAAGTTTTGTATAAGATTTATGGACGTTATGTATGTGGTAATTACGAGAGCTAATACAGAATGTATCACTATTCCATATTAGGGTATTAAGCAGTTTTGATAAGGATTTTTTTAGAGGCGCAACTCCTGTTATATCGAAAAAATAGAGTTTTGGGTAGCCTTCATCGTAAAATTTTATTAATTATATATTTCTCAATAATATCAAATGGTATTATCAGCTCTGTGTGTATGGGGCAGCGCGCTCCCGGCCGGTCCCTCAATCACTCCATTTCGGTGACAACTGAACCTTGATTCTTCGATCCCTGACTAATTGAACAACAAATAACGTTCATGCAAAACTACCAGTTCCAACAGGATTTGGTGATAAAACAACCTATGTGTTTCCTCCTTTATGTGAAAGTCGGTTGAAGGTAGCGCCACATACTTACATGAACATCTATACTAATATTATAAAGCTGAAGAGTTTGTTTTGTTTGTTTGTTTGTTTGTTTGTTTGTTTGTTTGTTTGTTTAAACGCGCTAATCTCAGAAACTACTGAACCGATTTGAATAATTCTTTTTGTAATAGATAGCCACATTCAACGGGAAGGTTATAGGCTATTTTTCATCCCGAAATTCCTACGGGAACGGGTACAACGCGGGTAAAACCGCGGGGCGCTGCTAGTGTTTAAATAAAATTATTTCTCATTTTCATCTAAATTGTATATCGTGGGTACTCTTGAACTCGTATTTAATATCGCATTGTAATGAAAATATTCGTTCATAACTCCGACGAAACCTTTTACTTGGAAACGTTTAACAAAAAGTCACAGAAAACTTAAAGACTTCCCAATTCAAGCGTACGTTTTGAATTTTTCAAAGGTTTTCATCTAAAAATGCATTGCTAATGCCGCACTGGAATTTCATCTTTAATACTGAGCATTAAATGTTAATATTGCTATATCTTCGCCTCTAGGGCTGTGTTCAATTAATTTCTTGGCAAACGTACCATTTTCAATACAGCGTCAAAGAATTGCGCATACGACGTTATTATAACTTGTGGTGAAAGAAGCTTAAACTCATGTTAGCTGAAAGAAAAGTTTGTTATAACTTCAGCTGACTAGTACGGGCCTGGGATGTACCACGGGTCTTTGGGAAATCCTCGTTGATAGCTCACAACTTCTAACCTTCTAGAGAGTTTATGAATATTTAAAAAATCATTCTGCAATGGTATCTATAAACATCAGTATCTCCACCCCACATGGAACACATAGTTATCGAATTGCAGTTACTAGTATTATCCCTGTTTAAACCAATTTGAAACCTTTTTACTGCACAAAGTCTCTCTCTTGGTAAAACGACATAAATCATAAAAGTTCTAGTTGAAAACACGAGAGTTTTCATTTAATATTTAAACGTACATCGATGTGAAATAGATGCAGGACCGCATTAAGGAGGTAGCCCGGGGCGCTGCTTCT
This sequence comes from Cyclophora punctaria, assembly GCA_951394245.1. Lineage (NCBI taxonomy): Eukaryota > Metazoa > Arthropoda > Insecta > Lepidoptera > Geometridae > Cyclophora > Cyclophora punctaria. The sequence goes on from OX596189.1 coordinate 8,260,316, forward strand.
TTTAAATCAAGAGGAAAATTTTAATTTCCTATCGCGTAGTACTCTAGGGCAGGGACAGAGGCGTACTTGTCGATGTTTCGGGACTGCCATTTGGCACTTTTTAATGATGTAACGTTAAATATACGCACAGTATATCCCGATTTATTGGCATTTGTTGTGGCTCTAATCGATTCTCGAGTAATATCAAGTATTGATTTCTTCAAATAGAAAAGACAAGCAATAAATGGATCTCCATCAGCTGATAATTGAATCTCAGTATATAGGGCACACAGATCGGCAGATGATGTCAGATGACACCATCGAACAAATTGGCAATGTGTCCTGATTGAATCGTATTTGTGCACGCATCAATTATTTTGTGCATTGTTCACTGATAGTGTCATCGTTCCATTCACTCAATTAATCAATGAATTTGTATTTTAATACTCAACGGTGATGTCATTTTGTATTGGAGCAATTGATTTGAAATAGTTGTTCTAGTTGCCTCGACTCGATTTCGCACCGTGGCGCCGTTGACCACAAGATACATAAAACTCCTTCTTTGATTAATATCGTCTACATATATTTTCTGGTTTGACAGTACTCAACTAAAGTATGGTTGTGAGTTTACTGCAAAGGTGAAGCATCTCATTCACTAAAGAAATCAGTTCAGTGAGGAGGATAGCACGGCAATTCCGGTCTTAAGTGAAGCGAAATTGTAATTTTATCGAAACTGGATGCACTAGACTCGCCCCAGCCCTAATCCGAACCTCCGTCGTTAAAAATATTGCTATTTGAACGTGGAGTTCGCTTAGCGTTTTAATAAATTTGGAAAATTAAAGATTCATATCTAATTCACTAGTTAATACGCCCGACTCTCCCTCTCGTACTTGTTAATGTTCCTCGTGTCTGGAATCTTGTAACTTTCATATTTTAAAAGTTTTGATTTATACATTATTAGGATCAGAAATGATAGTTTGAAACTTTGACAATGTTATCCATTGAGTGGCGGTGTCGGATTTTTATATATCATCCGTTATTTTATTTTAAATTAACTAGGTGTATGATATTTCAGTTCTATGGCAACTGAAATATCATATAGGTACATTCGGCTAATAATATATGTATGTCACCCGACCTTTACGTCAATAAAAAACAAAAAGTAGGCGAAATAACCAACATGGATCATCATTATCCCCTAAATTAGTTTAATGAAAAATCGATGTCTTAATTGGGTTCCGTTAAGTGTCGAGAAACCCCTCGATCAGCCTCCCATTTGATATTTATTTTTAATTATGAAAGAGGCAACGGACTCCTAATTATTTTTTCTGTCTTATCTTAACAAATGATTTATTCAACGACTTCTTATTTTACGACGTTTTTTTCTCATTCAAGATCGGGAGTTTTTCGTTCAATTTATGGACAGATAGCCAGGGGTGCTCAACCGCGGCTGATTAATTAATTTATAAATTATTCTTTCGTTTGATAAATATTATTTTTGTTTCAACTGAAAGGTGGGAGTTACACGTGAACTGTGGGTGGCTCTGGATACCCGTGGGACGAGAGTTTTCTAATACATATTTTATTTTTTATTACATCGTTATTTTGCTTAAGTGGCTTTAATGGATATACGATACCTACTAGTTTTATTAAGGCTACCAGTTTAATATAGTGGTGCCCGTTTCTGTGGGAATTTCGGGAATTTTTATGCATATAAACCTTCCTCTTGTATCACTCTATCTATTTTTAAAAAACCGCGTCAAATTCCGTGCAGTAGTATTTGAGTTTATCGCGAACAGACAGACAGACGCGACCGGGGACTTTGTTTTATAATATGTAGTGATAGTGATGCTATGATATTTGGAGCTAATAACCTGTGGAATTTGGGTATAATAATTAAAAACCGCATTTATTTATTAAAATATTGCTAAATGTATCTGCTACAATTAGCAGATACATTCGTCTGTTACACAGACGCAATCGTCTGTTTCAATGTGCGGCACCTCACACCTGTGTGTGACGTTCTAACTATTGTGTAATCTGGTCAATAGTCAGGGATCATCAACTCGCGCGACACACGTTAATTAAAACGACAAAACAAAATAACCGTTGACTTCAGTTGCACTCAAATTTCACACTATTCCAATGCGAGAATTAATTAAACGCTGCCAGTTTTTTATAGACTTATATCGGTACTGGATGCGCTATTGTTAGCCTGCGTGGATTTGTTCTAAAAACGAATAAGACCCCACCTAATAATTAAAACATAACTACTATTTTATTTTGGTTCAAAAACTTTTCTTAAATTCTTTAGTTTCCAGCCTCGGAATCATAACGATTAATTTTCGCATTCTAGCAATGGATCCTGTATCGGACTGTGCGAGCCTCATCCAGTGGGCAGCCGTTCTCTGTACTTTACCAGTAGACACTGTGGGCCATAAATTGAGCGGCGTTGTCAATTGCACGCGCACGCCAATAGTTGCGGTTTCGGGCCGCGCCGCGCCGTTACGCGTACAAACCGATATTTTAACTTTATTTTTGTTGTAACATTTATTTTCACAGTTGAATAAGCGATTTAATTTGATTTTGTTTAATAATTTATTTGCTCGGATATAGCTACATTTTAATTCATTTTTAGGGTTCCGCACCCAGAGGGTAAAAACGGGACCCTATTACTGTGACTTCGCTGTCCGTCCGTCCGTCCGTCTGTCCGTCCATCTGTCACGAGACTTTATCTCAAGAACTGTGATAGCTTTCTACTACCGCTATTTCTACTGCCGCTACAACAACAAATAATATAAAATAAAACAAATATTCAAGGGGGGCTCCCATACAACAAATGTGATTTTGGTACGGAACCCTTCGTGCGCGATTCCCACTCGTAGTTGGCCGGTTTTTTGAAGTTTTAGTAGGTATAATTCTACTTACTTACAAGCTTACCTACGGAGCCCAAGATATTTGAGGGAGAGATAGTTTCAAAATCTAATTTGTTTGCTAGTAAAAAATATCTAGTGGTCTGACTACCAAATTGATCGATTCACAAAGTTTTGGTGGCCTCTTAAGAATATTTGGTCTCAAGCAGTATTCTATATGGAATAATCAATCTGCATAAACGAACAGTCAGTTGTAGAGTTTGATCAACCAGCCAAATAATCAACACATTTAGGACAAACTAAACCGAACACCGAACTCCAAAACAGACCTCTTATAATGTTGATTGATAAAAAACATCACCGGCATGTCCTACAGTCTTACCAATTGGTTACATTACTGTTTCTTATTTTCAACCCGTCTCCCAACGCCTCGGTAGCGCAGTAGGCAGCGCGTAAGTCTCATAATCTTAAGGTCGTGAGTTCGATCCTCACCCAGGGCAAATATTTACTGCGTCAAATGTTTTAGTATTTTTATATTTATACTTATTTTTCCTGCCCACAATAACAAATGCGTAACCTTGGAATGTAGAGTAAAAAAATACTAAAATGATCTTTACTTTTGAGACAAAGCATCTATAGATTTTACGTTATGATGTCACCGTTATTGATTCCTATTGATATGTCCTTGAGCAGCGTCCGAATTCCCATGCAACATAACACGACTTGACACATCCAATCGAATTAGCTGCGAATCAATTATTATTGATATTGAAGCAACCAACTATTCATTGAGATATAGTGTCGGTCAATTGGTGTGAGAATGACCTAAATACACTTCGGTGTCGATTCGGCTATGTGCCTAAATGATGCCTAAATGCTTATGTTTTTTGCTATGTCTGCCAATTAATAACAGACCATTTTAGACGAAACATGTAGTGCTTATTGCTTTGAGTAATTCTATATCATTTATCTTAATAGTCTAGCTAAAATAAGACAATGTACCACATCGATTATATCGATATATGAAATTGACCCTTTCAATCGATCCTATTCAGAAAACTGAAGATAATAACGTGGTCATTTCTATTTATGGAACACTCCTCTCCACGGGTCTAAGAATAGAGAGTGCATCAGACCACTCATTGGGGACGTGACTTTATTGATGGTAGGAGTACCTATCCACTCGGCTGGTCATTGTTGTGCTGGAATCATACACATCTATAAGTATACTTAAGTTTTTGGTAGAGATGATTCCGTTTCCTATTTGTAGACATATTAAAGTTATTATAATTGCAAACCAATAAGTATTAATTAACGTCGTATTTTACAGGCCATTATTGAACTAAGAACCATTTCAATGTTTGAGGTTTTGTAGGAACTAGGAACCTTTTTTGTAATGAACCTGTGACGGCGCATATTAAATATACCATGTACCTTATTATCAGGCTTGTTTGTGAACTTGTCTGATGCCTATGTCTATATTTTTGTTCCTATAGTTTAATTCCGCGAAGTTAAATTATTTCCCAAGAATTTCCCAAACATTATAATTTACGATTCTTCCGAACGTTATCTCGATTCAATATATTTCTTTCTCTTTTATATTCATTTTGTCGTAACTCTCACAGATAGGGAACATTTTAATTTAAAATATCTTAAAAGTTATAGATTTATGGTCGTCCTCCACTTTTAATTACTGGGTTGTTTTTGAGATTGGCAAAGTTTCCACTGTAAATATCCGATGGGTCGGTTAAAAGGAAATTCCTTTAATGATTTTGTTTTATGAAAAGGTGAAGAAAGTTCATTATTTATATTAAAAGTTTTCAAATTAATATGTTGATTTTAAAAATATCTGCAGTTATCTGACAGGCGATGCTTGCGTTGCGGCGTCTAAGCGGGTCGGGTCAACAGTCAAGAATTACAAAATGATCGCTATTAAATTAATAGGCAGAACAATGTTACTAAGGCTCGTGGCAAAAAGAGGAGTGTTATAGTTATAAGTGTAACATATTGTGTATGTCGGTCTGTGGTATCGAACTACCTATAGGTATGAATTTACCGATTTTCAATTGCCTAACCATTTTCCAGGAGTAACAGAATGTTAGCATTTTTGGTTTATTACTTATTATATGTTAATTGACGCTGATTACTTACACAATCAGACGTTAGACTAGGAAGCTTTTTATCGCGAAGTGTGTGCATTGTTTTAGCCGACTTCTGAAAAGAGAGTGGTTTGATATAATATATTACTTGACATCAGCGACATCTGTTAGGAGTTGCAGGAACTATAATAAGAACAATCTAATAGACCTTCATACAGATCTATAGATCTTTGTGTCGTATCAGTCGCATGTCAGATAGATCGATGTCGACTTTAATGTAGTTCCACTGATTACTAGTAGATGGTGTTGTTAACATTATGTCTCAAAGTTATTTAGAAGAATGTCGTTGGTATGATAAATAAAACAATCACGGTATGTTTAATAACAACATTATTATTAGTTATTTTTATACATTGAAATATCTTTTTATAGCTTTTTGGCAAATAAATACATTTTTGACTAAAAAGATACAAGTGTTTAGTAAGTACCTCAGCATTGTCTAATATTGTTATTTCATTAATACAAATCCTCGTTGTTATACATTCAATTGATTTCCTTTATAAATACGACTCTAAGTATACAAATACCACTAAAACGTGATATTCATACAATACAATTTATTTCTAATATCGTTAAATTAATTAAACGCAATAAAAGTGCACAAACGTCATGTTTATGCGTCCAACCGCAACCTTGAGACCGGAGATAAGATAACGGTGAAGTGTGTCCACCCCGACGTGGACCGAAATGTTCTGAAATTGTCTAAATAGAAACTAGAAGCGTTCACTTATCTAGGACTAGTAGAGATAGTTGCCCCACAACCAGTACAAAGATATATCCTTTCTGTGGCAGTCTTCGACCCGTATGTCATTTCGAGTATGTTTTTGTCTCAATTTATCGGTATTATTTAACTTAAATTAAGGTTTATTGTCTAACTAATACACGCACAACTCAAAGTAATTTTCTAACTTTATCAGTCAGAAACAGGTGCTGGGGGCTTTGAACACTTGATCAGCGCTCGCAAATGTCAAAAGGTGTATAATAACTTGAAGATAAGTCCATGCGTGACCCCCAAAATTCTTTGCATGACCTTCGTCTGATATCGTAGCCTATAGTCGTGGTTGTCCCGTGGTGTTGTGGAGTATCATGAGTATTTCCCGTTGTGGCTGTTCTGTCTGCCCCAGGTGGACGTGGGCCTGGAGGGGGGGAACTGTGGCGCCATGCCGGTGGGCGAGTGCGGCGGCGACGCCGGCATCAGGTTGGTGGCGGGGTGGTACACGCGCGCCGACATCGCCATCTCATCTGGAACCAATGCGGGGCAACAGTTGAAACATTCTGATAACAATAACATTAGTGAAGTAAAAAGTTGTTTATTAATGTAATTACATTTATAATAAGGACTATTTTTCGCCAAGAAACACAGCGGATTAAATGAAAGGTACATATTAATAATAATATTATAGTATTTTGTTCAAAATTCTACATTTCCATTTATATGAAAGAGCTATTTACAGAGTTCTACAAAGTCAATTCTAAGCTACTTACTGTTTGAATAACTTCGGCCATATGTGTGCTTGTGGTTACTTTCTTTTACCGGCGGCATTATCATTAGACGCTGGAACAAAAAGAAAATAATCATTAGATAGGAATAAGATTCATGAGAAATCTCTAGACACTATCATCAGAAGTATACTGCTGCAGATAACAAGTCAATAAACCAATAATAATAATATATTGTATCCACAAAGCTAACCGTGTTCCCCTCAGATGTGGCGCATTAATAATAGACTTGTATCTCATGCCGAAATATGCCTCATACATCAAACGGTGATCACTTTCTTAGGGCTCGACCACATTTACAAAGAAATGCTCAATAACAGTCAACTTGGTCGAAAACAATCTAAGGCACATACGTTTTCTATCTCTATAGTCATATTTTCATTAGTTTCATCACCTATGGATTAAAACTGGTATGTTATAAACTACTTAATTTAACACTTCAATCGTTATTTTTGGGTTGTGATTCGATACCTCTCTCAGAACTCTTAACACGTTAAATTAACTTCAACAGAAATCTTTACTTTATTGAACTTAAATGTATGGAAAGTGTACTCCAATGTGAGCGTGGCTTTCTAATACATTTATTAACCAATTTTTCCCTTGAACGGTTCACTCTTAATGCCTCCGTTATAACGATAATGCACACTGATACACTATTGATGACGTCACGCAGGAGCACAACGTCACAACTCTCGATGAGCGTCCCAGGAGCGACCTTACTCCTACGACTGAAGGCGCCAAACATCGTCAAAGAGATACTAATAAAGTTACGTTCGATACATTCACACAGTGTTATCATATTTTGGATCCGTGTATCGTTATCATAACTCGTGTATTACTATGTGCTGAACTTCCAAACTTATTTAGAAGGAATACGGTTCTAAACCCTCGGGACGGATTAACAGATACTACGTTATGGTTGCAACCGAATTGATCTAAAGGCATGTCTGAACAGATTTATTTCATATGAAAAGAAAAAGACGTTAAGGGGGGTTATTTGCAAAATTGATTATGTTTGACGTCTTTTTGGGAGTGCCTTCTCTCGTAGACGGCTGAAAAACGCCCAAACGATTGATTTTAATTGAATACTTGAAGAAGGGATTGGGCTTCGCTTTGATTTTACGGAGCTTTTTGAAGATTAGTCCCAACTCGATACACAAAGGGTAGATGCTCGATTTTTGGTGTACATTTACGAATTATTAATATTTATGGAATTAACCGATTCCGATGAGTTATTACTGAAACACTCGTCTGACTAAGAAGTGACGTCCACTTCCTTCGTAAGGGCTTTTCATTCAGTTTGCAAACAATAATGAGGAGTCACTCAGATTTACTAACGTTACAATACTGGTACAACAGAAACTTCTAAACCCGAGACCGTGCTTCGGAGGGTACGTTAAGCTGTCGGTCCCGGTTGTTTCAATCGTCAGACCATATCGGAGGCCTTTAGGCGGTCTAAAAACTCTGACACTAGGGTTAACCACCACTAACCTTGCGAAATTAATAAATGAACTCTGTTAATTATTCTTTTTCCTTTCTTTAATCTTGCGTATTTCAAGGACAACTATTACTTCTGTAAACGCTAAAATAGATCAATGACTAAAATAGTTTGTCTCTAAATTCAATCTGAATTCACATTACAATACGTTTTATTGAAACATCGCCGCACAATACATCAAAACAAGCTGCATATTATGTACGTTATGTAACACGAGTGAGCACATAGCCTCATAAGTTGTGTATTACTAGATAAACACAATATAATAACTAACAAGTATGTAGGTAGATGTGTGTTCCCGAGTTTCAAGATAGCGAGTGTATCGGATGCTTTCATACTGAACGCGCTGTGGAAAGTTCGCCGCAGTTTGAGCCAATACTCGAGTGGGACCAATGTGGATCACCCTGTATTAAGTACCTCTTAATTGCATTTGGATAAAACACTTTACAAGAAAACGTATTGGTCAAAGGAGACAAAACTACTACAGAAGGTCCTTGCACTATAGAAAATATCAAGACTAATGGTTAATCAAAGCTAATTTCCGATCTCACCCACCAAAAGACGCCTTTCTTGTAGAGATCTTCATGTACAAAACGTGTTTTTTTTAATATTTACAAATTAAACATGCTTTATTAAATATTGTATATTCATCCTCTCACATTACAATGGTTTACTTATTACATTATTTCCTTAAGGAAGTCATCAAAAACGATATATTATTAAATGTCATGTCCACCCTATAGCCAACGTCAGCCATTGTTCGTTACTAAATGCAACTCGTATTTATTTGTGTAGGTAACATCGAATATGCTTATCAAAGTGTACCGTTTGATTGTTAGACTTCATGCTGCGATAGTTATCACAGAGCGTCCACATGTCGGGGCGACATTTCCATAACTAACTGCCGTTTTTCCAACCAGTTGTCAGGTAGAAGTCGCTTTTGTAAAAGTAACATTCGGAACACAGATTAACAAGTCGTGCTAATGTCTCATTCATCCCGTAATCCGGCTATTTTCCATCCGCTCCCCTCATTAGTTCAAAGGAAAAAATAAATTTAATTCTCCAATATCCCCCCGGCGGACAATCACTAATTACCACCAAAGTAAGCTATACAAATCGGTAAAAATGTTTTCTAATTTACAAAAAGGCGAAAAAATAAATGTATATATTTTTTTCGTACTCACCAAATGAACTTATTTAGCTCAAGAGGGATTTAATAGAGATTTTTCACGGGTTCTCTCAGTTTCGTTTCGTCGAAGTTTTCGGGGTTCCGTCGAGTGAATCCGCGGACCGGTCTCGCGCGAATATCGAATGTTTTATTTCCATTTTAGATGACTATGAATATTTGCACAATCGAGTTATAGGTGCACGATTTATTTTGACCTACTACTAATCTGTTGTAAACATAAAGATACCCAATAAACGATAAGATAACATTATGGCTGTTATATTTTTAGATAAATACTTTGATTAAGAATTTTATGAGTAAGTAGATTAATATAATATTGGTTATTGAAAACAAACATCTATTTCGATTCAATATATTATTTCCTGTAAGTACAGTTTAAGCAAAGGCTTCTCACAATGAGGCTACTAGTGTAGTCAGTACAGTGGCCATAATTAGCACAATAGTTTAATCTACAGTGTGTTCTTATAAACCAGAACAAATTCGCTCAACCCGGAAATTGAACTTATACCTTGAATTCCACAATTTTAATCTTTTTTCCCCGACGCAAGAGAAGGAGTGTTATAAGTTTGAACAATATGTGAGTTACAAAATTAATAAACCGATTTTAATATTGAGATAATTATTTATTTTAATTAACTTTTTATGTAAGTGCATATTTAGTTAACGAACTAGCCCCAGTAGCCCCGACACTTCATCCTGCGCGCGGAACCCGGTGCACCGGTCCCGTTCTCTCTTGTCCCTTATTTTTTCTTGGTCCGTGTTTAGGCGTCACTAATCCCGGTTATATTTTCCCGTCGCTTGATTGAATTAACGCAGGACAATCGCACATCATTCCGGAATAAAAAGTAATATTTAATTTGAATGGAAATGAATCTAATAATTCTCCCAATATAAAAAGTTGCAAGGTACAGCTAAGACACAAAAAACAGCAAAAAGCTTACTTTGTTCACTATGTTGCCCAATATTGCCCAATGTTATGCCATGACAGCCAATCCTGTAAACCCAGCAGTAATTACCATAGGGTCTTAGATCAGACTGACGTGTCGTTTGTATTGAAATGTGTCACGACTATGTAACATCTTAGCAATAAACAATCAAATAAAATGCGCAGCTTTTTACTGTTGAAATAATTTACTATTATAAATGTAATAATTTAGTGGATTTTCTATACATACGTATTTTAGTGAGTCATCGCGGTAAGGAAAAACGTTTATTGCCTTTCATTTAAAAGACAAACTCATAGCAATAGTCACAGGTCCCTGAGGAACACAATGAGAGGAAACAAAACAAGAAATATATAATTGTATTCACAATGTTAATTGAACATTTTTTAAAATTTCTAATCACCCACGCGTCCCTTTCACAGTAATATCTAAAGCATTAATCCAGATTAAAAAATGTGATCAAACAAAGCGGCCATACCCCCCTCCTTGTCACCTCCCACCAAATATTAAATTACTCAATATTTCATACCGATACTAATTTCGCTATCTTAACCCTTCTCTGCGGCACGACACAAAATATTACAAGAAAAAAATAGAAGCCGAAAAGAAAAAACGTCGCGGGCCTAATTGACATTCTTTATGAGCGTCAGTCCTTAGACGGGGATATTTTTTAATTAGATATATTTTATGGGTTTTTTTCGAAAGGGGGAGAGAATAAAGGGTTAACATTTGTTTGAGCCCAATGGGGTGGGGTCAATATTAGCGTTCCAAGGTAATCAGACTGAGAAAAAATGGACGATTAGACCCCCTTCGCTACGTTAATTTAGGATCATTGGTACGGCGCGGAAGGTGGGTGACATTATAGCGCGTTTCTTAACTAAATTGTCTTTTTTAAAACGGTTCGGTATTGCCAGTAAAATGGGCAAGTTTATGCGTCACTTGCTACGCTTTGAGATTACTGACTTTACCGTTACCAATATACTTTTCTGTTCATTTTCCCTCGAGCTACAGAGTGCCTCAACCGTACGTAAGGCATCCACAATTATTATTGTATAGCCACGAAGACAAACTACTTATATGAAACTATATAACCTATACGAATTAATAGACGATCAAAATTCCCCAGAACAACTGATTAATTTGTTAAAATGATGTCTCGGCCAAGCCCTTGAACTGGATACCTTAATTATTAGTTACGCATGCAGTCTTTGTTTTAACTCTCATTAAATAATAATTAAGTAGTTGCACCTCCAAAACTTCCGGGTTTTGGAGCGATACAAAGTGAGCAAAATTATTTTATAAGTAATGAATTCTGTCAACACACAAAATCTCCAATATACAATTTACTACCTAGTTAAATATATTTCACATTGTGTTGACACCCACACGCTAATGTTCGCACTAGTTCAGTGACCGTACGTGGACGTCACAGTTCCGCAAATCATCCTTCAAGTTGTGGGTCAGTATGTCTTGAAGTACTAACCGTTTTTATGGCTCCGCTACAATATCCTTTGATTATAATATTTATATTGTTTTAACGGTGAACTGGCTATTATCTAAGAAATCATTATCTTTAAATAACTTCCATTAACTATATAAGGTTAGAATAACTGCGTGAATATGCACCGAATAATTATACTGTGCATTTTCGTTAAAAAGATTTTAAATAAATAACTGTGGCTGAATGAACGATATCCAATGCACTGCTGAATCGAAGCACTGTTAGGTTACAAAACCCTACGAAATAAATTAATGAGCAGACAAGACACAAAGAACGTTGATAATGAATCACGGTTAGAAAGTGATGTGAGTCAACTTTGTCTCAGTAACTTCCATTGTATTTCAATGTATGTTTAACTCCATAAAGCTGATATTAAATATTTGTGCACACTATCCTCAAAACATTTTAAAGTACCTGAATATAAACGTTTCCATGAAGGTGTGTAATTAAGTTTGTCTTTTTACATTCGTTTTGAATCATTACGATTCCAACACCGTAGATACCCATGTTGCATGGTGTTGGTCAAAAGATGATGCATAAACCGGATTAAAAGCAACATTCCATTTCAACATTCCACGAAAGTTAATAATTACAAATTGATCATCCAAATAGTCACGTAAATCATACCGGTATTTAATTACACCTAATGACAATTAGCCACCAAAGGACACCTTCTAAGTATATTACGTGCTTGAAATGTTACTAACACTTATTAGTGTGAAATCAAACCTAATAGAATCCGAATGCATCACGCGCACATGCTTAATGAGATTGAAAGCAGAATCTCTGATGTTGGTTCCAACACGTATTGCAGTTTATTGATAAACGAAGTAATGATAATTCGCATAGATAGAGTAGAAATGTTACCAAGATTATCAAGTGACGTCGTTGAAGTTCAAATGATGTTCTATGTTAGCGGGACGCATTTATTTATGTCCACTATTTTTACAACGAAGAAATACTTAAATGAGGACACCCATCGGATATTACTAATATGAAGAATCGTGCCTATAAGATAATAGTAAGTAGTTTGGCGGTGTGGGTGTTCGTACTAATTTGTTTTTTCTGCAACTTTCCCCTGTCTGTAAGATTAATGAATACTTTCTATAATTGTTTAAAAGTACCTCTCTCTTTTCACATAGATTCAAATTATACATAACATTCCATCAATATAGTTTACATGATTGATAACAAAATTAATAACGTGCCGTTTCATATACGAGCTCGTATTATTCTCACACTTTAATTACTTTCGAACAATTGAACGATCGAATAAGTGGCATTTTCAGGCTCTCAGAATCTATAAGTGAGTTTTTCAGACCATCGGTCAATATTGTGATCTTGTAGTGTTATTGTACTAGCCAATTTTATCCCCAACAGCTATAATAAATGATAACACGTGATAGCAGATAAAGGCATAAGAAATGTTACCTTATACTTTCAATTTATATAATTTAGTATTAAATGAAAGACTGGCAACTACTGTAGACAGCAGGGCACAAGACTCGCAGACTAAAGTACCAATAGACTATTAAACGAATAAGGTAATTTACAGGAAAAGCAAATAATTACAGTAATCTGTAAATAGGAATTATGTAATTAAGGCACTTAACAACAACATCAAAGATAAAGCTATCTTATATTCAAGTGTATGTTACAGTATTATAATTCAAACCAAGCAATAGAATTGATTGATAAATTCACAGAATTTATGCAAAACTGACTAAAATAATGCATAACACAGCATATTATGTAGTTATTATGTAAAATAACAAATAAACATGCTTACAAATTGAATGTTTGTAAATAACGAAGTGTGGCCCCGTGAAGTGCTGCATGCTTATCAGTTATGTTTACAATGCACTAACAATAGTCTGCGCTATGATCTTCTACTTTACAAATGGCTTACATTTTACTAAATGTTTTACAATGGTAACATTTTGTAAAGTTCCCGATTAAAAGAGCACTAAATTGACTATCATCAATCAATATTTCTCTAGTGTAGATAAAAAAAAGTAAGTGATTTGCCTAAAATTCCGATACAGTTATTTCCAAGTGCACTCGTGTGGTTATTACGCGGATTAATCGTAATATTAATATGCCTAAAACAACATACAACGCATGCATGTATTTGCAACACATTTTCCCCAACCTCCTCATCGATAGTCATCACAACGTCACAGTGTCACACACTCCGAATGGGTCTGCGGCGCCCGGTCACAGGTATTCCGTTTCGTCACTATTGCTAACTGTTCATTAATTCCAATCCAAAGTGAAAGTTTTGCCAAAATTATTGCCTGCCAATCGTTGTGCAATCAAAAAACCCAACACTTGAATGGCCAGTGAAAATAACGTGTGGTACTGAGATCATATACCTACCTTTTTTTAAAATCCAATTGAAAAAGCCTGGAGTGTAACGATAGGTGACTGATAGACGCAAGATTTAACCTTCGCATGACATAGAACCATTTTAAGGAAGGCTTAAAGAGATGGTCCCATTCCTCAATTGATTTTGAGATAGGTTATTGGAACCGGACATATGTTTCCCAAGATAGTCCTTTAGTTTCTCCAGTCTCTTAGTAACAATTGTGATTGTGATACAATTATTATTATTAACCTCTGAATTCAGTTCAAAAATATTTGTAAATTATGTTTTGAGTACCTAGTTATAGTTGAATAATGATATTAATAGTATACGCCAATTTGTTATTTTCCTCAAAAGTATAGTTTCTAGCGGTTTAGATGCAATTTGCAAGTCATTAAAGAAATTTGTAACAGTACATAGGTAATCGTTTTAGTTTTGCCTTCAACTAGAATAAACCCATATTCAATAATATACACGTCTATTTGCGCCCATAATGTTTATTGCTTTCTCACCACTATCGAAGTAAAACTGCAATGAAAAATAATCCTTTGTCTTAACTGAAGAAAATGAAAGAAAATAAAACTTACAAAAATATAGACAGGAACAATAAAATCCAAAATCCAAAATAAGGTACAAAATGTGTGCACATGGAACTAAATATTTTAATTAATAAAAATAATTTCAAGAGGTACTAAAATCAAAGCGTTCAATCGAACGAACACTAACCAACTGACCATTTCGCGAGACCCATTGACTGGCGCTTATTACGGTAAAGTTCATTCCACAGATAACGGTAACAAACTGAACTCTACTACAACGTATTAACGCGTATAAATTTATACTCTATGACATGTGATGGAACCTTGTCACAACCATCATTATTGAGGTCAGTGACGTTGTTTTTGTGTGCAAGATAATTTTGCGGAAACGAGCGAGACAGCGTTAATAATTACTTGATGTGAGAAAGAAATAAACACAGAACATTGACTTCTCTTCGATTACATTTTTCAAATTCCTGCAACAAATACTACGACCTAGTCCGTTAACTTTTAAACTTTGACATTAGAAACACTTGAACAACAGATTTTGATCATTTATGAATGTAAGTTAGCACTCAATGAAAAGTATGGATGTGCTTACCATTCATACTTCTATTTTGAATACAGTATTATGTAAATAAGTAACTATCTACATACCTTATGTATCGGATATGCCAGCTAATAAATATTGCAGATATTAAATAAATTCATGATAAGTTGATTTTGTTTATCAATGATAGAAGGCAGCGACTCTTCATTGTACTCCTTCAAGGACTCTCAGATAAGTATGAACAGGTACAGTAGCGGCGTTAGGGTAGGGCGCGGTTGGGCGACCGCCCAGGGCGCCGAATATAAAGGGGCGCCGCAGGCGCCCCTTTATTTCCTCCCGCTCATTGAGCAAGGCCTACTTACTCGTAAATTCCCTAAATTTAGCGAATAAATCGTTATGTTGGCAACACTAGATTGGAACGCAGTGTTTAAATCGGAGCATGCATTTAATTTTACCGGGAATCCCCGACCATCGAGAAAAACATTAGTCTATCTCTTTTTTTACATTTAAATGAGAGAGAGTCGATGTTATTTTTGACTAAGCGGAACACACTCAGCTCATTCTCATTCATTACATTGGTGCACGCACTTAAAACTAAAAGTAAAAGATTCTCCGAAAAAAAATTTGAGATTGAATTTTTTCTTCTGGACACTACATTAATTTCAGTCAATGAAAGATTTGAACAGTTTAATGAGTACTCGGAATATTGGTCTTTTTTGTACAATATAAAACAGATTCCGGAAAACCTGACCTTGTCAAACTCTGTGGTGATCTCCAATTGAAATTAACTGTAGACTCTAAATCAGATATAGATGGGTATATGTTGTGTGATGAACTCTTAAGTCTGAAATCTTTTTTGCCTGATCAGAATGTGGCTACCCCTGTTTTTGTTTTAAATTTTATCAAAGATCGCAACTTACAAGAACAGTATCCAAATGTATGGATAGCAATGCGCATATTATTAACTATACCTGTAACGGTTGCTAGTGGGGAGAGGAGTTTTTCTAAGCTTAAGCTGATAACAACCTATCTGCGATCGACAATATCGCAATCCCGATTGACAAACTTGGCAACTTTGTCAATCGAGAATGAAATTGCTGAAAACCTCGATTTTGATAAAATAATAAAAGAGTTCGCCGACAGAAAGGCTAGAAAAGTCAAATTTTATTAGTATTTTTAAACAAATGGTTATTTCTTTTAATAAATGGTAATTTCATTATATCTTTTTTTTTTCATATGGGTTTGAATTGCAGTTAGGGGGCGCCGTATAAATCTCGCCCAGGGCGCTGGTAGTGCTAAAACCGGCGCTGAACAGGTACACATAACATAAATGACTAAGTAGTAATTGATTAAATTATGTATTTACCTCATTAACATTCTCTGTACCTACATATTTCTTTGTGTCTTTAGTCTTTGGTTTTACCATACACAGTATGTACGAAAAATACACGTAGTAACATTTTCGCTCAGGTGAGGAGGTTCGTTAATTCTGAGCATCTGTAATTGAATAGAAAAATCCTAACTCTAGTGAGGTACTATAGGAACCGAACGAAAGAAGTTATCGGTATCTCCGTCGCACGCAACCGATACCTGTCGCACTGACATAACGACTAACTAAGTGAAAACTGCAAAAGACACGTCGATTTTAAAACAGAATTACCCAGTTAGATCGCCTTTCTCCAAAAGCCTTTATAAAAAGAAACGTCTCGTCCGGAAACCGGCAGGTCATTTTGCTAAAGGCATAATTTTGAGCTACACAGGGCTCAATAGAAATAATCGTTTAGGCCTGAAGTATCCGATGTATGCATGAAAAGCTCCCAAACTTGATGAGTAGTTCTAAATCTTGGTGTTCCCGTGCCGGTCTCGTGCGTACAATGAGCGTGAGCCACCGACGTCCAGTTGCCAAGTTACTTGGTCCGTACATCCCTCCGCACACTCGTATGACTCCAAACTGACCACTGTGTGCGAAGTTTGTATCAAGGCAAATTAAAATATAGGGCCTTAATATTACAAACGATTCCTTCTATACAGGAAAAAGTTTGCGGATGAA
Source organism: Cyclophora punctaria (assembly GCA_951394245.1). Taxonomy (NCBI): domain Eukaryota; kingdom Metazoa; phylum Arthropoda; class Insecta; order Lepidoptera; family Geometridae; genus Cyclophora; species Cyclophora punctaria. Next base: position 8,277,463 of record OX596189.1, read on the forward strand.
GAATGAAATGATATCAATGATTTTTTCCTCTACAAAAAGAGCTAGTTTGATTGAAATCTCTTACAAATTAAAAAAATTTAGACCTAAGTATAATGTCTCTTTTAGAACATAAGTATATTTCGTTTGTTTCGTTAGTCTGTACCAACATTTTCTAATTAACTTTTAAAATATCCTTGTCAATTCCAAGTGAAACGAAGCATAAATGAATGTCAATGAATCACCGATATTCAAGGGGTACCCCGGCACTCTCCGACGACCAATTACCTTTTAAAATCGTCTTTTTTTCACCCTTTCCACGTTTCTTGATACAAATTGGGTGTTAAATTTGTGAAGTACGTGACAGTACTATGTTACGATTTAACATTCAGAAAGGAGCGGAATTTTTCGCACAAGTTCAGAGGAACGTGAATTAAAATGAACACCTAGACGATTAAATTAAATTAATACACATTCTGCGCAACTAGGAATCGTCGGCTATTAGTAATGAAGTTAATTCCGGCACACATTCCTTGGTCAAGTTGTTGAGCAAGACGCTCCGCGCCACAATGGGAAGTTGTACAAAGGCGTCCGCTCGCATTCACCAGGCGCTAACTTTACCCCGTAGTGACCGCCGCGTCGACTGCCGCGATGCCGCCTCGTAGGTGTTGTATTATCTTATTACCATACATTACTTAACAATGAACTTCGAAAGCATTTTTCCTAAGCTAGTAGTGGGAGTAGGGACTGGATCTCCACACGGAGCGGGCTGTGTCTACAAAGTAGTTCCTTACAAATCCCTCATATTGTTAACAGCCTGTGAGCGACAGGGGTGATGTTTATGAGTCATATACGTGCGGAACCCTTCGTATTTATTGTCGCTTTCACTTAGAAATTTTATGTTTCTATCAATACGATCCATTTGGTAGGAGACGAGCCTTATTTTAAGAACAAGGGATGACATAAAGTCACGACATATTGCTCCTGGTTAAATGGTTGGAGAAAGCCCTCTCGAGTTACTAAAATGTTCTACTTTTACAATTTTCTTACTTTTGTGAGTAAGTATAATTTTTATGAAAAATCAATCAAAAGTATGTACCTAAGTACCTATTAATTATTTTAGATAAGTAGGTACTTATTTATTTGGAAATATAGCATCAGCATGTATGGGAAGATATTTAATTTTCCTTCATGTTTTTACCTACTTACTGACGTTTTGGGTTTCATAAAGTTGTACCTATAAACTTTCCATAAAATCGGATAATCTGTTTGATATTGTTGCGTTCGGTGACGCCACCAATACTAATATGTATTCCTCAAGCGTAGGTGTGACATTTTATAGAGCTGTCAAAGTGACGTTATACTGTTTGTTTATACCAGAGAGATGCCGTGATGGCGGAATGCACTCCGCGATCATAATCAAAATACCTGTGATTTCAGAGGAAAATATGGTGATGAAAATATTCAGGATAAATAATATTATGAACACTTAACTTGTAATAATAATTATATTAGTAACTAGAACATAGTTAGTATGTTTGGGAAATTATAAATATTAAATTATGATGACGTTTATGATGATGATAATGACGCTAAGATAATAAGTAGGTACTTCTTCTGTCGGTATTTCAATTATTATTAACAACTAGCTGTGCCCCGCGGTTTCACCCGCAGCGCCCCCGTTCCCGTGGGAATTTTGAGATTTTCCTGAATTTTCTTTGCTATAAACCTCACGGAGGCGGAGACCTTTCCAACGAATGCAAAACCGTGGAAATCGGTTCGTGCGTTCTGGAGTTATAGCGTCAGGGAGGAAAACCCGACTTATTTTTATATAGTAGAAGATTACTGTAACTTAATTACTCCTACAACATTTATGATAGTCAGTTAAGCAGTTTGCTAACTTTATTTGTACAGGAAACGTTCAACAAAATATTCCATTTTCGATGTTCAACACAAAATTAAAATAAATTATACGAAGACGCAAGCGAGTAAACAAATAAAAGAACAACAGATATACAATTTGTGGTTACCGCACGCACCTTAAAGATGCGGTGACCAAGTTATAGGGGGCATAAACCCGGCCACTCCCGCCCGCTGGATTGACCACGTTTACTGCCGGAAAATAGGGATACTAAAATGTTTATTGTATCCCTTACTCTCGCAAAATTTGATAAAAATCCCCTTTAAACGGCTCGGAAGATACACCAATTATGAATAATACATTCTTTATTATATCAATCAATGTGTTACTCTCGTTGTAAAATCTCTGACGGACCAGCCAATGAAGAATGGTTTAATTTGTACGAGCGCTTTTTAACGCGCTTTAAAGAAGTGTTGGAATAACACAGCAAACGCACAAATACCAAGTATAAAAATATTCACACTTCAGCGTTTAAAACGCTGTTGATTTTTCAGCAGAGTGTTTTTAACGCTGATCTTTGGGAATAGAGCTTAATAATTATTTTCATAACCGTTAAAAATTGCTCGCTAGAAAAGGTGAGAATTGCACTGGACCACTGTGCTTACAAAACAATTGCTATATGAATAAGCTGTCTGAATACCGCCAGTGTTCTAATAACGTCTGAAATATTTCGTCGTATGTTGGTGAAGCTCGCATCATTATTCTGTCATTGAGGTGACAAACTAGCGTGATGCCGCGGATTCACTCGTAAAGATCCGTCACGGTTCCCGCCAATAAAGCATACATCCGGACTGCGCGGGGAATGTCTCCTACGTGATACTGTTTCATGTTATTACTGCAGACTTCACAACCACATCTTAGAAATGGCGCGACGAATTCATTCCATGCACTACATCCTTCAAAAGTGTCTGCTTACGAATATTGAGAGATAAATTAATGGTTCCTGTTTAGTCCTTATAAGACACTAATTTCTACATTGCGGAGGTGATACTGAAGTGATAAGTCGTAATAATGCTCCAAAAACTTGAAGGCTTAGAAGACCCATGCATACACTATCTATCCCAAGAAGATTTATCGGCATTGTTTCGAATATTCTGTATACTGCCATTTCTAACCATTCCGTAGTCTAGGTATCGACTTTTACGCGCGCCTACGTAAATAGAAGGTATAAAAGTGACGGATGAAGACCACAATTTGAAGGATGTATGTGTCGTATTGTACGCATGACGAATCTCTGCGGAGCGTGGAGCGAATACCAACCCGTGTCACCCATATTACTTATTAGCTTATACCGACGGGTAGCTTTTACTGGCCTATCCTATACTTTGACAGGGTTTACGGCCAAAATCATTTTGGGTAACGGCTTTCTTGAATATACCAAAAAATCCTTTGATCCTTGCAGCATACCTAAGTGATAAAGTACTTCCATAATCGCTCAAATAATTAATACAAATAATTTAAAAGATGACACCAAGTCAAAGCTACGAAGCACGCTTGATTCCCAAGATGGAAGTCGTAGGTATACGTCAAACAATATTAAATGAGGTGATATCTTAACCAAACCAATTTACAAAGAAATGAGGCAAATCACATCGCCAAGAAAACCACCACGTAAGAATGTTAAATCTACGCCATTACGGAGGATGTTTGAACGAGTTTAGACATGTTTATCTACAAAAAGACATCAATAGCAGGAGGGGAGCCCGTGTGAGCAGCGCGAGCACTCGATACACATCAACTATTGAACATTACGATTGCTACCGCAGTATACACGGGACGGAAGTCGGACCAGTAGGGTCGCGGCATCAACTAAACACATAAAGTTGTAGTAATTGGATGGAGTAGGCTAAACATTTTAATCAGATTTAAAGGTAAAAAGATTTTGATTAAACTCTTAAAACAGAAACAAGATCCTTCAAAGTCATTATTTTATAAAGTCATATTCGAAAGTATTTGTGTGTCTGCTACAATTAATTAGCTACTACACATTTTCAAATTTCAGCAAATAAATATTTATCGATGACAATAGTTATTTACCAAATCCCGTATCGTATATTTACAAACCGCAAAGAAAATCTCCTCCAACGAAAACCCAACGGAAATGCAACCTTACCCCTTTAAGTTTTTGGTTTTATATCGAGTACTGGAACTCCGTAAGCTTTCTCCAGTAGAAAACGGTATCGAAAAGAAATTGTAAAATAAAATCAAATGTAATTTGTGGTGTTTGGTCTCAATTTGGCAGGAGATGCCTCGGGGCTGATATCTTACGTCGCGTATGGAAATTGGAGTACTTTGCTTGTACCCTAAGCGAGATTGAATTGCTTGTAACAATTGTTTTTCTATAATTTGTTGTTCTTGTATTGATAAAAATCTCCGACTGTTTGTTTTAACATTGTTATTTTCACCGGAAACTTTTATAAGTAAGTGCTGCCTATAGTTACCGAGACCATGTTACATCCATGGTCTTAGTTTCGAGTACCTGTTAACATCGTGACTCGTGAAGTCAGTATATACTGAACCAGCGTTAAATGAACAATATACTTACGATAAATATCGGTGAGAGAGATAAATAACATCACGATGGGACCAAATACTCTATTTTTATATCGTACGTAAAATCAACCGAGAAATTGTTGAATCAGACCAGAAATTGTAGGATTGTTATTCAAAACAAACACACATTGTTAAGAAAGAAACCTCAAGGAGACGAATGCATGAAATCGAGTGGCAAATGTGAAATAATAAATTCCGGGCAGACTCGGCGAATTCAATATAAATAGTTTTGGTCCCCGCATCAAAAATCCCTCTTTACTACATTTATCTGTATTAGGGTTGGACGATTACATTCCGAACTGAGGCAATATTCAAATGTTCGCCGAAACGCCGATGTACAACGACTTAGGAGAAAATGTTTACAATCGAATTACAATTATTCCAGATTTCGAGATAGCGAAGATTTTTTCATTGTAGCGTAAAAATCTCAGAGCACATTTTAATGACCACACAAATATTGTATAATGTTAATCAATCAATTCAAAATAAATTGAACCGAAGGCCCAATCAGGCTATTCCTCCGATAGCAGAACAAAGCAATTTTAAAATGTACAGGTCTACAGGTACAGTTCTTCTTGTACGATGTGTATGTTAAATTAGATCTATGTACAACATGAAGAGGTCCTACATAAAACCGTCCACAATTTAAAAGAAGCAAATCAATGTCAGCGCTCATGATACATGCCGGAGTGAGAGCCTCGCGACCTCCCGAACGTCACATTAATACACGTCGTAAATCATCGGGAGCCGCCGGAGTCGCGGGCCCACCTGCACGCACACCATCACTCCATAAGGACAATTTAAACATATCGCACACTATCAAATAGTTGCGACTTTTCTGCGCACCGCGTCCGGGTAATTCAAAGAATATTTTATCTCCTGCTAAGTACGAGGCCATTTATTAGTTGCATGGAAGAGGGATTGAGATGTGTGCGTTACAGCAATATTATACGAACACCGATGTTTAAATAATACGAATATAAATTCAGCATTCCGTTAAAAAGTTCCATTTGGTAAAAGCTGCCAGTTTCCGTGCCGGAAGTAGTCTCAGTTCGGAATTCAAATTCGAAAAATACGCTCCTTTCCGCTTCCGGCGTTTGATTCCTCCCGTGATACGAAGTTTCCTCCCACTGCGATATTTGAATGCATCACTCTGGTTTAAGTCGCCGGATTCAACTTCGAAACGTGCTTTAAAACATGAAAATACTTAACCTTCATAACATCGATAACTTAATGCCAGTCCTACTTAATCAATGCATGAAACATTTCTTATCTTCTTGGCCATATTCGTCTTGTATTATATTTCAATGGGGTCTCGTAGCCTTTTGTAGCAGATTTCTATGTATAGCATGATACATCAAGTAACATAAAAACATACACCTTTAGTAGTGCACTACTGAAAGAATGTGGTGAATGTGTTTTCGGTAACTAGAAGTGACCCCGCCCAGACGCGCGCATCGTCCGCTTACTGAACTACTATTACAGCGAAACATTACATTTGGAAATTGGAGAATTATTTTATACATAAATCTATGTTGAATATTTAACACCACTACAGGGAGATTTAAAAAGCATTTGGGAAGGATTCAATTGTGTACATCCAGCTACAGTCACTTTCTGTTTTGGTAACATATTTTGGTAACAAATACGATTTGATTGATGAATCATAAAGCGGCTGAGAAATTCGAGAAACAATCCCCAAACCTCCAGGTTATTGATTCTACATTTGTAACCGCTTACCGACAAACAAATTACGACATAAAAATTCACAAACCATAAGGCACAGGCGCCCGGTGTAATGGCAACACATCCCTTACAATATTCCTATAAAATTGAGACATCAATAGCTGGGGGTTGCTACAAAATAAATTTTAATACATGCAACATTTAATAATAACATTCGAAGCGTTTTTGATACGTTTGGGGTATTGAAAAACAAAATTGGAATCGATTTTATTGTTATTCTATCTTGCCTCGTAATGATTTGTTAACACGAGGTTTAATGTTCAACCAAGTATTAGTTCAACCAAGTCTAAAGAACTCTCGCAGTCTAACCCTAACACGCTTCATGCTGTTAATTCTTCGGTGTAAAATGACTACCAATAAAGTTATAATATTGAAAGTGTACGAGCCGTCACCCGAAGGCACTTAACATGTGTTTTATTGCTCCATGTTCATTTTCCTTGTCGTGCTCCTGAGGGGATGAGATTGGCCCAATTCGAGTGTGAACAGTATTTATTTGATACATATCTATTGGTTCTATAATAACTTGACTTATTTGTGTATGTTTTTGTGTTCTTCTAAAGGCACAAGGAAAATGCAAAATAATGCGCAAAGGAAAATTTGAGAGTTATAATTGTGTTAGTTGGCTCACAGAAAAACTATTTATTGCCACTTAGGATGAAACATCAACCACCAAATGATTTGATAGTTGTTTCGTTTCGAGCACTTAGTGGGTATAACAGATGATAACTTACAAATAATTTCGAACTACATACCTACTGAGTATCGATTCAATCAATACACTGGTTTACCCTTTCCTCGAATTGAATTCAATGCCCTCCGATAGTGACCGCATCAAAATACGTTTAGCAGCTAATCTGATAATAATGTAGCGTCAATTAAAGCATTAAATTTGATTCGCATCCATCACGGTGCGGCATTAGTGTTAGCGGATGATTTGACAATTAGCTGGACGAGCGACGAACGCAGGCGCGGCACGCGATACGCGAAGGGTCGGGCCGGACTGACGCCGGGCCGCGAGCCGCGAGCGAGCTAACCGTTTAACGATAGGATAGTCCCAGCCATGGGAAGAAAGCGACCAACCCGAATATTTAACACACTAGTACATAGACACACTCGTAGTCATGAACCTATCGCAGTGAAACTATAATGTGAAAAACAATTTCATGAAATAGGTCTCTGGCTTTTTAACTCTCGTAAGCGATTGCTTATTGGTTTGTACTACGTGATACAGTACGTGTCCTAAACTATCCTAAACATGACACGATATGCTTAGGGTTAGAAATGATGTATGATTGAAGCGAATCGCTAGCCGCCACAAGTTCCGCTGCAGCGCCGCGTTGACGGGTAATGAAGTTTGCGGCGCGGGTGTCACTGCGACGAGGGACGCCGCGGACACTAACTAGTACGTATTATATACTGACTTCATATTGATACATTTTAGGTGGCGACTAGAATTCATGAAGTGAGATTACAATAAGACCAACTATCTGATAACTTAAAATTTTTAAGTACGGTAGAATTCTTTAACTCCTGTTCATAGCAACTAGTAATAAGAACGGTAACTCACCAAAGTTATAAGAACATAATCAATTACCACGCAATAACGTTGTTTAAAAATAAAGAATTGCCTATTAGGTGGATTCTACTACCCCTTTTGGGAGCCGAGTCCATTATCATGTTTCAAATTCAGTATTTTTCTCATCCGTCATTCTCGTCACATATCGAATCAAATGGATTGAAACAAAAAACCCACTTTCAAATGATCCAATCGTTCACTCTTTATCCCGCGTGAGGGTGTTCACAAATTTATCACCGGATTTTAGGATCTGGATCCGATGTTCGATGATCCGCGGGCGGCACGCAGGCACCACTCGATGACATGATATATTGGGTGAAAGGCTTCTTTGGGTATTGTTAACATGTTTTGTATCAACTAAAACGATCTCACAGGAAAGAAAAAATACCCCCCAACTTTAAGGATGGTCGTAGTCGCTTTAAAAGGTATTTTACAAATTAATGAGCCCCAAAAACATTAACAGTGGAGCAGATATAAAGTCCTTTATTAACAACAAATGTTTTAATGCATCTATCGCCTATTCGGCCACTCTGGAACCGAAATTTTATTTCACAGTCAGTTTGCTTGAGAGCCGCGGCCCGCCTGGCCACGCACCGGAACACCCGGCCGACAAAGACTTGCTACAAGAAAAGTCATCCCCTTTTTAATATCTCTGCATTATAAATAGGTAACATTCGTTTTATGTTAAAAAAACCTATTAGTGGTGAACGTATTTGGGGCGGTATTCTGGAGTTGGTCGCTTGATGTTGCTTAATGATGAAAAGATCTTTCAGTGATTGTTACCAACATAAGTTATTGAAATATCTTAAAACTTTTAATCACGTTATTTCTAGATTTTGTTAGTGACAATCAAAGCAACCTTTTCTTCAAGAAACCCGTTAAATCCAAATTAAATCCAAATCCGTATGGACTCCAAAATTGTGTTAGCTTATGTCGGACACATTCTTTGGGTTTCACTATAATAGTATTTCTTTACTAAGGTTTATTACAAAAAAAAAAACAAACAACTATTTTGTAATAAACCTTATTTTAAGAATTTTAAATCAAAAGATGTATATCGATGTTACAAAATACTCTCCCACAAATATTGTGTGTACACGGGCGAAGCGAAACGCGACAAAATAATTTATCTATTTCTATTAGGAGTAACGACAGGCCGTCTTAACCGTGACTTAATATCAGTTGACGATAAATTGCCCTCATCAAGGAGATGTTGATGTTTTTATACATTTTTCTACTCTAAGACGCTGGTGATATTTGTATGCGTAAATATTGCGAGCGAAATTGAGAATCGCGAACATTATTGCCTAATAGGATCTTTTATATTTATTCTTCTTTGCATTTTTAGTCATTGATCTTGCACAAAAGTATACAGTTAAAGCTATTCTTTTGAGTAGATAATTCCATAAATATTCCCAACTGTACAGTTTTCCAACAAAAGTGAGTTAATAATATATCGTTCCCGATACCAAGCAACAATTGCTCCATTAATACTTATTCTTTGAAACAAAAAGCTCCCCAAATCTTAGGGTATCGGGAAAAAACTCGGTAACGATTCTAGTTGGGGAACAATCGTTTATCATCGTATTATGCTGGCTGTACCGCCGCGGTTGAATAGATGTGTGCGAGGAGGGTTAGCAAAAACATATATACATATATTTTGTATGAGTGACTAACATAATTGAGTCTTTCAGTTTTATCTTCTAGCTAGGTTATCTATCTATCTCTATGTGGTTAAGGAATTCCCTAAAAATAATTTTGTATTGATACTCGTGCTAAATTTGAACCGCCACAACAACGGCCCTGTGGCGCAACGGATAACGCGTCTGACTACGGATCAGAAGATTCCAGGTTCGAATCCTGGCAGGGTCGCATGATTTTTATTTTGTATTTTTTATTTATTTACGTTACGTATTTTGTTTCTACATTACTTTTCCAACTGTACGTAAACGTAATAATCCTTAGTGAAAGTTGGTCCATTATCAAGGACTCATGTAGTGTTGTTTCTTAATCGACCAACATACTGGCGTCTGTATTGTTTTTAACGGCCACTACTGGAACTCGATCACGATTCGTTTTGACGTCCATTATTGTTATTATTTTAATAAATGTTTTTTTTACAAATAGGTACATAACTTTAAATAATTTTCTTGTTGATAAAGAAAGACTGTACTTTTAAAAACGTACACTCATCTAGATGGATACAAATTATTTGTTTTATAAAATCACATTTCAGTTCAAATACATTTTGTTATTTAGAAGTTTACTGTAGAAAGTACTATATTAAAATGTTATACAAGTATAGTGATAATTTAATAATAATAATAATAATTCTTTATTTCAGGCAAAAAACCCATAGCCATACATATACATTATACATTAATTATATCAATAATAAAAAAATAAATTGTCTCCAGATGATTCGATTACTTAAGTACATGTAGATTTTAAAGACACTCTATAGAAATTAAGTCACAAACGTGTTTAGCACAAACCATTAGTAGTGGTGGCCGATAAGTTTCATAATCTTTGCTCCATTATTTATGAGTGGATTCCGCATTGTTTTCCGATCCGAGCAGAAACGGTAATAACTCAAACTTCGGGCAAGTTAAAAGGAAAGTTACAGAGTTTCTCTCTTACGGACGATCAGTTCTTAGTAATAGTTTTGTGAAGGGATTTCAGATGGCTTAGTCGATTGCGCAAAATAGATATCCATAATCTGTTCTAATATAATCAAGCTAAAGAGTTTGATTTTTATTTCTTTGAATGAGCAAGTCTCAGGAACTATGAGTGCGATTTCAATAAAGATTATTGTATTGTTTAGCAATAATCAGGAATTTTAGGTTAATGTTTGTTCCACGAGAACAATCACATGTGGGTAAAACTGTTAAGCGCTGTTAGTAATTTTAAAAATACGTGTTTGTTTGACGACGATTAAAGTTTCTAATTGAAAGTTTCACAAGCCAATCACGCACGATCTATTATCCAATATGAATTTCCAAATACTCTTTTAACCCTTCCCCGGGCGTCCATTATACTTATTCAATTAATTCGACCGTTTAGGTGTCGTACTCCGTCGACTGAAAGTCAATGTTAACGAATGCTTTCCATCGAGCTCGCGTGATCGCTTGTTTGTCCGTGATAGTGGGACCATGCGATACGTATTGTGTTTGAGGTGACAGCTTACACTGAATTATTAATGCATTGGATATTGACCGATTGTCCGGTAATAAAAGACGTAATTGAACCATAGGGGCATAATGACATGTGACCACAGGTTAAATCAATGTATGAAAATCCTGTTAAGATGAACCTTTTACTACAAAAAAGTAAATGAGTTTTTTTTTTCATTAAACACTCTAACATATATCTATAACATTATATGTGAGCTACAAATAGTCGTCGTTATGATCTCTGATAATAACAAACACATAATAAACTGTACTGCGACCCTTCACCGACTAACTATAAACTAAATAAATGTTAGAACGAGTACATTTTTGGGGACATCCTAAGTAAACATATAAATTATATAATTTAAGTAAATTAGCGCCAACGGTCATTATATCCCTAACAATATGAGGGATAAATATTTATTAAAGCCACCAAGTGTCCACTATTGGGTCATCGCACGGAGGTACAAAATACTTAATTTACGAGCTGCGATGGAGGTGGCAAATAGTATACGATAAAATATATTTTAAGCAAGCCATTTTTTGAGTAGATTTTCACTTTTATGTTGTTATATTGTTTTCTAATTTTCCAAAATTATATCTAAGCATTCGCTCATATTTTTATTTCATGCGTAATGAATACTGCAATTATGACTATGGTTGAACATTTTAAAAGAAGATGTTTGCAATATAAAGTGATACATCATCACGTCACCTGGATGTAGTTGAAAGCCACATCTAGCGTGGAACATAGTGGATGACGTCGTCCACCGCCGGCTACTGAAATATGTAGCCCAGGGGGTTTCCACAGGTAGCGTGGGCTCATAGCCTACTGTCACACACAAAACTGCTTCATAATTAACATGATGCGTGCTCATATAACCGTTTGGGATACACTTTTGATCATGTATGTACACCCTGACCCCATTAATCTGTTTCTGTCCTAGAATATGGAATTCGAAGAATATGGAACTATTTTAAGGTTTTTTATTTTTAATACTCGTACGCAATCGATTTAAAACTTATATTAAGCCACATATTACCGGTAAGATGGTGTTACGCCGTTAAAGTACAAATATTAAAGTAAAATGCCAACTCAATCCCCCTTCTTAAGTTACTTGTCTTAAGTTAGTAAACAAAAAGCAGCGAAAATATGTCAAAGTTTCCGTGTAACCCCTTTCCCTGGTCAAAAATATGAAGCCCGATCCGCGATGATCGCCGAACACAATGCCGCCCTAATCACCGATTAATTCGGCCGTTTTACTATAATAACCAACAGTTCGATCGCGTGTAAACTCCAAGTTAGACCATTAATGATAACGAGTCAAACATAATTACTTTATACAAGCCTCTACCAAAGGGTTGAAGCCTCGCCTTGTTTGCCATTCAGATTAAATTGCTTTCGGTTTTTCGTAGTCACAGTTCAATAGTTTATTATGACAGATTTGAGGAAGACGTTTTGTTGTTTATTGTATACTTACTAAATTAATTTTATATTTTATGTGAATATTTTAAGTGAGCATTAACCCTTTAGCCTCAGCGACTTAATTACTTTTTATATGAATAGTCATTGACTTTTTAAACTTTCTCGATTTGTACACATTATAAAAGTATTACTACGGGTTTTTTCGCGGTACAAAATATTGTTTTCTTAGTAAGTAAGCAGTGTGGTGCACTAGTATGTTTTCTTACCAAATAAAATACTTTGATAATGAACGGTAATTATTGGTGTTTCGTCTAAACAATAAGAGGAGGCTATAAATTATTTGGTCCATTTGTGTCGCGCGTCCTCCTGTCAAAGGCAATCGAATAAAAACAACATGGAAGCTCGCTGGTGACATAAATCAGAGGTATCGAGTACAAGCGGATACTCCATAAGAATTGATGCGAGCGATATATCAGCACCGCGCACTACGCCCAAACACTTCAGTAATGGCGATTTATACGTGTGCGTGCTCACCACGAGACTGCACCAAGGGATACCGTTCGACTGTGGGATATTGTTCGAAGGTTGGAAATATGATATGCATTGGACGCTTTTAAAGTTCAATAACGTTGAAGCTAAATGGAGAGTCAGTTGAAACGTGAATAAAAACTTACATACACTATTACACTATTACATTACACTATTTGAAATGTCTTGATCTTTGTATTAAGGCCGGATATACACGGAGCGAAATTAAAACGTTTCTCAGCTATTTTACCCCAAGTATATAGGTAAAGTGAAATGATTTCTTCGGTAGCTGTGACAACAAAACAGCAGGTGTATACGAGAAAAATTCTAATCGTGAAAGTATCTCAGTATGTACGCACAACAAACTCCAATGAAGCATTAGTACGGAGTCATTTTTACCTATCACACGCATTTTCCGATGTGAGATCCTAATGGATGGGTGTGTTGTGATGAGGGAAAGAGTATGTGGCAAAATACTGGTGTGTATCTCACACATTGTACAGTCATGTGCAATGAAATGTATACACGGGCAGATTTGTAAATAAATGTATACTCTGAAAATTTCAAAAACATATAGCCACATAACAATTCATACTATATACCCACCCGAGTTTCTCACAATAATGTATACACTTTAGAAACTGTAGCAGTTTTCACTATTTTGACAAATGGGTATTAATTTCAATGACTGACTTTGATAGTTTAGATTTTTTTTTGTTTTTATTGTGAAGGACAGAATGAGTAATAACCATAGAGATATAGAACGATACCAACCTATGCGCTGAGCATGAAACCTAGTGTCCCCATTAGACATTTACAAAATAAAAACAATAAAAAAACAATACCAATACTTCGCGTTGAGTGTGTGTCACGCACACATACATTTTTTTTAAAATAATATCGTTTACCTTCATATTTATTATTGTAATTCATAGTGGATACTTAGTCATGCGACCTGAGTCCGGCCCTGTTGTATTCACCAGAATAGCTGACTGAGCGTCTGGCTCGAATACCCGGTAGCGATAAGACGGTCATTGTGGGCGGCCTGCGAGCCCAGTAGAACTTTAAGTTAGATTTTAAATTCATTCCTTTGTACGTTACTCAATAATAAACTTGTCTTGAAATATTAAATTAATTTTTAATTTTTAAAAAGTCGCCCCGAAGCTCCCAAAGTAAAACTGGCGCAGCCGGTAGGATACCGTGTAAACCGTGTTGCTTAGTGAAAAACTCCAAAAATCGGGTTTTGGGCAAACTGTGTTCGGTATCCTCGAACCAAAGAAAATAAGTTTTCCGGGACGGGCAACAAGATATTAGTGAACTGCAGAGGAATCACCACTGGAGGATTATGGCTGGCTTGTGAGTAGTCCAAATTCACTATTCCTTTTCCATTCATATTCTATTCCTATTTAATTAACTAGATTGTAGAGGTTCAAAATCACCTCATAATTATTAGTTAACTTTTAGGGTAATTGCACAGAAAATAGGCAATTATCTATAGCGTACATCGTGTACAATTTTATTTTAATAAGTTAAATTAAGTTAAATTGTAAAATGACTCAACCACAACTGGTGTCAATTCCACAAGAAATTTCATCTATTATACCTAAGTTCGATGGAGATGAAAGGCTCCTAAATTTATATATTAAGAAGTGTGAATATGTTATAAGGTGTTATAGACGGGAAAACAATCCGGCGCAGGATTTATATGTGTTTCATGTAGTGTCGAGCAAATTAATTGGCAAAGCGGCCCACTTAATTAGTGAGCGCCCAGACATAGAATCCTGGACCGAATTAAAATCTGTATTAACCCAACATTTCGGAGATCCGCGTTCGGAAGAATGTATAGCCATCCAACTAGAGACATTAAAAATTAATACTAACGAATCTTATCTAGATTTCTGTAACAGAATTCAACAGGTTAAGAGCTCTTTATTGGCAAAAGTTAATTTAATCACCGATGATCACATTAGGAGAAGTAAAATCACTATTTACGACAATATGGCACTTAATGTATTTTTATATAATTTACCGGAAGATCTTATTCGTATAGTGAGACTTAAGGGTACTAACACACTGGAAGATGCCCTCAGGATTGTTCTGGAAGAAGTCAATTTTAAATTTCAATACGAGTCGCGCAATAGAATAATGAGACCTTTAATGAATAAAAACCCTTCACAGCCTTCAGCTATTACGAGTAACCCTTATGTAGAGAAGTTTGGTCTTAAACCATTCTTTACCACTAACTCACAACAAAATCAGGGCTTCAGATTTGGTATACCGAATCAAATACGCCCTCATGTTCAGCAACAGCCTAATCAACAATTCAAATTTGGAATGCAACATAATCAGTTTAGACCTCAAGGTTTTACTAATCAGCCTAAATTTGTGAACCCACAAGTTCCTCAAGGTTATAGACCTTCGTTTGGACAATCTTTTAGACCAAATGTCAACCCTCAGACTCAATTTAAATTCGGGATACCTCCAACACATCAGAATAAACCAAAGGTAGACACCGATGTTACTATGCGTACAGCATTACCGAATCGAAATCAGGCTCACCATAACGAGTTACACGTAAACTCACCCTATGAGACAGATCAAGACTATTACGAGCAGGACGTAGTCATAGATGACTACCTGTATGACGGTAACTGTGGAGTACCGGAATACACACATGAGGTAAATAACGAGACAGTGGAAAATTTTTACCAGATAGCCTCGGATACGGATCGACCGAATTGATTAATTTAAATTGCGAAAATGTTGCAAAACTTCCGTACATTTACTTACCAGAAATCAACGCTAAGTTTATGATTGATACAGGCAGCTCTCGTTCCTTTATCAGCCCTAAAAAGGCGAATGAATATTACAACCAATATAAATTCCCAGCTCCATTTGAGGTAATAAGTACACATGCTCGAAGCTTACATAATGAGGCAATTTACGCCCCACTTCCTGAAACATTTAAATCTATAGTTTCACACACATTTTATATTTACGAAGTAGACAAAGACTATGACGGACTTATAGGATCTGATCTATTATCACAACTTAACGCTAACATTGACATGAAAAATTTGATTTTAAAGACTTGCGATGCTGAAATCCCTTTCGTATATAATCCTCAAGTTACAATTAAATTAGAACCACGTACCGAGACTAAAGTTACTTTACCGACAAATCTTGCTAATGGTACTGGAATTATTAATTACCATATATTTGAACCTGGTGTTAGAATGCCTTCTGCACTTGTTAATTGTAAAGATGGTCATGCTGAAACATTTATACAAAACAGTTTAGAAACACCTGTTTGTTTTACAATAAACAAATTAGTTTCAGTTACTCCATACACACCTGATAAATGTGAAGTTAATGCTAATACGGTACCTGATAACGACCTTGACATCGATGACCATTTAATAGAGAACCTAGAGAAATTAAGACTTGAACACATGAACACTGAGGAAAATAAAGCAATCAGTGCCTTGTGTTACGAATTTAGAGACATTTTCTACTGCGATAAAATACCCTTATCTTTTACAAACAAAGTAAAGCACCATATTAGAACCAAAAACGAAGACCCAATCTATATACGACCTTACAGACAACCCCAAAAGATAAATGACGAAATTAATAGACAAGTTGACAAATTACTAAGTGAAAATGTTATCCAAGAGTCTTTTTCTCCTTGGAACTTTCCTGTACATCTTGTGCCAAAGAAGCTGGACGCTTCGGGAGAGAAAAAGTACAGAATGGTGATAGACTACAGACGTTTAAATGACTTGACTACCGATGACAAATACCCATTGCCGAATATATCAGACTTATTTGACCAATTAGGAAACGCTAATTATTTTAGCACAATAGATTTAGCAAGTGGCTACCATCAGATCGAAATTGACGAAGCCGATAGGGAGAAAACCGCGTTTAGCACTCAAAAAGGGCATTTTGAATTTTTACGCATGCCGTTTGGCCTAAAAACGGCACCTGCCACCTTCCAGAGGGCCATGGATCGCATACTAATAGGGCTACATTGTTTAGTATACCTGGACGACATTATTATATTCTCTAAGAGTCTTCAGGAACACATAGAAAAACTACGTAAAATATTCGAAACACTCAGAAAAGTGAATCTAAAAGTACAGCTAGATAAATCCGAGTTTTTAAGAAAAGAAGTTCTATACTTAGGACACTCAATCACGCGTGATGGGCTAAAACCTAACAATGACAAGATAGATGCAGTCCTGAGATTTCCGCTTCCAAAAACCCAAACTGAGATTAAAAGTTTCCTCGGTTTAGTAGGGTACTATAGGAAATTTATCAAGGATTTCGCTAAACTCACACGACCCTTAACCGTTTGTCTAAAGAAAAACCATAAAGTAGTAATCAATAAAGAGTTTATAGAATCATTCGAAAAATGCAAAGAATTACTAACAAACGCACCCCTTTTACAATACCCAGATTTCGATAAGCCATTTATTCTGACAACCGATGCCTCCAATTATGCAATTGGCGCGGTATTATCACAAGGATCAGTAGGAAGTGATCGTCCTGTGGCATATGCGTCACGAACACTTAACGATGCGGAAAGCAGGTATAGCGTTATTGAAAAAGAAGCACTCGCTATAATTTGGGCTATAAAACATTTCCGCCCGTATCTATATGGTAAAAAGTTCACAATTTACACCGACCATAGACCACTTTCATGGCTTCATTCATTCGAAGAACCCAATAGTAAGATCACGAGATGGCGATTAAGATTAGCGGAGTATAATTATGACGTTATTTATAAAAACGGACGTCAAAACACAAACGCCGATGCGTTGTCGAGGGTTAAGATCAATGCATTAAGAAAGGGAGCTAAAGATAATAGTTCAGTAAAAGTAAACGTAGATGAAAAAGACTTAGAATTACAAAGGCACTGTGAACAAATTACACAAGAAATAACTAAATTAGGTAAAAAGAAAGGAAAAGCAAAGAAAAAGCCAGATAGTCCAATTTCTATTTCATCAGAATCGGAAAAACCCATATCACTTTCATCGGACTCTGAGCGTACCGTTAGCATCCCCAAACGTTTGCGCTCACCCTTTCCAATAACTGAATTTTCAAGCGGAACTGTTACTGCCTCTGAGTCAGAATTACACGTAGGATCAGAAACAGTACACTCTGCACATAATATGGATTCTACAGGAATTCCAATATTAAAGGAATCAATAGATACCAAACCAAACCAAATTTTGGTATATACTTGGTTCAGAGATCAAATAGCAGTTAAAAATATTTCTAATGTTAAACAGAAAATATTGGAAGTACACTTACCATTAGAAAGACCTGATTTAATAAAAGACTTTTTGAAAAGATATATTCGTACAAAAATTAAATATTTTATCTATTTCGAAGACCCACAGCATAGGTTAGAATTTACTAATGCTGTTTTAACACTTTTTAAAAAGGGAACCGTTAATATATTAGAATGTACTGAGCGAGTAGTTTACGTAGAAAATGAGGACGAACAGAAAGCAATTGTAGAAAAATATCATGTAGGTAAAAACTGCCACCGGGGTATCAAAGAGACTGTAGCACACATAAAGCGCACGTATTTTTGGCACAATATGGACATAACGGTAGCAGCAATCATTAATGCATGTGAACCGTGCAAAAAGTTAAAATATGACAGAAAACCACTCAAACCTAAGATTCAATTAACACAAACCCAAAACAAACCCTTCCAAGAGATATTTATAGATTTATTCACAATTGAAAGTAAAACATTTTTAACAATTATTGACGCTTTTAGTAAACTTGGTCAAGCTTTCGAGATTCCTAACAAATCTGCCCCAGAAGTAGTCAGAGCACTTATCAAATACTTTTCTTTCTATGGATGCCCAAGTAAACTAAGTTCCGATTCAGGATCAGAATTTAACAACGCACTTATTAAGGAACTTCTAGATTTTTATAAAATAGAGTTACATCTAGGAACCCCAAACAACCCTAATTCAATGGGTTTAATTGAGAAATTTCACTCTACTATAATAGAGACATATAGACTGGCTAAGTACGAGCAAAAGTTAACAGACGCTTCATCAATTATGACCTTTGCTGTATTAGCCTATAACCATAGTATCCATTCAGTAACAGGTTTTACACCTTTTGAGGTGGTATTCGGCCATACCGAATCAGCAAGCCCCTTTAACGTAAATTTCGACAAAGAATATATGCAAGTACTTATTCGAGATCATAAGAAAAGGACTAAATATCTTTACAAATACTTAACTGATAAAATGTTGCAATTAAAAGAAAATGTTCAAAATAAGCGCGGCGGTGAGACCGATTTTAATATTCAACTAGATGATGACATCTTTTATAGAGGAACGAATGTAAGAAGAGGTAAAGATAAACCTAGATATAACAAAGGTAAAGTTATAGGTGAAGTAGATAGAAATGTAGTGACAATAGCAACAAAGAATCGCGTATCTAGGATCCCCATTAAAGATGTTAAACGTCCTCCACAGAATCGGCACAGTCCTGTGGCTGGTCCTAGCCGCAGCAACCCAGGCCCTTCAGCTGCACCCCCTTGAAGGAAATCCAGGTGTTTTGCCTATAAAGGAAGGAACAGCTGTTAAAAGTTCTGAAAAATGGACAATTATTAAAAGATTAGATTTAAATTTAATTTGCGACGATATAAACATTAATATAGCTAGATTAAGTGACCTTAATAGAATTATAAGAGGTAATTCCGTTACAGATAATCAAATATTTTCTGATTATAAAATACAAACCGAATTTGTTATGAACTTAACTATAAATAAGATTAAACAAATAGTTCCTAGATATAGAACCAAAAGAGGTCTTGTCAACCCACTGGGTTCGATTATTAAACTTATTTCTGGAAACCTAGATAACGAAGATGCGATTAAATACGATAAGCTTATAGAAAATACTCAGTTAAAACAAGAATTTTTGAGTAAGAAACTGACCCTGGTCTCCGAAGTAGTTAAAAACTTATATAACACCACACACAAAATTAGAGAAAATGTTATACAAATTGATCTTAGAATGAAAGAGTTTCAGAATGGTATAGATAAAGCAAAAGAAACAGAAAAGATTCATTATTTGAATAATATAATAATTAATGTGTATTCTATGATTTTACACAATTTTCAAATTATAATTATAAAGCTAAATGAAGTAGAAACAGCAATGTCATTCAGTAAGCTTGAAACCCTACACCATTCTATAATAAACTCTGATACCTTGTTAATTTTACTAAAAGAAATTGAACTTACTGAAAGATTAATTTTCCCTGCTGAGCCTGAAAATCTTGTGAAAATTGAACAATACATTAATGTAAAATCTTTTATCAAAGAAAACCAGTTAACATTTGTAATGGAAATTCCATTAGTATGTAAAGAAACATATACTTACTATAAATTGTATCCTATCCCTATTATTCATGATCATATGACATACATTATCCTTCCTAAATATCCTTACCTCATAGTGAAAGGACTTATCTCCGAGCCGCTAGCCAAACCGTGCCAGCGAACAGATAACAACAAATTCGTCTGCTTCGAAGATTACCTTGATAAAATAAATGAAGATCCGTGCATCTCCGAATTGATGCAATTCGCCAAAAACATCTCTTCCTGTACGTTGATACCTGTCAAATACAAAGGTGTCCTTGTCCAGCGCTTACAAAATAATAAATGGATTGTATTTTCTGAAGGAAAGACAATAATTCGCAGTTTTTGTCAAAACGAAGTAAACCAAGAGAATATCCAAGGAACATACATCGTTACTACAGAAGATACATGTGAAGTGAAAATAGACAAATACTCACTAAAATCACGCCCTCATCGGACAACAAATTTGAACTACGAAAAACTGCCAACTGTAAACCTACCGCACATCAGCGAGATAAAGGCGGAACAGAGAAAACCAGTAGAACTAGAAGAAATGAATCTGGATAACATACAAGAAATAACGAATTCCGTAAAGTTCGATACCAATAGTGAAAGTGAAATAGTGAGAGTCAATAGTGTCAGTGTTTGGACCATTGGGTTATATTTTATTATAGCAGTTTTTGCAGGAGTTATGTTTTATATGAGATTAATAAAATTAGGTTATAAATGTAACTTTCGAAATTCTCCGAATCAGGTAAATTCGGATAATCTCGAATCTCAGGGGGGAGAAGTCATGCGACCTGAGTCCGGCCCTGTTGTATTCACCAGAATAGCTGACTGAGCGTCTGGCTCGAATACCCGGTAGCGATAAGACGGTCATTGTGGGCGGCCTGCGAGCCCAGTAGAACTTTAAGTTAGATTTTAAATTCATTCCTTTGTACGTTACTCAATAATAAACTTGTCTTGAAATATTAAATTAATTTTTAATTTTTAAAAAGTCGCCCCGAAGCTCCCAAAGTAAAACTACTTATTTCTGCATGTGATCGTGTATACAAATATCTGAAAACAACCTGTGTACATATTTTTGATAAACTTGGGTGGTTATATAGTATGAATTGTTAAGTGGCTACATATATGTTTTTGAAATTTTCAGAGTATACATTTATTTGCAAATCTGCCCGTGTATACATTTCATTGCACATGACTGTACATTCTTTTCATAGCCATAATGTTATATATGAAGTAGTAGGTAATTCATTGAGCTGTGTTAAATGTATACTACATGTCCGAGTACCTAAGTATATATAATATACCTGGACAAATTCAAACACGGTTAATTAGACCCAAACTAAGCTCTAAGCTTGTGTTATGGAATATAATTAATTGACGCTACTATCTATACTAATATTATAAAGCTGAAGCTTTTAACAGCCTCCGTGGTCTAGTGGTTTGAGCGCTCGGCTCACGATCCGGAGGTTCCGGGTTCGATTCCCGGTGGGGATATCTCACAAAAATCACTTTGTGAGACTGTCCTCAGTTTGGTTAGGGCATTGCAGGCTGAATCACCTGATTACCCGAAAAGTAAGATGATTCCGTGCTTCGGAGGGCACGTTAAGCCGTCGGTCCCGGTTACTCTCTACGGATAGTAGTCGTTACATGAGCCATGTCGGAGACCTTTGGCGGCTCAATAACTCTGACACCAGGATTGGTCAGGTTGACCATCCACTCGATAAGAAGATAAAGCTGAAGAGTTTGTTTTGTTTGTTTGTTTGTTTGTTTAAACGCGCTAATCTCAGAAACTACTGAACCGATTTGAATAATTCTTTCACTGTTAGATAGTCTATTTATCGAGGAAGGCTATAGGCTACATTTTTTCCCGAAATTCCCACGGGAACGGGCACAACGCGGGTAAAACCGCGGGGCGCTGCTAGTATTTCATAAGTTTTAATTTCGAAGCTGATCTCGTCTACTTACGTGTTCTGTTCTCTATCGTAATTGGGCAGTTTTCTAACTGGACATCTATTGTGGTCGTTTACCCCATCCTGATCCACGGCACTGTGGTAGGTATTTGTTATTTTTCCCGCTGACACAATGCCGATACGATATCTCTCAATTAGAAGGGCACAGATATATGTCGAGGCTCACCATTTGCTTTCACCGTAGATTTTGATTTGTGAACGTTGCGCAAAATAATGTGCGAATATTTAGAATAGACGTGACATATGAACCTGTGCACAGTCGCCTCCGGTGACATTAAATATCTCTGTAAATCGTAAAGTCCTTTTATTTCTAAACTTCGACTTTTTATTACAATGAATTGAACTAGTATAAAACTACAGTTGTATGGCTCAATGATGTTAAATGATTGATTCTGAAAACTATATGCTGCTAGTAAATTAGGGTTGATTCGACTGTGGCGTGTCTGGTAGTAATACTAGTGAAATGAGGCGAAACACGAGCGATATTAGATCGATGGCCGGGCTATTGATTGTAATTAGTCGAGCTGAACCAAGAACACACACTTCACTGCTTGAAACGGCGTCTACGAATGGAATTGTTATTTTACAGATATACTTATATACAATTAGTGTTTTGTTATTATTCTTTAAGCGTATTCTTCCTCATTCTACTAATATCTTCTGTGGGATAAATACTTTTGCACTACAGTAGGTAATTAAAGGCTAATAAGTACGTACTGTAATTTTCAATAAAATATGCAACACATTCATATTGGCTAAAGCCACGACGACAGTCAAGGGAGTAGGTTTCAAAGCCCCTTTTCTTCCCCTTTGAGTCCTAGACGCATATAAGCTTAGATAGGTATTATAGGCATTATTTGTCGTCAGACATCGCAATGCGTACACACAAAGCAATAATTACCGTAGGGCGAGGGCGCTACGGACGATTACACTGTCGCGATGCAACTTTGATTCCACGACTATCTACCAATCTGATATCATTTATCACGATGGTTAGATGTTGTGTGTGGAATACAGTGCATTGGAGTTAGCAATACCGATTAATTCACTACTGTTACTATTAGCCCGTATTCTCATTGTTGGGCAAAGATCTCCTTTACTCAGGAAATTCGTTTAGTAAGGAGGTTTCAGTTCTTGGAAGCGGCCGAAAAGTTTACAAGGCGGTCGCAGGACGAGTAAAAGAACCGATGTTAAAGAAATGGCAGAAATTACTTTCCCTACACTAATATTCTTCTAAAAAGTTTATGTACACTTCAATTGATAACAATACTAAAGCGAAGTGCATTGTTCATCCATAACTGAACTTTGATTAACTCGAGACACAATTATGAGTTCAGGTATTCTGAATAATCTACCTTTATCTTTTCCTTCATCAGTATTTTTCTGTAAAGTATCTCAGTAATAAAACAAAACAAGGGAGTACAAATAACAAAATACGTCAGGTTATTAACCTCGCAACGAACGATCGTAATCAGAAGGACGTTTTGTGAAAAATTGCGCGAATCTCTCGCTGAATAAACAGGTAGTACTCGGTAGGTGTATTTATATTATAGGTGGAAGAGGAGACACATCAACACGCTAAATAATTATTCAAATGTAATAGACTACTGCCAGGCGGAGGGTTCGCAGAACAAGCTACGAAATATTATTATCTTTACAAAACACGTCAGTGGCAATATATATTAGTTTTAAATTATATATCTACGAGTATGTCTAAGTGTTTAACTATAAATGTAATAATGTTGGTTTGACTAGAGATAAATTAATGTAAAGGAAAACCAGTTTTGTCATCGCGACGAAGAAGATATTTACATAAAACAACATTTAATAATACATAATCAAGTATGAAACTTTAACAGAATAATTGCTTTGTTACATTTACACTCCACGGCATGTGCGTGAAGTCATATTCTTTATTCAAAATAATTATATAAAAAATGTTTTTGTCAACGCTACCTAGTATAACATTATCGAGGCCGATCTCGGAGCAAAAATATGATTATCGCGGGCCACATTACGAACAAATGAGAAACAACGCCGCTAGACGAATTATCATTTGTTAGTTGCTCCGTGTATTCCGCCCTTATTAGGGGTCCGCATTTGAGACTCGCCGAACAACTTCATCGTTATTAATTCGGTATTTTACAAATGTATTATGTACTCTAATTCAACCTTTTGTTAGAGCAAGGAAGAAATACCTGGAAATTAATTATTCGCAGGTATATTTATCACTTTAACCATTATTATAATTAAGTTTCATACTCCCAAATCCGTCTTCACTCTCAAATGATTGCAACTTAAGAATAAACAGTTCAATAATGGAATGGAAACTCCATCGGCAGACTTTTAAAATCGCGAACCTACACAACCGAATCTGTTTATATAATTTTTTGAACCGGTTAAAAAATAATCATTAGTCAGTGTTAAGTATCAGCTTGTAAAAGTGTAAACAAACATGGCATTATGAGCGGCACCAAGATGACGTCACAGCGCCATAATTTCCATATTCACTCGTCGTATTGAGCCGCGAGGCGGGCGGCGGTGGCGGGCGGGCGGACCCTTGAAAAAGTCTCAATATCTCATCAACGTAGGAAGCCGAATGACATCGTTAGTCAGAGTGGTGGGAAGAAAAGGCGAACTATCTACTCCGTACCGGTGCTTATCGGCCCGCGTACAGCGTGACCCGCCAATTAACACGGAAATACATGGCCGTTATTGACGAATCATTTTCTACCTACATTGCAGAATGTATTAGGTACACACAGTAGAGAGGTATTATATTAATAGCTTCTACAAAACCAAAAATGTTTAAGTAAAGATACTTCATAATAACTTTAATATTATAATTTCAGAGGTATGTAATATGGAGAGTGTTTGAGTTTGTGACGGCTTAACCTAAAAAAACATTATGAAAAGTGCTGAATACTTTTTGGATAGTTTTTTTGGCGACTATGAAATTACTACAATCAACTAACATAACCTTGCATTCCACAAGTAAGCAAAAAAGCAATTGAAATAAGTCAAATGATAAAATTGCTGTGATTTTCCCGGACACCCTGTAAAGTAAAGTATTGGCTAGAAATGAAAAAACCCAGCGAACTTGCGACTATGTTCATTTCGTGGACTTTCTATTCAATATCAATTGCGGAAACCCCGACCCTATCACGGTGTGATAAAGGCGAGAATCGCAACAGATATTGTGTATGATTATAAAGACGCACTCAAGTTGAGTCGTGATCTCGCATCACTTGCTCACGAGTGCCCATTTTGTATTTACATAGATTTTTTGAATTCGGAACTCAGCGGGATACATTCATTCAAATTATGAATGCCTTTTTCAAATGCTTGGTGTTATTTTATTGGAAAACATAATTGATTTATCTTGTATTTTTATCGTGGTTTTAGTCGTTAAAAGTTGTGCGTATATTCCCGCGTACCTACTTCTAAATGTACATTGTGGTTACGTATCGACTTTATGAATTCTCAATTATTTTTTTAATTTATTTATTTAAGGTCGCTTAAGCAACTTGGTCATCAGGTATACGGCAGAAACCTACTTTCGATGATCTAGTTCTATAAAAATTCACTTAATCCAGTAACAGACTGAACAGACGTATCTGATATCTGATATTAAGATCTGTGTCAGTCACGACATGTCTCGAAGGTTTTCAAATAAAATCCGAAGGAGAAGGTCACAGATTCTTCCTCGCGGTCGTAATTCACCATATTGTTTGTGATCTATCCATAAGACCATGGAAATGAAACAATGAAATATAAACAGATTTTATCTGTATTAAACCACAAAGTATACGAAAATGTATCGTCAAATGACTAAAATGAATACCAAAAACATAAACTTCCTTTCGAAGTCGGTTAATTATAGATGTTATATCCGTCATTAAATCATCTGTCATCGTCAATAGGTTCACAATTAAATGAAATAGTATCCCCAGAAGTTAGAAAGTGATCTATCTCTGGAGAGACTAGAGAGAGTTATATTCTAATCATAGAACAAATACGAGTATATTATTCTGTAACTATATGAGAAGCGTATTATTCTGTAAATATGAATATTAGTAGTAAAGTATGACTCCAGTGTAGTCGTCTTCGAGTTCCGATTGTATCGACGGCCAGCACGCGATCCGAGCTTTGTTCGTTAAACTATCGACTCAGAAGCGACTGCTTGCAATGATTTACAACATCGGCACGGGGACTTAGTATGGATAGGGCTTTAGGTAAACTAGGACATCAGCAGTCGCAATTCGGTAATGTTCCTAAACACAAAAAGTGTTACTTTACAATTTAAAATTACTCTCTTATAATTTTTAACATACTTACTAGATACTAATATTTACCCACACGTAACCTGTGATCATGTGAAGCTTCGAATAAGTTAGTCCGGTCCGAATGTCTCCAACAAAAAAAAAGGAATAATAGTACATTCTATTATGCTTCCAACATGAATTGAAACTCTGAGTGCCTCTTCCATACTAACCAGCCAGAATACTATTCACAAACAGTGACAAGTTGCATTCGCGACGGTTGACGTTATCTCTCGGCCAGCGATATCGCTTCGTATCGCAACAGATTTATAGCTTCGCCGCGGCGCTGTATGAGGAGGAAGTGCACCACATGGAATCTGCATTGATATCTTATGAATTTATTAACTCCACTTTCATGGAACCATGTTACTCACTAACCAAATACTAGGATGATCATGGATTTTAGACGATGAAAATACCTATTAAGAAAAAATCCCAATTGAATCCAAATGAAAAAGTACCTTGTGTAACATAATACTATGTACTTTAGAGACAGTGTTTGTCTACCGTTTACATGCGCTGTATGATTCCAATGTACGGGTAACTATTCAACGGCCGCTAATTAAAGAAACAGTCGAAACTTGAATTGGGTAATATCCAAACACGACCAATCCCCAGAAGGGTAACGAGGCATCACGCGAACAAGCAAATTGTTAGCACACATCGTATGAGGGGTGCAATATTTATTTGCCCAGCACGGGTAGCATGACAAGTAGACATAAAATATGTCTACCATCTATGGCGCAAGTATGACGTCATCGCGATTTTGTCTACAGTAGCTACCACGAGCATCGCGCGACATAGGTAGATTTGTCTTGTCTCGTACGTCATTTGTATACAAATGTCTACGCCCTTGAGCATGACGACCATATTATGTCTACGTCAGAGACTAATTTGACATTTCAAAGTATACAAATATGTATGCTACCCTCCAAGGTGCATACAAAGCTTGTCTTCGACTATTGGTGCTCTTGATTTAGTGATTTCGAAGCCGAAAAAATGTCCCGGGCGTATAGAAATTATTTATTGAGCATTTGAATTTGAATCCGTAAACGTAGTTTCAATTCAAAATGAGAAGTGTTCGCTTAAACATAAGAAACCAGTAAATTTTTTATTATAGAATTAAATAAAAATATATTTTTTAACATGTGTGAATAAAACAATTGTTAAAATTAAAAATCAGTCTTCTTATTGTTTTTTTCTTATTACACATTATTATTACACATTAATATTACAAAATACAATATTTTTGAAACAAAAACGAAAACATAATGAAGTTTGGTGGAGTAGATTCATCGGCCATCCCAAAGAGATCGTTTTCCGACATTGACTTGTTTAAATTGCTCATTATTATTGTTAAGTCGCCGCCTGAGTTCAAATCTTCGCGCCAGTCTTATGTTGCGCGAGATAGCAATTATGGCAACCGTCTCGTTCTGGCTCCGCTGATTGCGTTCGCGAACGCAGCAAGCGATGCGGGAAAGAGACAGGTAGTCACTTCGTCACAAATTTACACTAGCGGGGGAGGATTTTAAGTAAAGATTATACGATTATGAACCTTATAGCTGGTCGAACGCACACACCGCGCCATAACCCGTAGACAAGACAAAAGTTTAAACCCTATAGAGATATATGACTACCAAGAGATATATGTCTACCAGTGTTCATGCTACCCGTGCAGCAGTACAGTTTTATAGGGACAGTGGCCGGTCACTTCGGAATTTGAGCTATTTATTTATTGTACTGTGGCGACCGTGACATATGTGGGAGGCACTCGCACATAAAAGTGCTTCGTTTTTCTTAGAAATTATTTTATTATAAATTCTTATAAAGTAATACTATCGTAATACTAATTAACCGTGAGTTTTGTCTAGGTATAAGTCCGGGTATATTTTAATTCGCTATCAATTTTTTCTGCTGGGCTTTTTTTCGTTCCTCTCTCAAAATGTTCCATCCATTTGCGGTTTGGCGATTTTTAAGTTCTATACAGAGCCTGCCCGTCTCTAATATTTCTTATTGTAGACAGATGTCAATCGATCAAGAAATCATGATCGGAACTAACTTTGGCGTTTTACTATAAATTCCTCTCTAACAGGTTTGATTTAAGTTAAAAATAGTAATCCGTGATAAAATTGTTCTGTCTATTGTATGTCTACATCATAAGTACATATTATTACGATCCAAAGGTACACCATCTTACAGAACAAACAATAAATAAATACTAACATTTACACGTTTTACAAAAAAATAAAGCATTGTGTGCTCGCCAGTACCCGGAGTATATTAAAAGTAGGAGAAGTCGGCGAGTGTCGCCAGCATTTGGTTTTTATACACCAATACTTTGTCGCATTCTTCCCGACTTTTGTATATTGGCTATCGTAGCCCTAACGATACGCCAGACCGGTCAAAATATAAACGGGCACTTGACAGACAGATTCTACTATAATGTACCAACTATATAAAACTCTCCCAAACTAAAAACATAAATACTTTGTTTACTGCCGTCATGTTTCAAACACGTATTTTTATTTTAATCTCGTTTCTTTCTATTTTGGATTGAAATTTAAAATGTATTTCTAAATTAAAGTACAGAAACTATTCAACAACCATGTAGTGAGTTCATATTAGTCCTACTATAAAACAATTCAATGTCTTGTCTCGATACATTGCTAGCTCTACCGTCGGGGCAGTCCGGCTAACTAATAAGTGTACTAATAAATCCACGGTAATGTCGTGTGTCCCTGTTATTGATTCCTACAATTTATGTGTTTGTTTTGTTTGCTACGGCTCTTGGAGGACAACATGCGGCTAATATTTATCCAATTATATTTTACTAGTAGCGTCCCGCTGTCCCACCTACGGTGAACCTGTACTTAAAGGAATTTTGGGACAAAAAACACTCTGTTGTGTTGCGTTTACATTCGGCCACGGAATTCTGCTTTCTGTCTCACCATGTAAATCGGAGCACGGGCTGCAGCCGAGCCAGATGTCAAGCTTAGAACGTTTATTCAAATCCGTCCGTTTTCAAAAGCACCGCACGATGGTATAATATCAATAACAATATTTATTATCTCCGTTGTCCCGTCGCGGGAATTATATGACAATGTGATTTCTGTTAATGAACATAATCGGAATGCCATCGAGTGCCGAGAGCGCGTCGATGGAAGTGAATAATGGACAGTAATCCGAATGGCATCGCTTCAATTATGCCATCAATTTACATCGGCCCGGTTATGACTCGTATCGTTTGGTTTGGTTCCGCGCAGAGCTGGGGCGAGTCGATTCGAGATTTTTTCAGGTTTTATTCAGATGCCCTTGTGATATAGATTCGCTTTCAAACGTGATATTGCAGATTATTTCATCATTAGATTATGAAATAATATAATAATAAATATTATTAACGTGGCCTTGATCTAAGGTACTCGTACTATCCATTTATAATTTTTTTTCAGTTTTCCTAAATGTTTTTAAAATAGGTACTGCAAATCTTTTTTCAAAAAGTTGGTTCGAGTATGTTAGTGGCAAATCCCGCTGTCGCTGCTGACGTGCTCTCCGAAGCACGATGGCGGTCAGATAAAAATGCTACTATCGGTCATCTAGCCGAGGTGGGGCCGAGGTGGGGCCGAGCTGCAAGTTGTAACTGCAAAACTATTTTATGCATGAATATATATAATTTTTTGGGTGATTCGGGATTTTTCAACAAGATTTTTCATTGAGTAAAGAAAAACCGGGATAGATCTTGTTTTAGTAGTAGCTTCAACTTTGAATGCAGTATCTTACTCTATTTAAACATTTTAATTTGTACAGTGCCCCATCACTAGTTAGTCAATGATAACAGTTATACAGGTTGTTCCAATAACGAGTGGGCCGTTTGGTGTCGAAAACACGAATTAATGATGATTTTATACAGCGTGCTCCCATCCGACGCCAACTGCTATTGTTTACTGTCTCCAAGCGAGTTTCTTCACTGACTGTTCAATTATTTACTGGCAACATTATCGAGGGCCCCTTACACTTGACATAAATTAGCAAATTAAATTATGGTTTAATATTAACACGGTATAATAAACAAATCTTGATTCTTAATCTAATATTCTTTATTCCTCTGATAATGATGTGTAAAAGCGATACTAATGCACGACACAAGTCAGAAGCTGGATTACTGGCATACCAGCTAGCTACTGTTGCTAGCACTAGCACATGATTTTTTAGTGGCACGAGTCTTAGCTAACTGACATGCCTGATTAGGATAAATTTACATTGTAGTCATGCAAATATTTAGCATGCCTTTCGGTGCTAACCTGAATTTAGTAACTCCGTTTTCCTACAGGCATGTGTAAACCCGTCTTACAGTACAAAAAGAGATCACAATTTGAACAGGATACAGTAATAATCAGTCCGGTAAACGATTTTCCGTCGGCGAGTGACCAAAACAAAGCGTTCGAGTCGAGAGAGCCCACAGGCCGTCGTTAATGTTTCTCTATTTGTTTTTATTATTCGTCGACTGTTTGCGGTTTTCCTCATTGCATCCCATACGTCGATATGTTGTTACACTTAGCGTTATGTGCCCGTAATGGTTTTAGATAGGACTTCGGTAATTGTTGACCGAAGATAGTTAGAAGGCAGGTTTTAGTTAAAGTAGATACTTTGAAATTACTTCAAGTAAATACTTGAATATTTGTGTCAAGTCTTCGCTTACTTGATGGAAATAGCTACAGACAATTACCTTAATATTAAATAACTAACATTCCAGCAGGTTTCTATTAAAAAAACGATATTAATTAAAGTTATGCTACGTCTATTTAGACAATGGATTTCCAAGAAATTCGAATCGGTTTAGGCATTACAAAGGTGTACCTGCACAGAGTTATCTTTTGGTTTCATATTACAAGTACTTTGTTCTACATAAAATACGTGAAGTTTTTTCTCATCATTCTTAGATATTTTCTCGTTCACCAAACACTGTCGGTGAACAATGAATCGATACATAAAATACGCCGCAAATTGTCGGGTGTACATTCAGGCGCATTTTCTTTTACGATCACCGCCGGTGTTTACGTGCCCACATGAGATACCAAACAGGAACATCGACGGAGAACCATTTGATGCGGCACTTTGTTTTAACGTCACTGATAGATAATCAGCTAACTATAACACACGAACAAAATAAACAAGCTCTTCATAAGATTTAGCTCAATAGGTCATATCGTATTATTTATTTTTAAAGGGATGTTTTTAAGATACCTTGAACAAGTATAATGTGGAGGCGGATATTGTATAGGTATGTATTTTTTGTGTGCAAAATTTTATCGTCATATTTAACGTGTCTATGTCAATGCCAATTTTAATACCAAACTTGATTATTAGCTCGGATATGGCTTGCACAACAAATTTTATTTTGGAGATGCAATGCGCTCAATGCACCAAGATCATCAGCGTATACGAGTATATAGGATAAGTAATATTGTGGCTAGGAAAATAATAAATGACAGAAAGTATGTAATGTGTCTTCAAGAAATATTTTTAAAGCTACATGCGCCACATCTAAATTTTCTTACATCCATGGCTAACCGAAGCTAATAGCGATCGCCTAATAGCGGACAGAGTAGTAGTTGCCCATAAAGACATCCGGAGACCGTTTATTGGCTATCTTTCGGGCATCCGATAATTCCGCCCACCATCGAACATCGGCCGGATTATGGCCACCACACATACAACTATCAATTTTCTAATATTTGACTTTTATTTGTTTAGGGGAGCTACTATATTAAAATACGGTCCTGGTCTGAAGGTTTCTCAATAAATCTTAAAACAAAATAAGAGTACCTAGTGAAGTAAGTAAGGTTAATTATAAGTGGAGACATTCTACGAAATGATATTCGACGGGCTTGGAGATTTGTTAAGACGGTGCAGGAGATTGTCATCAACGAAAATGGATTAGGAAATATACTTTTTCTTTTTCCACGATGAGCTAATTAGATAGACGCCATCAATATAGCGTTACCTTTTGAGAACCCAGTAATGTTTTACGAGGATATAAAAATAATGTTACCAGGATTTTATGAGTATAAGTCATAATTATTACGAGCGGCAACACAGCAAGTGTCGAGTTTTGATATCGTTGTTATGGCAATACTTTGATTGGTTATCAAAATTTATGTGTTTTGTGGTCATCGTGGCGGCGTAAAGATAGTGGGATTGTCTTTTAAGATATTGCTGCTTTTAATGGGACATATTTTTTATACTTACTATATAATTACATAATAATACGGTACAAACTTTGATAATGTGATAAATAATTTATCAACGGTATTTTAGACATTAGGGACTTTTATACAAAACTAAGTTCAAGTACACGTATAGCTCGTGACTCATAAGTTGATAATTAAATTAAAATAATATGCTAATATGAACCGTTAAAATAAAATGAGCCTCCATTATCGTTACTCCCATACTCAACCCCACTACTAACTCTGAATTGAACTCTGAAATATGAATAAAATGTACGAGAACTCTTCAGCTGATTGTAAGGTAAATTAAAAACGCCCGAGGCCTATCAGGTGATGCAACGTATTGTAAGCATCCATGTGTATTGTGAAAAAATTCTGAACAAGCGTAGTGGAGCGCACTCCACGACGTAGTCGCGGTTCTATTTCAGAATATCGTTATTTGACGTACTGATAAAAATAATGGTGTACCCGACTTAAACCTACTTAATTTTCACCTTATACTTTTATCATACTTACTAAATTTTATTAATTTAAATAGAAGCGCTGCCATATTATCCACGTTGTTTCCGTGAACATGCAGAAATCCGACTGGTTATTCCAAAGAGTAACCCGTTCAAACAAAAACAACCTCTTCTGTTTGATAATATTAGTATAGAGTACCTACCGAAGCCAAACAGCTACACAATTTGTATCTACTTCTTAAAGTTATATCAAGTTCGTTGTTGACTGAAGGTGGACGATGTTAATAATAAGTTAAGAATACCGCGAGTGAAGCTACATACACCTCATAAAGAGTCGGTGCTCAGTTACCTAGAATAAACTGGGGTCGGTGTTTCGCCCACAGTAATGAACGTTAAGATTAAGATTTGTGCGACCCGCGCCCGCGCCCGCGCCCGCCCGCCGCCGCCGCCCGCCCGCGCCGTTCTTTTGTTGCCATTGTTCACAACACAACTTGCTCCTACTATGACAAGTCTTCGCTTATTTATACCAACAAATATGCATTCTGGATGACATTCTGATTTATAGAAATTTGAAAGTTAATTTTCTTTGTTACTCGTACATCTTGGGTCTGTTTTAGATTCAATTCACGGGCTGGGTTTTCTAGTTGTTAAATAAATTTAATTTAAAGTATGATTGCTAAATGGTATAACACAAACCAAACACACGGTTTGTACCTAAGCCTATTAATTTTTAAATAATCAAATTCGACAGGTATTGCATATTAATAGTCTCAATTTACTATTAAATATACACGTTGGCAATGGATGATGAATCCTGACTATTTCCGCTGATCCGACGTCTATTTCGCTGATAAGAAAAGTTTACATCGTGAGCTTCTAAAATGCTGCTCCGATTAAAGTAAACATTAATATACAGCAGTGGAAGAAAATATAAATACCTAAGAATACCCTGTAGGTTTAAACTATTAACAGTTTTTACATAATCAGATATATCACAATAATTTTCATTTCTTATTATTATTACTTATAACCTCTCAAATTAAGCTCACACTTGCCATTGCAGCCGTGAACATATTTTTGTATATCGAGTAGAATATATTGCTGTATGATTCCGCTAAAAGGGTTAGAGCCTCTTGCTAAAAGGTGTCAGTACTGGTGTTACAAATTAAAGGTTTCTATCTCTATGACTATAAATCTGTGAAAGTAAAATGCAATGCGTCATTTTAGCGCACCTAACCGATGCAACGTAACCCTTTGACATCGCCTAACGTATTTAAATTCATAGTCTTATGAAGTTAGCCCGGACCGGGGGTGGGGTGGCCGGGAGGGGGTAGTGCGAGGCGTGACTGTACACTTTTTGGCTTCGGTTAAGCCGGATCGCCACTGGCACGGCGATGTCGAAACAAATGATGTAAGTCGAAAATCTATTATTTAGGAACGACATTCAGTATGTAACGTAGAGTTTTTTTTACTTTATAAGTAAACAGTGTAACCTTTGCTTATTAATACAGACGTTCCAATTCGTTAATATTTATAAAACTAATAGCGACATAAAACATTTTTCTTTCAAGAACCAATATTTTATTATTTCGTGAATCGAAATGTTTTTTTTTTCTATTGTATTGAACCTATTGCTCAATAAATGATGTAAAGAAAATATTTTATATGTAAAGGAAAATCATTAAATTCTCTGTAAACTGCTAAATCCATCCAGCACCAAATCGGTGAAATCCGACTTACGTCACTAGTCCAGATCATCGCTTTCTCAGAAGGAGTTAAAATGCTATAGTTCGTGCCACAGCATAAATTAAGTACAGTAAGTCTCGTCAAGAAACCGCCGCGCATATTATCACAATTTCGTTTAAGATTAACGGAATACCACATTAATATTCATACTGTGGTTGTCTCAAAAATTTGCGACTCTCGATTAGTTAAGTTTGGTGCCGGACGCGGTGCTCGCTGACTAATTGTCCCGCGCCGCGCCCGAACCAGTCCAGCGAGGACGGGTTCTTGGAGGATGAAGGATACTCCGACACAACTTTAATTAAATCATCTATTTAAAAGAGCTACGTGTGATCTAAAATTGCATATTGAATCCATTGCCACTACATGTCATGGCTGGCGTTTGATTTACTGCCACCTATAAAGTTAATCAACGAAGTAAACGCATTGAACCGTTTAATTAGTGGCAAACAATTACAGTAACCATGTTTTTATGTCCAAATCAAGTGTATTTGTGTGCGAAATGTTTGAACAATCAAACGGTATCCATTGCATCGGGCGGTGACGGCGCGGGCGGGCGGCGCGCGGCGGGCGGCCAGCGGTCACAATTACACCACGCCGCTCGTAAACTCCAACTATCAATATAAAACATGGGGAATAAACATTAGTGACGTCATACTTGTTCGGGCGATGTTAATTAACCGACTGCAGTGATGGGGAGTTATGGCTTTGTAGTTAATTGGAAACGTTTATTTTTATTTGCCCTTTCTTTATTTGGTTTTGTCAAATGTTGAAATGTTAAATAACGACGAGATTTCGCAATTAAACATACCATCAGTGAAGGCGTTGATCGAAATGTTTATGTTAGTTACGTTCTTTTTAGTTTTGTGTAAAATATTTCAATATACAATCGAAGGGTTCAATTTGAACGCGCGTCCCGCGGGGCCGTGCGGGCCTGGCGAGACAACAACAACACCGTTAACATTATCAAAATCGGTCCATCAAAATGGCACGCCCGATAAACTATCGGCCTCCATTGTCCGGCCCCGACCTTTGCCGGAATCAATTGGCCGGAAAATCGGACTAACCAACCGGATAATATATCCGGGTGGCTTTTTCGTTAAAACCGGATGGGAAACCGTTTGGTGTGGATTAGTAAACTATTGACTTAGGATTTTACGTTTTTTATCAAACTAAATAAAGCATTCTTCGTGATTGCTTAATGCTGCATCATATTTACAAGTTTAAGAACTCAACATTAAAGGAAACTTTAAATATGTTCTTATAGTATTCATATTGTTTTTCATGTCGAAAAATTATTGTAAAGTACATTTGATTAGTACTTTACATTTCAGAAATTTCAAATTATTTAATACAAGGTTTGTTCGCCTACGTTGGTCAGGCGGGCAGCGCGTCTATTATTGTTGAAGTTCAGACGATCAGCAGTCGTCTTCAAGTAGGGGCGAACAATTCCCTTAACTGTTATTGGTGGCATTTTATATTGTCTGCCTGCTCTTAGGTGCTCTTTGATACAACTGTCTATATAACAATCGACAATCGTTTGTTTTGTCAAAGAGTTGATGTCTCCAATCAGGATTTCAAGATGCCTATGACTTGTCTCTTTCCGATACAAAGTATTACTGTGTCTATTTTCTCTATGTATCTATACCCATATGTTACAAATAAAGTTTATACTTGAAACATCCTAAACACATACCCCTCTTTCCCGCAGTCGTTTGCGTAAACCAACTCATAAAACATGTGTTAACTTTTTTCACCTGTTACCGTAATTGCTAAACGAAACATCTTTCTTTGGTCATAAAG
This sequence comes from Cyclophora punctaria, assembly GCA_951394245.1. NCBI lineage: Eukaryota > Metazoa > Arthropoda > Insecta > Lepidoptera > Geometridae > Cyclophora > Cyclophora punctaria. The sequence continues at coordinate 8,314,300 of OX596189.1, forward strand.
GTCCACATTATAGGCAGGGTCGAATCGGGGGCCATTTTATATTCACACAATAAAACATTTGGTGATTCAAAAGTTTAACTTTTGTATCATAGGGTGTTGGATTCGATTTCTGACTCGGAGTTTGGAATCTTTAGTATTTATCTACCAGTAATTTTAGGTCCAAATTTATTACTATAATCACTTTGCATACCTATTTCGTAGAACAGTCCTAGTCTGACTAAAGTTTATAATTGAGCGCACTCATTTTTGAGTTTTCTGAAATACAATTAACAATGGTATCATAAATATAAATATAATTTTGAACAAACACTAGTGGGGTCGGGTGGCCGGCGGCCGGTGACGTCACGCGGCGAGTTATCGGCGCGCGTATCGCGTCCTCCGAGGAAAAATACCGTCGGTACAAGTTCCTGCCCATAAATTCATTAGACAACGCCGGAGTTTTTTTAAACTCACGTCCGGGCAGAGCTTGAAATATTTAGAGGCGACAAAGAATAATATACTCGCACAGTAATGAGGGGTCTAATTGTTTTAAAAGGGGTTTTTTTGCATTTAATTATATGCGTGACTACTTTACAATGTGTTTACATTATTGTTTGTGTTTAAATACATAAACTCTTGAGATAATTTCATCATAATGACAATGATTGTGTTGATTACTCCGCCTTATCTCGTACTAATTCTAAGTTATGTCGTATAATAACGATGTCCAGAGACCCACTCGATCGGTACGTGAGTGTAGGTGTTATTGTCCGCCGCGCCCTATCTGCTCGCTCGTAGGCCGCGCAGCATCCTCTCTAGATGAGAGCCGCTAAACCCTCACCACTATATCATAATTTATTCATCGCGATGACCTCTGAGTCCGGTCCTGTTACGACATCTAATAATATATAATACTTTTTAGCATTCACCATTTTTGTTGAGAAATAAAAATCTCATTATTAAAACGCATTTATGTAGCCTATGGAGCACAATTAACAATCAGTTACTAATATTAACCTGTAGTTTGAAACGAATTAGTATTTTGATATTATGATTCCACCCACCAGACTGTGCTATATTTATTGCAATCTACGAGCAATACTAATGAACTGATTCATACAGAACCCAATACGATGCAGCCCAACTCACTCTGTTCTAAATCCAAAAAAAGCCGGTATTTAATTCTCATTCGCAATATGGCGTCCAATTTTTTATCTTTTCTCTGTTTAATGTCTTTTTTGAGGGTAGTAATTATAAATATTATATGTATTTATTGTTGTAGGCGGCAGTTTGTGTGTTTGTACGTACTCTAATCGTTGTGTTTACATTAATTAGCGATACTTTAGCGAGTGGTGCCACGGTTTATGGCCGATATAAATTAAAACAATGCTCTGTATTGCAAATGTTTATTGCCTTTTTTTGGCGGCAATTTTGTAATTACTCTCGTCTCTAGTTTTGTTTCGTGTCTTGTATTTTAGAAAGATAATTACCTATAGAGAAGTTAATTTAATAAGGCTTTTAATAAATGGCTTTCACTTTATTATTGTGAAAAGTGATAACATTTTTAACAAAACAACAAGAACTTTTTTATTAAGACTTTAGTGAACTGTTAAAAAAATCGTTAAAGAAATACTCTTGTTGTAGCCACACTCGTAGGCCACAGATGAATCGCGTAGCACCTTTGGCTACGCCGTAGCAAGTTGTAGCATTGCATTGCACAGTTTGGGATTGAAATACCGGGTCCATAGCCAAAATATGGCGTCTGTATCACTTGTCAATGACGTATCAACTTTGAGCCATACATCATGTTATGTTAAAATGATATTATTCAATTTTGATATGTTTTCAATATAAAAATGATATATAGTTCGACGTAAATTATAGAAAATCGCAATCGGTTTAATAATTATGTATCTAATTGTATACATGTTGCGACACTTTTGAAGTAAAGTAATTCCATAGTTACACCGTTTTACCCGGGTGTATATTTAGCAGATAGTTGTAAATTGATAGCGGGTTAATATCGCAAGTCAACAGAGGAGTTCGGTGTGATTGAGCCCGACGGCTATTACAGACCTCGCACGGCTCGCGACGCGGACTGACCGGTCTTGATACTTTTGAGATTTTACACTTACGTAACATAGACCAATTCAACAATGCACTAATGTTTTCAAAATTGTATCCCGGAAAAAACTGTTAGGTAGATAACAGTTCTTTATAAAAGGCTTAAAAATATAAACGTTGAGATTTGTTTCAGATATGTGATATACAAAATACATATTTGAATCAAATATTTATTTACTCAATAATTTTCATTTTATTAAACCTTAAAAGTAGTCCAGTCGCAAAGCTACACCTATTCTTTTAATCCCAAGTCCCCTACTCCCTTTAGTATTAACAAATTTATGCAAATAAATTAACAATTTTCTGTGAGAAATTACAACAACAAAAAACATCCATAATATAATATAGGAAATATACTATTCTATAGAGGAAAAATAAAAGGAAACCAAAATTAAAGATCATTTATTCTGTCTTCATGCTCATCAAGGATCAATACAGCAGGGTGTTTGTATAATATGCAATGCAGAGTCGTGACCCAAATGTTGTGATAGCTCCCAATAACAGCCGGGGGCGGTCAATTATCGCCAGTCATAATTAACCGGCCCACCTGCTCGCCTCCGCGCGAGATACTACCACCAGACCTATATCTACTTGATACGATCCACAACCACCTCACCACTACCTTCGTACTGACTCACAATCGCAACTAGACTAGACTTAAATATTATTGACTAGCGATGACTAGATAGACTTATGTTATAATCAGGTCCACTCTAAATGCCTTTGCTTAATCCAAATCAATTGCTGTTACCAAAATCCGATGGTGGTTGTAATATAAATGGGTAGTTCAACTTACAACATTCGTGACAATGGTTGTGACAATCTCCAACCATAATTCTCTTCAGAGAGAGAATTAAAATTGTTCCGAATTGTTGAAGTCGACATTTTTACAAGATAACATTTTATAATCGGCCCTCTCGGTTCACTTCGCGGCATCGCTTCACGCCCACTGGCCACGGCGGCTCTTCATCACAACTCTTTTGTATTTAGGACATTTCGAACCAAAACTCTAACGAAATTTAAGTCTCCAATTACGACTATCCATGCTACGACTGTCCGTAAACAGTTTTTGTCCCATAAATATTTTTAATCAATTTTTGTAACTCACGTCACACACATGAACAAAAAAACTGTGAAACAAACGGGTCACTCCGAGATTCGGCCACATTCAGCGCCCCATTCTTAACCCTATGAAACGTTATAATTATTTTATTATGCAAATAAACATAATAAAATTTCTCTTGGTTTTCCTCGGGTTTTTGTTTTCGTTTGTCGCTAAAGCTTATTGGGTTATACTTAATTATGTTTGGGGGGTTACGTACGTACCTGCTTACGGCTTAATTTTTATTTATGTACCGGCTACATTCTTTTGTAATATTAATTTATGTTTGTTAGATAATTGCCATCTGAAGGGTTATTTGGTCGAGTTTTAATACTAATATAATTATTTTTATTAAAATGGGATGAATTTTATTAGGGAATGTTTGTGTGTCTGATTTGGAGGTAAGGGGTTAAATAAATATGAATTTTCTATTCATTGCGGCTTGGATTTTGGTCGGTGTTTATTCTTGCGCTTAGTATCTGTTAATGCAGACATAAATGCCTGTAACAGTATAGGGTAGCGAATAGATATCGCTTCTAATATCAATAAGTTTGTTCGGTCGCTGTGCAGCAGTTTAGTGGCTCGGTGTACACTGTGTTGAAGGAAATTTATTGAGCACCCATTGCCCGCAGCAGTAGAGTAGACATCTGGTAGGTTTGCTATATGAAACAGTATTTTGTCAAAAATATTTGTTTGTTTACCTAAGACATGTTTGAACGCTTAACGTCGTATATTCTAAGAATTATTATTTTAACTTTTGAATCCAAATAAAAACAAAGGAAAATTCAATATCTTACACTCATAGTCCCACTTTCCGTATATCCACCCTTTTCCTGATACTTATTGTGTGATATACAGTTTATAAATCGGCAGAACTACTCCCCAGGGAGTGTTTATCGACAGGGGCGAGCTCCGAACTACTGAAAGAAAGAATCCTTTTGATTTGCAATACTCTGCTAGTTCGCAATAACGAATGTTGTGTTTATGATTGGCTCAGTTAGGGAACTATGCAAAGTATCAGATTCATTTTAGCTGAAATTCATTGGAACTAACAATCTCTGATTCGAAACAAATTATGAACTGATATATACATTGATTATGGTAACCTAGTGGTTACCATAATCAATGTATACCACTACCACTACCCTGCGGCATGGGACAAGAAGAATATAAGAGCTCAATTACATATTCACTCTCTGAAAACTAAAAGTGAAGTGTAAATAAAGGTTTTATATGTGTCTTTAGTTATAATTGTAGTCACATAATGCTTTCTGAACAGATTAGAGTTTCGGCTGGTTGACACTTATTCATATTATTATTTCAAAAATCTTTCTGTTATCAAACACTGTCATTCCAAATCTCGTGCCGAACCCTACAGAACACAATACAGAATCCCAACCGGAAAAATAGGTTTATCCCCAAACCCTTGAAGACATAAAGTATAAATTATGATCTTCAATAGTACGCTGTGTACACTCGCTGTCAATTTCACGAATAAATCACTGGTATTACTATCGGGAGTGATAAAAGGGATACGCCACTTTCCTACTCGAGTGTACTCTGATTTATGTACTTGCAAATATGAGGCTTTTTCAAGACATTTTTATGATTTGGTGTTCATTTGAAAGAAATAAAACCTTTTTCTTTTAACCGATAAGGAAATGATAGGTACCTACATATTTTGAAGCTTCTACATTATCGGGTTAAAATGTATGTCGGTAATAGTAAGGTAATTATGCCTTACGGAACAAATTAGATATCAATGAATTAACAAAAAATATATGTACAAAAAATAGAAAAGTAATTTGACAAATCATAAAACAACGAGCAGAATAAGTAGGAATGTTAATAAAAATCCAAGTAGGACTCATTAACGAAACCCACAATTTCACAATTGAGTTTACCATCAAAATTGAAGTTGTCTTAGAACATTAAACAAACAAAACAATGGATAATAAACAATAATGTTTCACATTAAAGGTTGATATTAAATAACTCAATTCATTTCTAATTTGTCGACAATTGTTCCCGACAAAGGCGAACGGTACGAACGAGTGCTCGCGAGTATGAAGGAAGTCGGCTGCTGCGGAGACTAGGGCCGCGCCCCGCGCGCCGCTCGCGTGTCGATACCGCTCGCGTCTGGGTGTATGTGGTCCAGCCGTTTTATTACTGGTTTTCAATAATAAGACTGCGAAAATAGAAACATTTTGTTCAAGCTGAATGTATAATCATCTCGAAACTACATCTTCTATTCTATGGATTGTGTTAATTACAATAATATTAACATACATGTAAGTTTTATTTTTAAAGGAGACGGTATATTATAATGAGTAAGTATTGATAGTGACTAGTTAAATTGTTAGAAAAAGGGAAACACAGTATAATTTTTAAAGTTGAACTTTCTAAGAATTAGATTTTATCGATATGAAGAGAGCCGTGTCCCAGCTGGAGCTCAACAAAGCAAACGCCATTGCCAGTGGCGTTGTCGGCGGTGCGCCGATGCGTTTATAATATTTCATTTATTCATAATAAATTATAATCGAGCACAGTACGAGCCGTAATAACATTAAATGTATTGCCACTGCCGGCAGATAGCAACCGCTCATGCGAGTTCAGCTACGTCTGCCGCAGACCTTGCTCGGATGGGTGGCCGGTTAATACGTTTTATTATCGTCACGAATAATTGCATTTTGTGCAAAATGCAGTCATATTTTGGCATCATTTACAAGTCCAAGAAAATCATTTATTATTTTGTTGTAAAGAAAACAAATGTCTTTCATAAATTCTTACTCAAAAAACTCGTTAATAGTGGACATTAACACCGACTACAATTACAATGTACAATATATTACTCGTTATGAACTAGCAGAATGAAGCGCACAAAAGAACAGCGCGAGCAATGTACAAGCAACATAATAAAGAGTCGGCCGATAGTGTCCCGTCTCTTCTGTACCCGTTTTTCCTATACTCAGGAATTTGAAATTGCTCCATTCTAAAGATTTATTGTGCACGTATTATTGCTAGATGCCTTTGTGCTGGTGCCTACTGCGATGCCGGAGTGTTTTACAAGATACACTGTTCATTACCGCCGAGTCTTATTTAATCGACTCCCTCATACATAGCAGGCAAGTGGCAGATTGATCGTCACGAAGGGGCAGGTCATTGGTCGGACATCGGATTTCACCTTCTTCTTCATCGAGTGGATGGTCAACCTGAGCAATACTGGTGTTATTGAGTTATTGAGTTATTGAGCCGCCAAAGGCCTCTGGCATGACTCATGTAACGAATTCTATCCGATTTCACCTAAAACGCATATATTAACAATTTTTCCGAAGAGATCACCTCTTCGGTGAGTTAAGAGCTACAGCATCTACCTACGCACGGTGAAGAGGAATTTATTTAACACAATTCAATTCAAATTGTTTTTAATTCTTATGAGTAGTAACACATAGCAATTATTCATCATATCAATAATTAGGTTTTCATTGCTTTTCACTGTTTTTTTCTTAAAACAAAATGATAATTTTGCTATTGACGGTTACTACTACGGTAATACACTACGGCCTTTCACTTAGTCTTACGTAGGACAGTAAAGAGGAAGAGAAGGTAATTCTAGTCCCACACCTATCTATAATTAACATTAACGGTACAGTAACAAAAACAAGAATCAATTGTTGAATAGCGGTGACATCGAAGTTGTACCATTTTTCCTGTTAGCTTTCCTTCCTGTATAACTCTCATTGTAGAGAGCTCCCGGTGCCTTTGTCTCCGATGAGTTATGGCCTACCAAACGAATAACTTCTCTAAGATATTATGTCGGCTTTTTACTATTGTCTTCTTATCTCCTTACAAGAGGTTTGTTTTCGTAACCTGTGTATTACTGAGTTCTGCAGCTGATACTTATCTGAATTATGTCATTGAATATCACATATATGTAGTTTATTTTTCACTGATTGAGCTAATAGGCTAATACAAAAATGTCGTAAGTTTTAAAAGTTAAGTTTTAATAAGAACGTGTTCATGTTCGGAGGGAAAAGAGGTGGCTAACATAATCGATTCTAACCTAATCTAATTCCTTCTATTTTTTTCATATTTGAATGTTATGCATCGTCTTAATTAGTTAGTTGTTAGCCATTTCTAACATTTTGTTCACAATTCACCAACTCACAGCTGGTGAACTCGCTCAATGTAAACGAACGTCTTATGTTTAAGTAAAAGTATAGATGAACGTTGGCTGGTGCTCAGGTAATATGTTCGAAGAAAAAAAGAATTAATTTCTGAAACATGCATCAAACTGTCGCCCGTCGGTCTGTGACAAATTTACGAGGTTTTTTTATCTTAACGCATTTTCAGGGTTCCGTTTCCGTCTCAGGCGACAATGATAATACGAGAATTAAGCTTTTCTCGACGATTTTTTTATAAATTACAATTTAGATTACACTTTCATAAAACTTTGGGTACCTCTTATTGACTCAATTGTAAGATTATTATTTTATGGCTAATTGTAGAGGTTGCTTTGCATATGGTAAGGAAAACAAATCATTTTGGTTTAACATCAATAATATCAAGCAATATATTCCGATACCTGTTTAATATTCCGGCCGTCGCCCTCAAAATTAATACACCATTTCGTAGTGAACCCTATCCCAGGAGCGCTCACACTTTCCTTATGTTATTTATTCGAACCTACCCCATAAATACGTCGCCACCTTTCTTAGAGATACAGCGATAAATATAATTGTTTGTACGCTTGTGTGTAGATACCCACTCGTATTATTAGTAGGTGTACTCTACCAACCAACATTCGGGAAAAATGTCAATGAATTGCTTTAGAGAAAATTATATAGTAGCCGGGTCATTTTAGACATAAAAATAGTGATCAAATAAAGAAAATTCCGACAGAGCCAAATTTTCGTAGAGACCTTAGGTTTACCACAAGGAATAAAGTGTCAAAAGTCCCCATCAGTCCCATGTGAGCTTCGGGACTTATTCGGGGCGAATGTCAAAATTTTAGGTTATTTGGATTTTTCTCGAAAACGGTAAGTTTTATCGAAAAAGTACCTGAGAAAGTAAAAAAGCTTATAAAATTCTCTATAACTTTAATTCCATCCACTTTTTCCATTTCCCGACCGTTATTGAACTACACGCTCCAGAAATGTAAAAATTAGGGACTTCGGGCAAGTAACTGTGGAGCCTGCCCCAATGCTCAACAGTGACATGACCTATGTCATTTGAAAGGTCTTGAAGAGTTGTACAAGTTACTCCTAGACAGTTATATCGAATTCGACGGCCAACTCGGTGTTTTCGACCACCGAAGAATTACCACTGGAGGTGCTGTGGAGCCTGGACGGAATGCTCAACAGTGACATGACTTACGCATTTGAAAGCTCTTACAAGTCACTTTTTGATAGTTATGTCGAAATCAACGCCAAACTCGGTGTTTTCGACCACCGTAGAAAAAACACTAGGTGTATGTGCAATAATGTGCAGTTGACCCTGATCATATTGCTCAACAGTGACATGACTAATGTCATTTGAAAGCTCTTACAAGTCACTCCTTGACAGTTATATCGAAATCGACGGCCAACTCGGTATTTTCGACCACCGAAGTATCGACACTGATCGTATTGCTCAACAGTGACATGACACATATCATTTGAAAGCTCATAAAGAGTTTTATAAGTCACTCTTTGATAGTTATATCGAAATCGCCGTCCAACTTAGTGTTTTCGACCACCGAAGAATGGAGTTGGGCTATGCTATACCGAAGTATCGGCGCTGATCCTAATGCTCTAAAGTGACATGACCTATGTCATTTGAAAGCTCTTGAAGAGTTGTACAAGTCACTCTTTGACACTTATATCGAAATCGACCGCCAACGCGGTGTTTTCGACCATCGAAGAATCGACACTGGGTGTATGTGCAGTTGACCCTGATGGTATTGCTCAACAGTGACATAACTTATGTCATTTGAAAGCCCTTGAAGAGTTGTATAAGTCACTCTTTGACACTTATATCAAAATCGACCGCCAACGCGGTGTTTTCGACCACCGAAGAATGGAATTTTGTCAAGGTCCTTTATTAACTAATGTGTACATATATTTTTTTATTTTTGGTCAAAAACATCGAGTTAGCAGTCGTTTTCGATATAAATGTCAAGGAGTGACTTGGACAACTCTTCAGGGGCTTTCAAATGACATAAGTTATGTCACTGTTGAGCAATACCATCAGGGTCAACTGCACATACACCGTGTCGATTCTTCGATGGTCGAAAACACCGCGTTGGCGGTCGATTTCGATATAAGTGTCAAAGAGTGACTTGTACAACTCTTCAAGAGCTTTCAAATGACATAGGTCATGTCACTTTAGAGCATTAGGATCAGCGCCGATACTTCGGTATAGCATAGCCCAACTCCATTCTTCGGTGGTCGAAAACACTAAGTTGGACGGCGATTTCGATATAACTATCAAAGAGTGACTTATAAAACTCTTTATGAGCTTTCAAATGATATGTGTCATGTCACTGTTGAGCAATACGATCAGTGTCGATACTTCGGTGGTCGAAAATACCGAGTTGGCCGTCGATTTCGATATAACTGTCAAGGAGTGACTTGTAAGAGCTTTCAAATGACATTAGTCATGTCACTGTTGAGCAATATGATCAGGGTCAACTGCACATTATTGCACATACACCTAGTGTTTTTTCTACGGTGGTCGAAAACACCGAGTTTGGCGTTGATTTCGACATAACTATCAAAAAGTGACTTGTAAGAGCTTTCAAATGCGTAAGTCATGTCACTGTTGAGCATTCCGTCCAGGCTCCACAGCACCTCCAGTGGTAATTCTTCGGTGGTCGAAAACACCGAGTTGGCCGTCGAATTCGATATAACTGTCTAGGAGTAACTTGTACAACTCTTCAAGACCTTTCAAATGACATAGGTCATGTCACTGTTGAGCATTGGGGCAGGCTCCATAGTTACCTGCCCGAAGTCCCTAATTTTTACATTTCTGGAGCGTGTAGTTCAATAACGGTTGGGAAATGGAAAAAGTGGATGGAATTAAAGTTATAGAAAATTTTATAAGCTTTTTTACTTTCTCAGGTACTTTTTCGATAAAACTTACCGTTTTCGAGAAAAATCCAAATAACCTAAAATTTTGACATTCGGCCCCGAATAAGTCCCGAAGCTCACATGGGACTGATGGGGACTTTTGACACTTTATTCCTTGTGGTAAACCTAAGGTCTCTACGAAAATTTGGCTCTGTCGGAATTTTCTTTATTTCAATTGTTTAAAATGACCCGGCTATAGTACCTTGGTAAAATATTTAATTCCGAATTATAATTAATTCTAGATATTTTTTTTATATCATTGGGTTTATTGTAATCCTTTCAGACTTTCTCTTACTACGAGAAAATTTCCGAATCTGCTCTGCTTTTCACCCCAACTCTCACGACCACTAACGCCATCTAGTATCGGGTAGAAGAACTAAAAATAAACCACCTGAAACATTGGTCATGTTATATCTTTCTTAGAGACAAAGAAATGTCAGAGCCCATTTCTGCTTGTAGTCTGCCGGATCCGGATTTTAATCTAATGTCGGCGCCTGTAATGAGCTAAAAATCGACGAGGAGGTGTTTTGGCACTTGCCGATACACGATGTTTGCTTGGTAGGTTTTACAAACCAAATCGTATACAACCCATTTTGCCAAAGCATTGAAGATGTATGGAGCAGCTATTCTTACACCTAAATATATAATCTTGTAACTCAGTAATTGGAGAACATTTTCACCTCCAAATACACTTTCATCCCGATAGCCACGCTCGCCGACTTTGTTTTTCGTTAAGCGTACATATTCCTACACACATACCGACATATTCCTTTATGACTACTTATTACTTAAAGTAGTACTTTATTATAGTGCGTTCATTTCTAATAATTATTTTAGGATCCACTGACCTATAATGGATGGCTAATTGAGCATTTAAACAGTATGTAGGTATCATCAATTTCTGATTATCAAGCAATCTTGTTAGGGTTCCGTAGCCAAATGGCAAAAACGGAACCCTTATAGATTCGTCATGTCTGTCTGTCCGTCCGTCTGTCCGTATGTCACAGCCTTTTTTCTCCGAAACTATAAGAGCTATGTTGTTGAAACTTAGTGTGTAGATGTATTCTGTGAACCGCATTAATATTTTCACACTAAAATAGAAAAAAAATAAAATTTTAGGGGGGTCTCCCATACTTAGAAATGAAAAAAATTTTTTTTTTTTTCATCAAACCCATACGTGTGGGGTATCTATGGATAGGTCTTCAAAAATGGTATTGAGGTTTCTAATATCATTTTTTTCTAAACTGAATAGTTTGCGCGAGAGACTCTTCCAAAGTGGTAAAATGTGTGTCCCCCCCCCCTGTAACTTCTAAAATAAGATAATGATAAAACTAAAAAAAATATATGATGTACATAACAATGTAATCTAACACCGAAAATTGGTTTGAACTAGGTCTAGTTAGTAGTTTTTTTTTTACGACATAAATCGTAAACCGCAAAAAAATACTGATTATTCATTCAATAACTCAAATGTAAATAAAAAAACATTTATTTCAAGAACTTCTTTATTATGTTACTCGCTGCTACGGAACCCTTCATGGGCGAGTCCGACTCGCACTTGGCCGCTTTTTTTTTATCACTGAACTCGTGACGGCGCCATCCTGATCACTGTACTGTAAAATGTTCAGTATGTATTACAATCGCTTGCCCTTGAACAGGCCAATAATTTAATTAATGTTGAAATAGCAAGCGAAGGTTTATCTCCATAATTTTGATTTTGGATTTGAAACTACGTTTACGGTTACACTTCGCTTTTATTTTACATTTATATCCGACGTTTGGGCTGTTTTACACGACCCGTGGTCTCAGAAGACATCTCAGACCACAGTTCATGTAAAATAACCATGAACGTTGTTTCAATTCAAATGAGTAGTGCTCGCCTAAACCTAAGAAACTAATATTGGTTGTTAAATCCGCCCAAATCAATGCGACAGCGCGCAGACTCGAACCGATACTCAATACAGATAGGACGTGTGGGCGTCCCGCCCGGCCGGGGGGCGGCGCTGGCCAGCCTCGCTCATCACCACATACTCACCTTTATTGCTTACTTACTTACAACACTTCTATCACATAATTATGTCTTAGTCTACATCGAACTTTATATATGTAGATGATTTTTACGTACAAAGCGATATAAGCTAATTAGAGCGATATAATAGTGTAAACAAGTTAGTTATAAAAGTTTCTTTTGCTCCATAAAGGCACACATGTTCTGTGACGTCGTCTCAGTCTTTTCACACAGAAGAACTTTGTCTTAATAATATATTTAAATCGACTGGACTATAGTCTACGCTGGACCGTACTCTTAAAGTTGGTATCGCCAGCATAACTCATCATAAGAGAATATATTCAATCAGGATTTTATACAAAAAATGAGATGAGATGCGTCCACTAGTATACAGCTAAACCTACCCACCTAGCATTTTGAATAAGTCTTATACCTACTTATTCTATAAAATCAGACATAGGCCCCTAGCAACTAATCACACAAATAGCAAAAATGATCGTTGCTATCAAAGTCAAAGTCAAAGTCAAATATTTTTAGTCAGTTTTGGCCCCATAGAGGCTCTTTTGAACGTACCATACGTACCACCATGCTATATAATATTGTACCAGACTTAGGGTACAGTAAATCTTTTCTCAATAACCCTCTCTTATAAAATGATGTAGAAAAATATAACGCACTCATAAATTAAAATGTAATATACATATACAAGCCACACCTTAACGTAACCCTATAATGTATTAATGATTATTTATGATTCCTGATTAGTTGAAATTAAACAAGTTCGCAACAATTAAATGAACGAAACTCGAGGCTTTTAAACCAAAAATATTCGCCATTTGTAAATAAGCAAGAGGCCATTATAAATAATAATAAAGATGTCTCTGTGGCTTAAAATGAAAACTGTGTTTAGTGAAATGGGTTAAGGAAGTGATATTTATGAACCCGACTCATTACTTAATGAACGCCGGGAAATGCACAACTTACCAACTTTATTATAATGTGAGCTTTTAACATTAGAGCGAATTTTATATTTTATAACAACATACAATATCATCTATTGTTATACTAGAAACTTTTACAATGAGAGTAGAGATACATACATAATATTCCAAACCGTATGATATAATTATTTCAGATAATCGTGTCCTTACTATCACATTAAGATTAAGTGGGTTTATGGACTCAGAAAGGATTTGAATGTGTTCAAATTTTAATTGTAATCTTTTAAGTGTTATATCTTTATCAACTAGTAAACTGATAAACTGACAACAGATGCATGTTAGTACTCCCACGTGTCTATTAATTTGTTACTGTATTCGAGTGAGCAGTGCGGCGGTGCGGCGTGCGGTGGGCGTGTTCTCAATACGTATCGAAATCTATCGAAGGTTCGATGGGTCCCGCCCAGGACGTGGAAAAAATCCTCTTCTCGCGCATGTCCGATGGATATCGGACGGAGTGGGGCATCGAGGACGAAGGTTTACGACTGAACGTTATGTGACACCGACCTATTTTATTAGGAATATTCAGTATAATCGAATAGAAAAGTGATGGAACCACGAAAATGATGAAAATCTTATATTTATTAGAATTAAGGGTTACTATACATTCTGTAACATCTGTACTGGTTTATCAAGTAACACCTAATCCATTTTTTTTAAACATTAGATCTTGTAGCAGATACATTGCCTGTTTTAATCATTACAGCATAAAATTCGATATCGATCGACAAAGGTTAAAATGTGCTGTGACAAAACCTTGTACGTTCCTGTTATCAAGGTAGCAAAGTTTTGTAAGAGTAAGAGGTAATAACTACTTGAGATCATTAGGAACTACAGTTTATTGAGAGAATATGGAATTTTATTCTAGTGTGCCGCTGCACGGCAGCACTCTCTCTGTATGTGATCATCACTCAAATATTATTTTATCTTAACTGCTGAACAAACTAAAGCTAAATAAACTTCAACAAAATAAAATAGCCATACATGCATACGAGTATGTATGTATAATATTATAAAGATTCACTTCTTGTGGGCGTATAGGGTAGGCGTCCCGAGCCTCGAAGCCTGATTGGGTGATTGGAAACCGATCGATAACCAATAACCGCCCTTAGCCGCACTTCCGTTACCAATACAGCCACGCCATTGGTCAGTTTTTTATAAAGTGTTTCATTAAAATATAACGAAATATTTATTTAGCTTTTAAATTATTTCCAGAGGCTCGTAATATGAAAGTGGAACTATTATGAATAGCATATGCTCCAAATGTAAATTTGAACATTTTTATGAACAAGAGTTTCATGACCAATATGATACAAGTTATAAATATGTATTTTAGTATAATGGTAATCAGTTTGTGCATAATTAAAAATGTTTTATATTAAACGTGTTGTTAACGTTATTTACTGTAGACTACAGTAAATAACGTTAACTCTACAGTGTAGAGTCATGGTGCTCGAGTACTCTCGCTTATTATTATTGTCTTTGCAAAGAATCCTTTGAAAGGGTTAATTAGAATCAAGAATTGAATTAAAACATTAAGTTAGAATAACATTGATAAGAAAAGTATATTTGTAAAGGGTTTCATAAAAACGTAGCCAATTAGTTGGCTATATATTGTTAAAAATCAATTAAGTACATAGGTAGAGAATTAATCTTAATAAAATAAATGGAAGGAAAGCATGAGGAGCATATTAATCATTACTGAGAAGTCAATCACTATTTATGTCATAATATCGGATATCGTGATAGAGAAGTACCTACTGTTGAAGTGTTTCGTCCTGTCATGTATGTCGGTTATCATTTATTTAGCGAATGATGTTTTGTCTTATCCACAATTCCCTGTCGCCACCGCCGATGGATAACACAATGAAATGGCGACAGATCGCGAAACGGAAAAAATATAGGAAAAAAACGTCGAGTTCTAAGGAAATATCTTTTATCTCGCAATTATTTTTATCCTTTAAGGCGTAAGAAAGAGATAAAAGGAGAGGTTGGTTGATGCTAACAAATAAATTAGTTTGTCCGAACCACTCGGAGCATTGTGCTCGACTATTGTGCTATTTGAATGCGATTCCTTCTTTAATAAACACAAACATCTTATTGTTTTCAATATTATGATTCCCTTTTGATTACCGCTTTCTTTATTTATTAAAACAAATTAGAATCTGATGATAACCAATAGTCTCCGTTAGAAAAAAACGACTCCAAAGTTCTTGCATCCACAACCCTGCAACACCTATGCTTTGCAACTATTAACGAGCAATATTAAAATTGAAAATGGCTTCAAAGAATTTCATGGCAACATAACAGTTTTGGGGACAAACATCGATCTTGAACTGATCCGATCTGCAAACTAGTTTCAGTTTTCTCAATAATTTTAAACCATATGTAGTCCGGTCGTGCAGGTACCAAATAATAAGACTTAATTATGGATTCACAGGTAGGAATGTAAAGTATCATGTTCACGGCTAAACGGGGAAAGCTGGTCAAAATTAAGTTACATTAAAGTAAAGAAACATTGCAATTAACGTTTACAAAAAGTGTTGAACACAAATACGCCAGTAACGTTAATACCAACGAATGGCAGGTATGCCCGCATCCAACCCTTCCTTGCCGGGTCATTACGGACCTTCCACAGATGTGTCGCAGGTATCGGGCGCAGACCAGATACATACTCGCATGTTACTTAAATGACATTCTAGTTGCCAGTCGTGTTTGAGTTACTTAGTAGTACTTTTTATGTTAGACAATGTTTGTAAGATGCAGGTAGCACGTCAGTCCCTGTCAGATTGGCATTGAAAACTTTTCTCCCTAAAATGTAATCTGCCTCGTATCAATATAAAGTAGGCACCGTTCGAGTGACTCCGGGCCGCGTCCCGTCTGCGCGCGTGCTGCTCCCTGTGTCCACCCCACTGGTCATCTTAATCAACCCTTCAAAGGACAATGGGCCACTTGACCCTCGGGATTGTACCGAACTAATTATTGTTATAAGCCATTATTAGTGTATCAGCACTGTTCAATATTTATGTGTTCATTTGTTACAAAGTTTGGCGATTAACTGTGACCCGTTGATTTTGTAATGTACCTTTTATTATTTAAGTACCTCGGGTGTAGGGATCGAACGTTAAGAACTCGGTATATTTAACAGAGCTTAGAAACAAGAAGTTTATTGAATAACATGTGTTACATATGAAAATGTTAGTTGTATGCATTTTAACTGTTTCTTACTATACTTTGTTCTGAGCTGTGAGGCAAATTGTAGGTTAATCATGAATAGTATAAACTATGTAATGTGAGTGATTCAGAAGTTGTCTAATTGGTGATATTATCTGGCGTGTGGTGGGTCCTGCAAGTCATAGGAGCGGAATTAGTGCGTCTCAGGTCTCCGGCCGTAAACCGGACTACGGCAAGTTCCGCCCGATATCTTTACGATATCCCGCCATCGCTGATGAACACGGGGCCGCATTTGAACAACCTAACTTCATTATAGGCCTATTCATAAAATGGGTTACATTTCATTATTGATATAAAAAGTGAATGGATACAATAATCATTGAAAGCACGCTTTATCACACACAAAATAAAGTAATATATTTTTCAATCGATAGATATTGGATTTAAAATATTGAAAGAGCTTTCAATTAACAGAATTACCCTACTTTCGTCATTGTAAACGAATCAATTAAGTAAACCAAACGATAATCAAGTAGGACAAGGCGTGCGAGTCCGCCCCTGGCGGTCCAATGGGCCGGACTCCACTATTTAATTGAGATTCTACTGACTGACCGTAGACCCTGGCAGAAACAATTTAATGGGAAAACTGACCCCACGTGTGGGGCAACCTTTATCCTGAGACGATCGACAGTTAGTGTAGACGTGGCTTTACTTTGATGTCTTGTTTGGACCGCAGTTTGAACGGGTCAGATTAATGTGTCACTTGAATTGTTTTGTTGTTAATGCGTGTTTTAGAATTGTTTCTATCAGTGCCATGAGGAGAGCGTGCTCTGTGTGTTTCCATCACCGTAATCAATTAGTCTCTTCTACGAATCCATGTTCGCTGTCACTGGGCTACCTAAAGGGTAATCTCGAGGATTA
Source organism: Cyclophora punctaria (assembly GCA_951394245.1). Classification (NCBI taxonomy): domain Eukaryota; kingdom Metazoa; phylum Arthropoda; class Insecta; order Lepidoptera; family Geometridae; genus Cyclophora; species Cyclophora punctaria. The sequence continues at coordinate 8,331,715 of OX596189.1, forward strand.
TTTTACCCCAAAAAGATATCGGTATCAGAATTTATTTAAAATGGTAAACGAGTGATTGTTGAGTTCTCAAGAAAGGGTCGTTTGTTTGTTGAATCAAGTTGAAGATAAAAAGGCAATCAGTCTGGGGTCCTTTGTTCTTTTATTTTTTCTTAATTTCGTCGCGATCCCAATCACGACTAAATTATAACGGGGAGTTAACTAAAAGAATTGCCTTCTTATTGTATGCCTTGATTTGTTTCCCTTTGTTGATCATTGGTGCGGCGTTTGTTAGGAGATGTCGGCTGTCGCCCAACAAAAAGAATTCAGTGTAGGTACCTACTTGCTTACCTATGTAGTGTCGTTGAATTGAAACTGGCCTGCCTACCTAACCTATGTGATTGCCAAACTATTAACGTCTTCTTTTAATCCGTGGTGATGTTGAGAATAAATAAAGTTTTTAAAAGACTCTTAATTTTAATATCATAAAATATTTAGGTTAAAGTAAAAGTATACAGATATTCCCATTCCTGTATTTCGTATTGTTTCTCTGTTCTGCGTGGAGTGAATGTTTCAATTTCTTCAAATCGCCGTCCCTGTCCTCGTCACACCAAATGCCAACTCGAAATAACGGATAAATATCAAATATTCCGCGGCCAAAGTTCGTTTCCTCTGTAGAAGTTAAATTAGCTTTTTTTCTTTTTTTCTTGTTTATCGGCACTCATCTAACCCTTTCATTGTATTGGCGTCAAACGAACGGAGAAAACATAATTGAATTTTTTTTATCTTTACTTAACGCGATCATTCGATTCCGAGGACAAAGAATTTTTGATGAGATCCTGAAATAACGGCCGTTATTAGAACGGCGATCGCGGCTTCGAATTTCCGTTTTAGTATAACGAGAAATATAACGGCTTGAGGTTTTTTGTACTCGTAATACGTTCTAAAAGTGCCTATTTCTGGTGGTGAATGTTATTGTTAAGAAAAAATGTTTATGATCTGAATTTGCTTTTCTTTTAACGATTATTAGTTCATGTTTCTTTTTTATATCATACCTTAATAAAAAAGATCTAATGAATTCAAAACTATCAATTAATATTTTGTAAACATAAATATTAAAAATGTAGCACACACTGTGATCGTAGTTAGCTGAACTAACACTAGAGCGTCCATTGCATTGTGAACCCTCTGGCACTCATCTTAAAGTCGATACGACCAGCCGGTGAGGTCCATGAAAGTTGCAACATTGTCGCAGCGGCCTCGGGAACAAAACTCATCACATTGCTAAGTATACGTAATTACGCGCGCACAAGTACTTACTATTATTTAGTGCGCGCCCGTCGACGATTCCGTCGATTATATCACATAGAGATGGTAATCCCACCAAAAACATAAATGTAAAAAAGGAGAGCCAAGTTCAATACAAAAATTATGCTTGGCTATGGGCTTCGCCGCAAAAAGAATGGAGATCTAAATGAGTGCCAAGTTGTAGGCAAAATCTCAATATGTATTTATAGGAACAAAATAACATTATGAACAAGTATTAAACTCTATTTCTTCTCTTTATTGGATACCTATGACAATTGCTGTTATTTAAAAATGTGAGATTTTAAAGTGGCTTAGATTTGACTTGACCAGTTTTCATTACATCAGTTATTTTATAACGTTATTCAAAAAATAGGTATATTTTTTTTTATTCTGGTAAAAACTGGCCAAGTTAAATCTAACCCACTTTAAAATCTCACATTTTTAAATAACAGCAATTGTCATAGGTATCCAATAAAGAGAAGAAATAGAGTTTAATACTTGTTCATAATGTTATTTTGTTCCTATAAATACATATTGAGATTTTGCCTACAACTTGGCACTCATTTAGATCTCCATTCTTTTTGCGGCGAAGCCCATAGCCAAGCATAATTTTTGTATTGAACTTGGCTCTCCTTTTTTACATTTATGTTTTTGGTGGGATATCATTACTTTTTGTAAAGAAAACTAGGTAAGTATTGATATCGCTGATTGGCTGGGGCGACGGTGGACCGACCGCGTCATAAGTACCTACCGCGCGCCGCCGACGACACACCGTCGCGTTGGCCGGTTGTTTAGCGCGAATTACAAGTTTTTTTGTATGGGGGCACCACTTATTTTTTTACATAACTTTACGTTTATATTGCAGTTAAATAGCAAATATGATAATACTTAGATTGGGATAGTTTCAAATATCTGCTTGTAACGGTTCCAACGCTACAATTAAAAAATATATTTTTTTGTATGGGGACCCCCCTATTTTTTAACTTTTTTTTATTTTTAGATTTTTTCTTACGCTTACACACAACTACCGAGCTAGATTCCAAATTTCAGCCTTCTAGGTCATCTGGAAGTAGGTTAGGTTTAGGTACTATATGTCAGTCAGTCAGTCAATACTAAAATTTACGACTTTCTGACGTTCATATCTTTATAACTGTTTGAGCTAGCTTCATGAAATTTGGGCTTCTAGGTGTCCTAATGGATATAATTAAACACACGTAGTTTCATGTGTTTACGTTAAATAGTTTTTGAGTTATAGAAGGGTCAAAAGTGGCACCAAGTGGTTCGTGTAATATTACACTCGGCGCTGGCTAGCCGTTCCTTTGCTTGAACTTGGCTTGACACGCTGCCGCGTGTCTAGATACCCGCGAGAGAATCAAAACAAAATAACGAAGGCAAATCAAATAAAAACATATATAAACATCAGTTTCTGAAAAGGCGTCAATGATAAGCAAGTTAGGCTGGATTTAATATTTTGATTTTAATTGGCCCTAAAATGGCAATAATAGTACCATTACAATTCAATAGTTGAAGGAAAAATAAAACATAGTAAGTATTCGTATTATTCGGTTCTAAACATTTACTCTGATAAGTTTTGCAGATGTTTTGAAGTAACAAGATCTACCGAAAAACGTGATTTTCACGCCGTTACAAATAATTTTGTTTTCCAGTCGCAAAATATATAAGTATTAGTCAATGAGTTATCATCTCTATACAAGTGCGTCTAATAATGCCGTTTGACACATCCCAATTTTCGGTTCATCTCATATTAAAAGGTGTTATGTAGCGCGTGCGTTAGCCGTGAGGTGTCGGCACTTCAATTGCCGCTAGTTGCCACACACTCGACTCTTCACCTGATTAGACTACCTAATGAGCGCGGAACTATTCGTACTACATTACAAACCATCTATCAAACAAATTATCTATCAAAAATCATTACAAACCGTCTATAGAGAAATGTTTCAACAAGAAAAGCTGCATTTAATATGAACATTAAACTCCCAATGCACCCATTGATGTGCTATCAATTCGACATTAGTTCATATTTACCTAAAGGTCACTTACGATTGTGAGTACTTATTTATACTTAACAATGAAGTTTACACAAACAGTATAATATAATTCCTGGAGGTTACGCGGATTAAAATAAAATTTAAATTCAAAAAACATAAATTTTGTAAAATGTCAGTCAAAATACGATTTAAATAAGTGAAATTCAAATGAGGTCCATAGAGACGGTTCGAAAGAGGACATTTAAGAAATCCCGAAGACACTTAATATAAAATAATAGATAAACTTATAAATATTCACGGACAGAGTTAAACCTTTAGCAGACTGACGGATTCGTTTTTACTTATTCCGCAGAAAATCTGCTTAAAATCCGTATTAAAAGAATCACTCTGAATTTATTTTTAAAGCGGCCTCGGTTGTGAGAGACAGCGATTTCAGAGAGGTTCATGAAGCGTCGCCTCTTCTACCGTATTATTAAATTACATTATTTCGATCAGTTTTTCTGGCACAGGATGTTTAAGGAAATTACTCAAACCTGCTCACTTAATGTCGGACCCCGGATTAATAATTCCATTCAAATTCGGAAAAAAAAATGAACTTCGCCTTTTGCATCAACGACATCAATTGAAATTGCCGTTAACAAATGAGTGAATGTCCTTTCCGCAGTATGTAGTTCCGCTGCAGGTTGTATCTTGTATCAAAATCGGGTTTTCTTCTTATCTCTGAGCAATGGTCGCGATCCGGAGAGGTTACCCTTTGGATGTTGTCATTGGGAATGATTTTAAATGTAAAAATTATTCAAATAGAAGTGGATAAGGCCCTCGCCGGTCGAATAGTTACAGTCTTCCAAATCAGAGAATTGCGTTTTTGAGTAATCAACGAACTCTACATTGTTCCGGGTTTGGTTGCGCCGCGGTTATTAGCTGCGGCTCTCAGATACGACTTGTAACGTTATCAGTGTTCCAACTTGGTGAATTATTGAAAATAATTTATTGTCCTTTTAGTACATTACGAATGTAAAATAATTAGTAGTCGTTAGGAAAGTTCCGCGCGCGTACCGTCAGTGCCCGTCTCGTGAGTACACGTACGTCGTACAGTGTATCGTCGGTGGCGCTACGATCATCGCAGTTATAATTAGACTCGAGTAGGGGTGCGTAATGCGCTAAACAGTTTTGAAAATTTGATAACTTTATACAAATTGTCTGGTGTAGGGCACGTTAGGGAAATCTGACTCACTCACAGAGTAGCTAGTAGGCCGGGGTTGAGCCGCCCTAATGTGCTCAGACCACCTTGATAACAGGAGCTGCGAACTGCTTGGATAAGTTGGAATACTTACCTTTTAGCCTTTTAGCATGAAGACACTTGCTTTATTAACTTATATTTGAGTTATTTAAACATGTTCGATTAAAGGAAAAAAATGTATTCCTACTAAATTGATGAAATGTATATTGCTGTCTCAAACTGTACAGTGTAGTACAGTTTCATCCATCGACGTCGTCATAGTAATTTCTATTAATTAAAATTCAAGTGAAATCACTTACGAATGAAGTTATGATTAAAAGAACGTATAATGATTGTTAAACTTCTGGTACATACCGCGTCCAAACATTCGCGAGTCCCAACAAGAACCGGGCGTCCCAAAGTTTAGGATCAGCAGAGCCCTAAAGCGACAAGTCACAGATGGATTTTTGTTGTTCCGAGTGCTCATAATTGCTTCACATTATCGGGTACAATATCTACCCGGCTCGTAGTTTACATATGAATTCATTACCACACGTGTAATGGAGCGCGACCTTCGGGGAAAAGCCTAAAGTTTTGATGGAAAAGTTGCATTTTATATGTATTAATTATCTGTTTACCGTGACACACTAAGTAGGTAATGACTAAAGTTTGTTCTCATTGTTATTGTTGGCTTTTAGTTATTACGGTTCTAACATTCCTTTGTTACTAATGTACAGAAGAATCTAGAGTTTCAAGGAGCTGAATGATGACGTGTACCACCCTTCCGCAATCTTAAACCAACCTACGAATAAGTTTTAATAATGCCAAGATTAAAGGCATATCATGAAACTTAAATGTTGATTTACTATCAGTACCATAAACAAAGAAAGAACTCCAATTACTTTAACAAACAATGTTGCCAACTCTATAAAATATAATTTACATTTAAAAATAACATGGCTACACTGAAAAGTGTTGAAAATGGTGAATAATGGTCGAAATGTATGAATTTATTTCATTGCAACACCTTGTGAGTGAGAGCGCGAAAGTTGGCAACATTAATACGGGGACGTCTTCCCGAGTGGTGGGGATTAATAAAATGCGGGCGTATTTCTTAATTAATAGGACTTTACAAAGAAAACAATATCATTTTATTAACATAAACCGTAAGGGAATATCTATACTGGTCCCTTTATTATTTTTGGTATCTAATTCTATCTAAGATACCTAAGGTACCCATACCGAAATTATTTATTTATATTAAACTAGCTGTGCCCCGCGGTTTCACCCGCAGCGCCCCCGTTCCTGTGGGAATTTTGAGATTTTTATTCCCTATAAACCTCACGGAGCCCGAGACCTTTCCAACGAATGCAAAACCGTGGAAATCGGTCCAGCCATTCACGCGTGATGCCGCGACCAAGGAAAACGGGTTTCATTTTTATATATATAGATTAATCTTAGTTCAATGTCCTGTTTTTTTACTAATTAACAAATATCGTTTATTGACTTTGCCTAAATTAATTTGTGGTATGGTATGGAAAAGTGTATTATAACTTCGAATTAAAACATAGCACCAGATTTACGGCAAAAACAAAATACCTAGACTACGTCTAAACACTACAAGTAGTAATATATGATATAGGTACGAGACATGTGCGTCTATTTTTATCGGTGGATATTTCGTGAGCCGTTGTACAAGCCCCTTAACGCCGAGTTGGCAAGTCGATGACAACAAACTCCAGAGTTTAGGCCGTTTCAGCGACAACTTTTTTTGTTGAACTGCTCGCATTGATACATGGGCACTAAAAGACACTTGGGCATCTTAAAACAGGGGAACAAATAAACAAACTGTCATATTTACTGAGAGATATTGTACTTTGTGAATTAGTTAAAGCCGTTATAACAGACTTTATAAAGAGGAGAGGAGATATCCATGGGTATTAAGACGGATTGCACATTGGTGCTCGTTTAAAGAGCCTCCGAAAAGGTGGTAACTTTTGTAGAATATTTTAAAGTTCGTTCATTAATCTGCATTTATTATCTCAGTATTCAATACTGAGGTTATGAATGGTTAAATTAATGTTAACTTAAACTTGGGTCGGTATTTACAACAAGAGTCAAGAATTAGATTGAATTTTGTTTTTATTGTCACATGAAGGTTATTGTTGAAGTAAAATCAAACGCAACACTGAAAGCATTTTACATAAAAAGGGTTGCGTTCTGCCGCCCCGTGTTTGTGTTCGGTAATTATTCCATTGTCATTTTATTTATATTTCTCGGTGTTATCTCAAAGATATCTTATAATAAACTTGACGGCGGCTGGAACGGAATCCTAAGTGTTATTTTATGTAAATGCTAAACCATAGAAATATCGGGGTGTAAACTTATTACTGAACTTTGATTTCATTTGCATTTTTTGTGACAGACAACCTTAATCTAATAACGTCGGTTCAAGTTTCACTGTCTTAAAACTCTTTCATGATCTGTAAACAAAATAACCGTCTTTACTTATTATAAAACAAAATCAGCACATTAGTCTGTCTATTCGCGATGTTTTCAAAAACTACTACACCGATAAGTATATTATATTGTTTTGTTAACAGTGAAAGTTGTACACGAAGGAAGGATTTGGGCCATTGATTATCCCTACGGTATCAAAGCGGCAAAACCATTTCTAATTTTGAATATGAAATAAAGACACCTTAAAACCTTTCACCTGCTTATCTGTCTCCATTCAAAAGTAAATTATTCTCCGCAGCAATAAATAAATAGTGTGTCGTGTCTAAGAGGCGGCGAGCTCGGGCGGTCACAAACAAACATTTGCCCAGTAGTAGTAGTGGTCATCTACCAACTATTCACGCTTCACAAATGTTGACTGTGACGAACCAAATGAAGCCTCCTTCCATCTGGGTTAGTTACTTGCTGCGTACTACTATATGCCTAACCGTTAGACGTCGTTATACCTATATTTAAGTTTTATATTTGTAAGCCAACATGATAAGATCTCTCTTTATTTGCTGGCTGAAAAAATTACATCAGATTTGAGGTTGCTTCACTACATAGTATAAAATAAAGTCGTCTCTGTTTCGTGTCTGTTTGTCTGTATGCTTAAATCTTTAAAATTACGCAACGGATTTTGATGCGGTTTTTTGTAATAGGTAGAGTGATTCAAGAGGAAGGTTTTTATGTAAAAAAATCCCGAAATTCCCACGGGAACGGGCACAACGCGGGCAAAACCGCGGGGCGCTGCTAGTATAAATATATATTACTTGTTATGACTTTTTCAAAAAACCGTTTCTTGTTTTTTCCGACTCAAGACTCTAATGCTTACTCTAGCAAGTCTTGCAGTGGAGTAGCTCTCTCAAGTAAACGGGTCGGCCGCGTCCCGCACACATAATGATGTCCTATTGACTAGAACTCGGTCCGAGAATTGAAAGAAACGTCTTCCGGTCAGTGTAAACACAGCCTAATAGCCACCTTTCATCCCCTTTCAGCGATTGCTTCCTTCGGAATCGCGGTACTGAATACACCTTCGTTTATTGCTTCTATTTATACTGCTGGGCTTACTGACACTTATTTGACCCGGGCTTTTTTAACTTGGAGTATGTGGAGTATGCGAGTGTATGTGGTATAAGTTCGTCTCGTCGCGCCTACCGAGGCCCCGCGAATACAAATCGCCCGGCGCGGCGGCGGAACGTTTAATATCCCTCTTATTTGAGTTGATTCCTCGCCAGCAACTTGTGACCGCGTCTAACGCACTATGTAATATTAACCGCTACTGTTTGCTTCGCTATTGACTTAGACTTAGCCACTCATATTGGACAAGTTGCACTAAATCACTATTAACTATCTTCGTGTGAATACTACTTGGCAATTTCAGTTATTAACAATTTATAATATATGTATCTAGTAATAATGACTTACGTTACCTTCAGATAACATGACACATTTAGTTCTTAATAGGTTTATACTCGTACCTACTTAATAATTACTGAGGTAAGTAGGTACATGTCCTAGTTAAGAAAATTAAATTAATCTTCCCACTATCTAAAATGCTGTAAAACTATTAAATAGTATTCCGAAAGCATTAAACACAAATAGGTAGTTAGTGATAAATCAAGGTGCGCCACAAATTAGTTCGGGCGGGGTGTGGGGTCAGGCCCATATTTGCTGATGATCCTTCGGATTGATTAGCGCAGTTCAAACAATAACCCTTCAAGTGGTGTTCAAACTGTGTTACTCTTACGATGTTCACCTTGCTAGTTTACGTACGGTGACCACGTCACCGAAACATGGGGACATTTCCCTTTTGACTCTCCTTTTCTTTCTTTGAGTTGTGATCTCGGAGAACAAAATATTTTGAATGTTACTTAACATTTCATATATTTCAATAAAACTTTATAGATATTATAAATATGTTGAATAAAAACTATGTATGTACCTATATAAATTTCACATCAATAAAATTTCATTTTCTCCATTTCCGACTGCGATCAGTCGCCAAAATTCTGCAAGAAAATCATGGTGTAGGATAGTAAGCTTAGAATATCTCACATAGTCCAAACGGCAGGTCCCCGTGCTCCAGGAGCCACAGTAAGGTGCAAGTGTTTGCCCATCAAGTTACTTGACCTGTGTTGACACACCCGCTTCGGCCCAACTCCACTTATTGCCAAACACTCACTAATTGATGTTTGCCGAGGAGCGCCATCGCCAAAGAGGTTACCATCAACTTAGACGCCACTTCGGGAACTGCTATTACAGCTGTAGCTTATCTGATGCCTAATCTCAAAATGTATAGAAATTCAACGTGGAATATAAAAAGAACTGTTGCATGTACCAACTAGCTATTATTTTTACGTTACTTACTAGGTACAATATTCAAACTAATTGGTGCTAACCACCGGATCGGTTAATTTGCCTCTATTTTGATGGATACGCCCAAAATAACAAATCGCGTCAACCGCACCTATTCGGAATAGAACGCGATATGCTAATATGAAACATAAAAGTTATATGCCGTGATAACAATGCTTTGTAATTAATAAAATAGCTCGCGGGTGGGACCGCATCGGCCACCGATTGTAGGTACTTGAATGTGCCCTAAATAACGATATCCATACTCTGTTGAGAAAAATAACGGTCCCAACAACGATTTGTAGATGCACACGTGAATATGAAAGAAAATATCCCGAGGAAGTCAATGAAATAGTAAACAAAGTAGGAGAATGCGAGCAAGGAGACTGCACAGCACATAGTAAATGCAGCCATAACATAGGTAAACATTCTACGTTATTACGAATACAATACGACATAATATTCGTAGGATATAAATTCTGGTGATTGAGTTCTTACAAATAATAATAAGTGACATGCTGTGTGTGATCACCGTTATCGCATTGTTCGCATGTGTACCCTCCATTATCGCCGACCTATGGCGCGGAGTTGATTTAAATTACTATTTTGATTAAAATATTTTTGGGTGTGTCACTGTAAGGTGAATACTCGACATACAATTTGCCGTTCAATTATGATGGGCTACGCCTGACATCTAGAAGTATCATTTTGTTATTTATAGTTCAACTCGACTTTTTGGACATTCGAGTCCAATCGCCATTAGCATGCGTGAAAAACATTATAAATAAGTAATTAGAACCCAACCCGTTGATTTGAATCGTGCTCAATGAAAACAAACGATTCGTAAACGCGGTGTCACTCTCGCGAACCCGAAATCACTGAAATTAATAAACGCGGAGGTGTGTCGCACAAAAATCATAATAATCGTAAAACTGATAGTTATCAAGTCGCGGGGGTCATTTTAATTTTCATAATAGATTTAAATGTTGTCGTATTACTGTTCGGTATCAGAGGGAGCGGCCGCGTGTGTGATTTGTGTCTGAAATATGACACGTATGGATAGGAGCGCCCATTTTGATAATAAACTTCATTAATAACCTAAATTAGCCGAAATTATTTATGTCAGCTAATGCTCGCCAAGGCGAGTCCTACATAACACACTACGTACTTACGTAGTGATTATTCATTTCATTACTTGGTCTACAATATTGTAATTGGAAGTTAAAACTCCACATAACGGTGCGTTAACCTGCTAGGTTCGATAACAAACAAATATGTACATAATTATATACTGTCAAGGTAACTATATTTACTGTTCTAAGCTTTGAATAGATAGACTTACCCAGCTCATAACACATTTTGCGGCCACACATTTTCTAAGATTGTAAACTAGAATAAAGCCTGACCTGATATTTGAAGCCAGCTTGTCTAGACATGAAATGTTCTGATGTATGTCTGCTTATCCCATTTAATAATGGTTACAACAATTTTCATACCGACTTATAAATTATCAGAATAATGTATGAACTCAATCATCATTCAAATATACCGAATGACAATAACAGATATTCTCGACTCGTAATATTTGCATGTATTAAAATATTTACCAACATTCTCTAGAACATCAACGTCTCATCCGTGCCAGTTTATCGAAACATTCAATACTGTCTACTTTAGCCCTTACCCTTAGTTAAATAAGGTTCAAGTCATTCGTTACGAATAAGTTAGTTTAAAATCCCAATACCATACGTCCCCCAAACGGTATCACGAATTGTGAATGTTGCAAACACTGAGCCGCGCACGGGGCGCGGGCAAATGGGCCCTATTGCGGGGGGATAAGGTTCGAGGTGGCGTGTGTGGCCGCGGTTAGACAATGTATATCTGTATTTAAAATTCAAAGAAACAATATCGGGTGTGCATATTGTATCGTAGCGTCAAGATTCTTTACGAGCGTAGTGGGAAATACGACAGTTTTTCCATTTTTCGAAAATAAAGAAAAAGAACTCGTTGAAATTTATTATGCGGCGCTGTGGCGGCCATTTTTTAATCACGCGTGAGTGTAGTCCCCAACTAACAGGTAATTTACCGGATTTGTATTTAACTCGTGATAATAACTATTGTTTGTATGCCCTATATCTCGTTGATAATAATCACGACAGATGTTTTAGCTATCGGTACTTATCGAGCAATTTCTTATACCAAGTAAGAGAATCGATTAACACTCAGACAATATTTATTCAAGATCTGATCAATGTTATTTACATTATTCACATTGTAACTACATGAGATTCGGAATATAACTTAGCATACTACTTCACAGATCGCAGGGAAGTACATTATTTTGTCTTGAGTGGGTACTCAATTCATTCACATCACATTATCAAGGGCTTTGGCATCTTTTGGATTACCTTTTCAAGTCTTACACTATCTAAGTATTTGATATGTGTACATTGGCGTGATAGTCCTAGAAATAACGTACATATTACTATTATAAACTAGTGTGTATGTGTTTCACATTAACAAGCAGAGAGTGCCCCCGGACCCACCCCGCCGGTACATTAGTCTCAGTTTCCCTCTCTCGCCTCCGATGATTTTTATTCATTTGCGGACGCCGGTGGCCGCGAGACTGATTGGCGCTACATTCACGCAAGATTGCATTTTCCTTTGACAATATGTTTTCATTGGTGCGCGGAGTCTGATTGAGGACACTAGAGGATCCTTGTAATTGAACTTCGTAATTTTAGGCTGGCCAACCAATATAATAATACCATTCCAAGTAATCCTAAAATAACAAAAGATATGTAGGAACTACATTATGTGAATGACTCATCAGATTCAATTTAAACAAATTCATCTTGAAGTATTATGACGTCCTAACTGTTATGTTGGTTATTGAAACATGGATAAAGTTATAATATCCTCCTACAACTCAGCCACTGCTGTCACCAATAATCTTCCGGGAAAAATACTCATTCACATTTATTTACGCTTTGACTGGATTCAAAATGAGAAAAGTTCCGAACGAAATCCAGTACTGACGAGTCAATATTAACTAGAAAACTGCAAACATATGTTTTGCCTTTAAAGTAAACGTCTAGCCCGTTTCTCAGCCTTATGCAGGAAGCAATACGGTCTCGGCTGTACGCTACTCAATACAGATTGTATATTTGCGACGCTTGAGTATACCGATGAAGTTTTTTCTAATAAGGTCCGAGTTCAGAGCCGTGAATGGTTCTATACCAGCGCTGCCAGTCGAATATTAGACAAGTTTGTGAATAACCTCCTCGATGAATGATGGGAGCTCGCATTACTACATAGGTACCTATTTCAGGATGTTGAGTTTTATATGAATCTAGAATAGTTTTAAAGCCTTTTATTTGTTTCAAAACATGAAGCAAGAACCAAAACAATTATTTAGTAATAACTAAAAGGCCATCTCAAACCGACATCGTAACCCGTTAATAACAATAAGGCGTTTCGCTAACAATAACTCTCGTTTGGTCCATTTAACCGTCGTTTAATAAACTCATAGTATAAGATAACCCAAAGATAAACGCGCCGTAATCATGTTAGGTCTGCATTGTGCTATCATAAGTAAAGGTCGGCCCAGATTAAATTTATGCTCCCTAAAATAATTAATTCCCTTTAAGTTCATTAAGACACCCGCATAGGTGTAATTACAATGAACCAAGGAATCTTAATTGTCGAATTGAAAATTGGGACACACTGCTTGGCTGTACGTACAGTGAATATTTTGACCGGTGAGGGCAAAACCTTACCAACTTTACCAAATCATTGAACAATACAAGAAAATTACATCATTATATCGTAATACAATTATCTATTTCTCAATTGGCTACCTCTATTTTCATATACTTATAATTGATCTAATATTTTCCCTCAACACAACATAATCATAAAGACATAACATAAATAGCTTTTGCCTGGACCTCGTAGCTACAGTTAATGAAAATACTTTGTTTAGCAGCTTTAAAAATATTCCAAACATGCTAGAAGCAAGGTTACCTTTCCGCATAGCAGTGTGTCCCCTACACAAGACTAGCAGGCCTCTTTCAAGACAACATAATGGGATGAATATACGGTTTACATCGGTCAGGGCGCGATGTCTGAACAAAAGATGTAATACACCACACTGCGAAGACAATAGCGTACAATGTGTGGGATACTCATAATAGACCTTTACTTTATGGAATTATAGAATTAATGCCGCGAGGATTCCTCGATATTTACGGGACCCTCCGTATTGATTGTACTGAGACAGGCTGAAAGACCCTGATGTCGATGTTGAATATGAAAGCACAACAGTGCCAAGAAAGATACGCTCTCTGTTTTAATACAATAGTTGTGTACTTGTTTGGAGTTTACTACTCGTCATCTCAAGCAAACTACACCCCAACTCCTTGCAATTAAAACTATTTATTAGATACAACTTTATTTTCAACGAAAATATTCAATAAAATCAAAGACAGCGTAATCAGAGCCATTCACGTGACTATTTGGTGATCAGATACCCGCAGTCGATGACGTAGTCGGCGCCGGTGACGCTGCCGGCGTCCTCGCTCGCTAGGAACAGAATCACCCGGGCCACCTCCTCCGGCTGAGAAATTTTCTTCAATGCTGTCATTTCTTTAATTTGGTCCAAAGTGAATGGAGCGTTCGACCGTTCAAATATGTCGGTCTGGACCGGACCAGGGCTCACCAAGTTCACTCGGATGTTTTTTGGAGCAAGTTCCAACGCCGCTATTTTCGAGAAGTGGTTCAAAGCGGCCTTGGACACGGAGTAAGCCGCTGTTCCTGCGTATATCGAACTGCCGGCCACACTCGATACGTTGATGATGTTCCCCCTTGTTTCCTCCAACAACGGGATACATAGGTTAGTCAATTGTATCACTGATCTCACATTGATGTAACATAATTTCATCGTAGACATCGATTATGTTTTTGTCAGCGATGTCGCAGTATCCCAGTATCCCAGCGTTGTTGACGAGTACGTCGAGCCGTGCGTGTCGCGCGCGCAGGTGGTCGAGCACGCGGCGCACGTCGGCGTCGCGCGCCAGGTCGGCGCACACGAGCGAGGCGGCGGGCCCGCAGCGCGCGCACACTGCCCGCAGCCGCGGCTCGCTGCGCCCCACCACGCACACCGCCGCGCCCGCCGCGCTGAACGCCACCGCCGCCGCCGCGCCGATGCCCGAGCTCCCGCCCGTCACCAGGACCACCTTGCCGTTCAAACTCATGATTAAACAACTATCAAAAACGAACCGTACCTTCAATATATATGTAAAAGCCAAAATGATAAATGCGGCGATTATGCATAATGACAGATAACTATGGTTAACATCCGGGGGCCTTGAATAAAGTGTTAATCCATAATATTTGCGTATCGTATAAAAAAAAGCGGCGAAGTGCGAGTCGGACTCGTTCATGAAGGGAAATAACAGCAAGAAATATAATATATAAGCTCTTGTAGTTCATTGTTTTTTTAATATTTGGGTTTATTGGATGAAATGTAAATTGCGGTTTATGATTTATGACGTTTTAAAACAAAACTTCTTACTAGATCTCGTTTAAACCAATGTTCGGTGGAAGTTTGCATGGTAATGTACATCATATAATTTTTTATTTTTATCATTCTCTTATTTTAGAAGTTACAGGGAGGGGGACACACTTTTGCCTCTTTGGAAGTGGCTCTCGCGCAAACTATTCAGTTTCGAAAAAAATATTAGAAACTTCAATATACATTTTGAAGACCAGTTCATAGATATCCCCCACGTAACGGGTTTAATGAAAAAAAAAAGACGTGTGGCACTCGGGGACTGCCGCGGTAAAGCTATTGCATAGTTATTTTTTCTATCACTAGATGGCGTTAGTGGGGAGCGTGAGGTTTTTTCGTTACGGAATTTCTGGATTCGGTCCCCGCGCTCAAGGCCCGCGATAGAAGCTATGCAATAGCTTAACAATTGAGTTTCAATTACAAGTATGTGGAACCCCCAAAATTTATTTTATTAAAAGTGAGCTGTGACATACGGACAGACATGACGAATCCATAAAGAATCCTTTTTTGCCATGTGGCTACGGAACCCCAAAAACTATCGTAACCTACTACATATATGTTTCTACTAGCAGTTCCCCGCGGCTTTGCTCCCGTTGAGCCCGTTCCCGTAGGAATTTTCGAAAATCCTTTCTTAGTGTGCACTTACGTCACTTGAAGAAAGTTCCTGCCAAATTTCATGTTTCCAGGTGTAGCGGTTGAGGCTGTACGTTGGATTATCAGTCAGTCAGGACTTTGAATTTTATATATATAGATAGATTATATTGGTAGAAACATTAAATTGTTACCTAATCTTGAACTTGTTGTTGTGAACAATGTTGCTGTCACGCTACTTTCAAACATGACTCGGGTTTGAGATCACCAACCGGCATTTGGCAAGCGTGGTGATTATGCTTAATCCTTCTCACTGTACTGATAGCTTCAGTGAGATGAGAGGCCTTTGCCTAGCAGTGGGACATTGGGACATTGCAGGCTAATACTTTTTTTACTTTTATCTCGTGTTTAATTTAATTACTTTGAGTAAATTGTTAGGTTTTTTTTTTAATCTATTTCTTCTTTTAGTCTTTGTGGCATTACGTCACCGGTCATATAAAGTGAGAAACATTCAAAAGCAACGATAAAATAACGCGACCGCGTAATAATATCACCAACACGAAAACCAACTTGGGTTTCGGGTTGACTAGTACTTTTGAACAATTTAGGCATTGTTTAGTAAATCACACTAGTTATCATCTCTTAATGAGTTATCTCTACCTAGTTTGGTACTTTGAGAAAATAATCATCAGTTGCTCGTCCAGCTTGTCCGCTCACCTAGGCCTCAAACCTAGGTGGCATCTCGGCCGAAAGTAAAGTATGTAATTCACCGAAGCAGAGTGGCGGGGGTCATATTTGTCACTTTGACCAACCATGACCGGCTACTATGCATAGTAGCTGGCCAAAGTAATTCATATATCATTTTGACCAAACATCTTAGTCATTAATTATTATGACCAGTCATTATGCATAATATCCAATTAATCACTTTGGCTGTAACATTATATGCATACGAAAGTGTATAAATATGTCGGGGAAACAGCGATAATTATCCCACTATTGGGGACATGTCACATCAGGATAAGCACGAGCATTATACCGCCAATACAACATCAGATATCTTATGATTCCTAGGTCTTGGTCTTGAAATAATAACTCACAGGACTTCATTACAATGACATTGCTTGTATTTTACACACGATCATCATGGATTACAGATTACAGTTAGGATACGTCTAGATTCAATTAATTGATGGAACCTAAACGACCTCCCTTCACCCCATCAGTCGTCCTGTCCACGCCATAGAATATCTTTTCCCTATTCTATACTCGATTCGCAATACGATCGTGATGTCGTCAACACCTCATCCTTCCAATCTACGTTTCCCATCTAATCACAATCCAACCGTCTCCATTTCCCTCCAAAACTCTAATGTCTCATCTTTTCATATCATAGACTCACTCACTCACTGCCACAGACTACCAAACCAGCTCACATCCCTCTATCGAACAACTGTCATCTGTCATAGTGCGTAACACCACAGACTTAACATAGTCTATTCTCATACCACAGACTACACCACGAAGAT
The DNA here is from genome assembly GCA_951394245.1 of Cyclophora punctaria. Taxonomy (NCBI): domain Eukaryota; kingdom Metazoa; phylum Arthropoda; class Insecta; order Lepidoptera; family Geometridae; genus Cyclophora; species Cyclophora punctaria. The sequence continues at coordinate 8,348,773 of OX596189.1, forward strand.
AGAACTCACGTCACGGAATAACAACACTACCGATTCCATCAGCCAACTGAATTTACAAACTACTCTTAAACTTCTACAGACTAAAAATAATGTAGTGCCGTAATAAACCGCTATCTGGTGTGGCGCCACTGATGCCACGCTTCGTTCAGCTACCGTACTAATGACCGTCTCCGACACGGCCATCCTGCGCTACACACGTCCACGTGTGTTATTCTGTAACAGAAAAAAACATAGCACAGTACATACCGTTCGGCTACTCCTGACACCCAACTTTAGTACTAACTCAACCTTGAGAAAGTAAATTGAAATAAACTTCTCGGCAAAACTATTGTTTTATTTTGACTTGAAAGACTTACACTTGAAAGAAGTTACACTAACCGAAAAAATGCTAGAGCAGCAAAGTACCACTTTCATCCACTATTTACAATCATTAAAGCAACCCAGTGATCCTTGAGCATACAGCAGGAATCTTATTCGTGGCCTGTGGCTTTTCACTAAGCCCCTCCATCGAACCTCATGTTCGTTTCCTTGCATTCCACGAATGCCGATTCCCTCGGAATCTATGGTCTCTACCAGACCCGACCTCCCCCAGAGCCACCCGCGCACCGCGTATCCACGGACTACTCAAAGCAGATACCGACTTCTAACGGACTACGGCTACGAAATGGCTACTGGTACTGTCTGACCAGCCGAACTAAGATTCCCCACCATCCTCCCCAGATTCAGTCTATTCTACCTCAAGTGGTACTTCGCCCTCAGGCATCAGTCTTAACCTATCATGCGCGTACTTGTAAGTACGTTTAGAGTTCAAAGCTTTTCAACGTGTAACGATCACCATCGTTCGCTCACTCCTGACCTAAATAACTCTACTTCAACAAAATACTTAGTAAAGCTCAAACTATTATTCTTTTCCAATCAACAATTTTAACTATCTCAATATTCATAATCACATTGCTTATCTCAACATAATACTAGAACATCGTCAGGCACAAGTACCCATTAAAAATCAAATTAATCTCAAATCAAAGTAAAAGTAAAGTGTGTGTGTCTCCATTGTCCGGCTATCCCCGTAGCCCTAATACGCAGTCATCCCTGTGACTGGCTGTGATCATCCCAGTGATCACCCATAACCCTGATCATCCCTGTGATCAGCCACTCTCGTGATCATCCCAGTGATCACCCATGACCCTGATCATCCCTGTGATCAGTCACTCTCGTGATCATCCCAGTGATCACCCATGACCCTGATCATCCCTGTGATCAGTCACGCCCGTGATCATCCCAGTGATCACCCATAGCCCTGATCATCCCTGTGATCAGCCACTCCCGTGATCATCCCAGTGATCACCCATAGCCCTGATCATCCCTGTGATCAGCCGCTCCTGTGATCATCCCAGTGATCACCCATAGCCCTGATCATCCCTGTGATCAGCCACTCCCGTGATCATCCCAGTGATCACCCATAGCCCTGATCATCCCTGTGATCAGCCGCTCCTGTGATCATCCCAGTGACCACCCGTGATCATCCCCGTGACCACCCAGACTCAAGAGGACACGCACAACTAGTTACCACACAGTCAAAAGTGACTACAGTTCATCCTCACAAGGCTCAGAATCACTAACAATGGGTACTTGCCCTTCAGGCATTTTCCTATACCAGTCAATGACACTATATTGTGTACTCGTTCTCCTCTAAACCTCGCGGCCACAGTAATTTGCACTCGCTCGGTCAACCTGACTATTAAGAAGCTTGTTCTTCCTTAAATTCTTGATTTCAATCAAAAGTTAATTACAATTATTCTCAATCGGGAATCTTCAATGCTATGTAACACATGAATACTAGGTACCACGTCATTTTCAACTTTAACTTCAATAGACTATTAATCTCAAATGCACATTACAATATGAGCCATGAGTAAGTAACAGTAAGCTTGTCTAGTCACGTCTAGTCACGGCAACCAGCCGACGAGCAATCACATTGCTCAACAACACACGGTCTCAGCAGACCACTCCACAGTACGGTCAATCCAGACCACGACCATCGCCGAGTTCGAACAATGAACTCAAAAAGTCACATAGTCACATGAAACCCTTACTCATACTCTCATATTTTACAACGGAATAAACATCCAAAATACTTTCAATAAGCTTTCTACTTTATCAAGTGGTACGAAGATTCACTACAAAACTCTCAATGTTAACTGACTCAAATATCACAAAATAGCTCACCGGATATTTCCCAACAAACCAATCATTACCGCAATACATCACCAATTTAACATCCAATGTGAATTTGTCGTGATAGATTCTTGAATAATTTGGAATACCGCAATCCCTCATATTCCTCAGGTAACAGGACCGAGAAGAGAACCACGCTCCTCCCTAGACGAGGTTCATCAACGCTCGCAATAATTACCAGCATTGAACCAACATGAAAATAAGAAAACATATTAGAACATATCACATTACGTACAAGATTAAACTTGACTCTTTCGGAAGCTCATAATTACCTTCTTAACTCCACAATAGAGTAGAATACTAACTAACTATACTCACAGAACATTCCAAGTTTTATAACCAATTGCAAAATAAACATTACGTAAAGCACCATAGTCATTGGGATGATGATTCAGACATATCTCTGAATACCACGAGCTTCATAATCCAGTGGAAGGTACATGAATTTCAACCCCTTCGTCGTCGTCGCCGTCGTCGTCGATAATATGCACTAACGAGCTCAGCTTGCAGCTCTCAATATTCTTTCATCTTATCATAAACCTAGCTCCGTGGTTGAAATGGTTTATGCTCGTCCACCCGTGGGAATATAGCATCCTTATCATTCTCTGTTGGAGGCTCAGTGGGCAATAGCGATCCTTATCATTCTCTGCTGAACGCTCGGTGGGCAATAGCGATCTTTATCATTCTCTGCTGGACGCTCGGTGGGCAATAGCGATCTTTATCATTCTCTGCTGGACGCTCGGTGGGCAATAGCGATCTTTATCCCACTTCTGATGTCGGGGAAACAGCGATAATTATCCCACTATTGGGGACATGTCACATCAGGATAAGCACGAGCATTATACCGCCAATACAACATCAGATATCTTATGATTCCTAGGTCTTGGTCTTGAAATAATAACTCACAGGACTTCATTACAATGACATTGCTTGTATTTTACACACGATCATCATGGATTACAGATTACAGTTAGGATACGTCTAGATTCAATTAATTGATGGAACCTAAACGACCTCCCTTCACCCCATCAGTCGTCCTGTCCACGCCATAGAATATCTTTTCCCTATTCTATACTCGATTCGCAATACGATCGTGATGTCGTCAACACCTCATCCTTCCAATCTACGTTTCCCATCTAATCACAATCCAACCGTCTCCATTTCCCTCCAAAACTCTAATGTCTCATCTTTTCATATCATAGACTCACTCACTCACTGCCACAGACTACCAAACCAGCTCACATCCCTCTATCGAACAACTGTCATCTGTCATAGTGCGTAACACCACAGACTTAACATAGTCTATTCTCATACCACAGACTACACCACGAAGATAGAACTCACGTCACGGAATAACAACACTACCGATTCCATCAGCCAACTGAATTTACAAACTACTCTTAAACTTCTACAGACTAAAAATAATGTAGTGCCGTAATAAACCGCTATCTGGTGTGGCGCCACTGATGCCACGCTTCGTTCAGCTACCGTACTAATGACCGTCTCCGACAAATATATAACACCTACTTTTGTTTGATGATAAGTAATATGAACTTGCTTAACTCGTTTTTAGGGTTCCGTAGCCAAATGGCAAAACCGGAACCCTTATAGATTCGTCATGTCTGTCTGTCTGTCTGTCCGTCCGTCTGTCCGTCTGTCCGTCTGTCTGTCCGTATGTCACAGCCTTTTTTCTCCGAAACTATAAGAGCTATGTTGTTGAAACTTAGTGTGTAGATGTATTCTGTGAACCGCATTAATATTTTCACACTAAAATAGAAAAAAAATAAAATTTTAGGGGGGTCTCCCATACATAGAAATGAAAAAAAATTTTTTTTTTTCATCAAACCCATACGTGTGGGGTATCTATGGGTAGGTCTTCAAAAATGGTATTGAGGTTTCTAATATCATTTTTTTCTAAACTGAATAGTTTGCGCGAGAGACTCTTCCAAAGTGGTAAAATGTGTGTCCCCCCCCCCTGTAACTTCTAAAATAAGAGAATGATAAAACTAAAAAAAATATATGATGTACATAACAATGTAATCTAACACCGAAAATTGGTTTGAACGAGGTCTAGTTAGTAGTTTTTTTTTTACGACATAAATCGTAAACCGCAAAAAAATACTGATTATTCATTCAATAACTCAAATGTAAATAAAAAAACATTTATTTCAAGAACTTCTTTGTTATGTTACTCGCTGCTACGGAACCCTTCATGGGCGAGTCCGACTCGCACTTGTTTTGTAAGCGAATAAATGATCATGATATTTGAACACTATAAAAATATGTTAATCTTCTTTTGTCTGTGTAAGTACACTGTCGTAATTATATTATAAAGCGGGTTTTTTTGTTTGACCGCGTTTTTCTGGAATTATCATTTCTTATCTACTGATAATTACACAGGTTAGCGTGTTTCAACACTTCAGCTTAGTTTACCAGATAAACATAGTACTAGCGACCCACCATCGCTTCGCTTCAGGTAATCAGGATTTCACGGGGGAAATTTAGGATAAAACAAAGCGTGTCCTGCATATTATATTGATAGCCATATTGATCGTTGGGAGACGGGACTATGGACGATACAAGCCCGGCCGCGCCCGTAATGTTTTTTTAGATATAATTTTGTATTTTTTTTATCATAACTCCTTAACGCAATGTCCAATTTTAATAATTTAAAGTTACATAATTAAACTTGATTGTAGAGCTATTTTTACAAAATTGTAGCATTGCAGTTTTAATACACGGGATCTGTACACTTGGTAAATTGTCACAAGGTTTATAAAGTTTATGTAGGACCAATATTATTACACACGAGTATTTCCATCGTAAATACTTGTCTATTATTGCCTGTCACGGTCACGGTCCGTAAACATTACGGAAATCACTTGCAACTCCAAGGACAATGTATAGAAAAATCTGGCCAGTGATAAAGCAAAGAGTATCACTCGTTCAAACTATCGTATCGACTGTGGTGTTTTACGCAGCCTCCGAAGTGATCTCAGTGTAAACTAATTGAAAAGTCGCGTGCGCCCGCTTAACGCAGTTTCGGCCCTAAAACATAAAGGGTCATATTAATAAACGCTTATTATGAACGGTTTACCTATCAAATGGTTTGTCACTTTCTGACATGCGCGATTTTCCGAAGAGCAAAAGAAACAAAACACAGCAGTGTTTTAGTTACACCGCGTTTATTAATAAGGGCCAAAATGTTATAATATTATCAAAAGTAAAACTTTACTTCCAGTAAATTGTATGTACCTAACGATCGCTACACGTCATCATAAATGTTTGTAAAAGTAACATTAAACCAAAATATTACTTATCCTCTGCGCCAAACTTTGAGCTTAAAGCTGATTAATAAAATCCAACTTTAAAAGTAGTCCAATATCACTTAAGACAAGGCAAAGTTTCCAATCTTGGTAAAAACCGTTATGGTAAGTGGAGGCGTGTGTGAACACCGGCGCGCTAATAACACCACTAAATATTAGGAACCGGCTTAATATTAAAACACCCATACGTTGCCGTCCCCGTCACCTGAGAGCTACAACAAGTACATACCTACAGAACACTACACACTCTGACTGCTCCGGACTATAGCTTCCTTGAAGATTAGTACCCTTCTTAGACGATAAAGTAATCCTAGTAGCTAATTACAGGGGGATAATAATGTTCAACAGAAATCTATGAAAAAATAAACATTACGCTTTGTTTTTAGCCATTTAATTATTTAAATTATCTAGTTACATGAAGAAGGTAATTAAACTTTATTTCTTCACCAATGCTATTTTGTAATTTACGAACGAAACGCTTAATTACACCAAACAGTGGCAACTCAGACACGCGTAAATAAATAAAGCATTTGAAATACAAAATGTTGATATTATCTGCAGATTACACCAAGCCGGTCACACAATACAGGGACACAAGAAAGCCTGGATATTGTAAGCCATGCTTAATCTCAAAGGCGATACCAAGACGCAACATACAGCTCGGGGGTCATCGCAAACAAATGAGGGGTGTAAATCCAACCGCCCACACCCCCAGGTGGCCCCCCAGGTAGCACTTGCTCAACCCTTTCTTGGCTAACATATGGGCGCTCTACACAGATTACACCTCCTACTGGATATGATTCCTTAAATTACGATGCTTTTTAGTGCCAACGCAAAGTAATACACAATGCAGGGTAGGTATGTTAGGGTAGATTTTGTTACTGTTAAAGGTAATTTAATTAAAGTTTTATGCCAATCGTTTATCAATAAAAAAAATTAAGGAAATAGTTTTGGAAATAGACCAAATTAAAACATATTATATTATTCCACTGCTATAACATTGTGCCTACGTACTTTACTTACCTATTTCTCGTTCTTTCATATCTATTTCTGAAAAGTTGAGTATCTCTTCATATTCATCATTCCCATCCACCCCATCCACCAAGAATATCACAAATGAATAGGTGTTTTCTTGAAGTCTACGAACTAAGGGTAGAAAGATCTGTAATCGCGGCTATTCAAAAAGGAGTGCATGCAGAATCATCTTACCTATACGCGTATCGGTATGCAGGCATGATGGTTCTAAGTAGTATAATTTGCGTCGTCTTTGCCAAGCGAATGTAAGTCTATTAATGGGGAATACGATACAATAGTTCTAGATAGTTCCATCTTGGTGCCGGCTGTACGCGCGGTTAAGACAGCTGAAGTGTTTCGGACACCCCTTGGATTTATAGGCGGCCGGTATTGGTTCCATGCGCTCTCTAGACGAAGGCACTACGTGTGTGCCGCCCTTAAACTTAACGTGTAATTTACACCACGTCCGTACACAGTACAACCTACACATATAATTAATCGGACTGAAATTGCACGTGCAGACTCTGTATTGGGTTTCAAAATCGCACTTTGTGTACATTAAGAGACAAGTCTCGCCTGACGTACTCCTGCTCGTTTGGACTTCTCACCTGCTACTTATTGATTAAGTGATGGATCACTTCGCATAATTGTTCAATTAGAGACGTTGATACTAACCATTTGGTACAGAGAGAGTTGGTAAACCATCAAAAGCCGGGAACCATCAATCAAGAACGAGATGTTATTTTTTACCCTCGTCCCCATCGGGTCCGCGGGGAAGTCGCCTCCTAATAGATAGTTGACGAAACAATCGTGTGACGGTAATTGGACTACTCTCTGGAGCCCGACATGTGATAGTACCTCTTACGTGACGTCATCTGTCTTCGCATCCATCGAAATTGGATACAAATGGCACAATAGTCATAACTTACCGGATTTATTGAACGATAATGCCTAAGATTGAGCCTCCATTCAGTTTGGAATGCTGGTATTTATATGCACGTGGATGTACCATGTAGAAATATAGAGCCAACAATATTATGTCTTAAACCAAATGAGTTCATTGTTTCTATCTAAGTCCGTACAGTGCAAACCAGACATTATTGCTCTATTAAACGTCCAAACTATTCTTACATCTCTTAAAAATAATAACTCATAAGATGTCCTGCCCTTTCTAAAGTAGGTACCTATTGTACGTGCAATTACATTGAGTCGGTCAGCGCCGATGATTTAAAACAATTGAGGATTTTTAATTATTGCTATTAAATAACATGACAATGCATAATAAGTCCAATTTATTTGTTTGTTACAAGAATAAACTCATTAGAACAGTTAATCTCCCAGTGTAGATACCTACTTACTTACGTTAGTGAGAATGATAAGAAATAAATATTGTTTGTACGTATCATAAATAAGGCCGGGGACAGACGGAGGGACACACGTCACCTTTTGATACATTTCCTGCGTCGTTATTAATGACAAGTCATCGGCGGCGTCCCGACGGACTGAACCTAGACTAGGGACGTCATCACGCACTTTTATTTCAGTAATTTTCCAAGTAAACCTCACACAGGGGTTTGAGTATATTATTAAGCCCTTTTCTGAAGCCACACTATAAACTTAATCAGCTGGTGAGAACAATATTAGCACTGTTAGCACCTACTGAGTACTTTAAAAGTAATAAGTAAATAATATCGCGTCAGTGATCAGGTTTTAAAATACTGTTATTATCTTCAAAAAAAGGTACATTAGATACTTAAGATGGTGTTTAAAAGTCTTTATAAACCAGAGTGTCGTCTAAGTGTGGTATCAGCCCTATAACATTCGCACGTCGCGACCCGCGCAGCATAATAATAGATCGGGCCGCGGGGCGGCGGCGGTGGCACCCCTAATATCATGAGAGCGTTCGTAAATTTATCAATAGAATTATATCGCGTGTGTACTTCGCCTTATATTTTATTCAGCTCGCGATGTTTTGACATTGATCTCCAGGAAATCCCGTGTTTGATGTGCGAGCTATCAACTTTATACTTCCTTCAAATTTGTTTGAGGAACGTCGTTCTACTCGTACTCTTTGCTTAATGTAATAGGGTGAGATATATCCGACTACCCATCCAATAATAAAATATAACACTACATGGAACCAACATCAATGACAGATATGAGGTGCCCATTACGAAACCTTCTATTGTCATAGTTAGTTGGTTGAACTTGAAGTGATTGAATGGCTTAAAATACCTATGCAGAAATTGTTCACTGCGGACGGGAATCATAGTCGCAGCTTAGGTATCATTTTCACAAAAACTTACACCGGTTTAGGTACTTACTACAGACTCACAAGCTGAAGACAAAGAATCAAATATAAAAATGCCTTCAGGCCAAAAAAAAATTGCCAAGAGCGAGTCGGACTCGCCAATTAAGGGTTTCGTAGCAGCAAAGAAACAAAATCGAACACAAAGTTAAGTTAGCGGTCCGATCCCTCCATTGTCGATCGCACCAACCGCAAATAATAAATTTGTACAGCTAATTGTCGAATCAGTCTCATTATGTCTCGTAATCGACTTTGTTTACTTTATTACCGTTTTTGATATGTAGTACATCTTTTTACTGTTTATGAAGCGAATATCTCAAAACATTAACATTAGTAACCTCAATATCAGTTTTAAAGACCTATCAAATAATAGCCCACACGGCTATAACTGTGGCTAAAGTCTCGCGATTTTTTTCAGTGACATGTATGGAATGCTACCCTTGGTAGGATTTTATTTTTCAATTTGTTTTGTGGTTCACAAAATCCCTCCAACCATGCAACATCCATAATGTCCGAGAAAAAGGTCTGCGACTAGTGTATGGGACCACGTCCATCATTTACAAAAGGGGGGCGAAAAGGTACAACTGTTTACAACATTAAAATGTCAAGGCCAATGTACTCGTTACCTATTAGAATATTTTTCATTGTCACCTAAAAATCGGCGAAAAGTATTAAAATGTTGCCAACATAAATAACGAAGGCAATCCAACTAACAACACAGTTATTCAACGCCAACAACAATCAGCGGCATCTTATACAAACAAAATATTAAATTATCCAAAGAGATACACGTACGAATGTTGGAAAACGAAATTTATCGTTGCCTATATGCTGGTTTATTTATAAGAAAACACTGCCAGAGCTCCGGGAGATGGAATTACGTGATACCATTTCGAATCAAAGTGATATACAACCTCAATTGGTGCGCCGCTCGACGCTCGCTGCTCGCTGTCAGGCGCGGCGGCCGACTCGAGTCGAGCGACGCCTGCCTCACCACACACGTCTCACAACACTAATTAATAGTTTTTAAATCCTCATAATAAAGGATTAGCTCCTTAATTACACACCTACCAAGTGAACACCTACCAGGTATAAAACAAGACCCAACCATTTGCCCTGCGGAGAAAGATTGGGTAGATGCAGTCTTGAAGGTTAACTTTATAAAACTACCGATACGTTGTTTGTAGAATAATGTTCGATGTTCATTATATCGGACGACAAAGTACCACATACTGCATTGGTTATTACTAGTTAACGCGCAGAAACCAAAACCAGTCAACCACTCTCCAAAGGTTAGCACTCGTTAGTAAATATACTCAATACTTTACTATTTAAATATGCTATTTTTCTGTGAAAATTATCTTAATGCGGTTCACAGAATCTACTACTTATAAGTTTCGGAAAAAGTGGCTATGACTTAGGGACGGACAGACAGACAGGTATGACAGTTCCGTTTTTTGTCATTTGGCTACGGAACCCTAAAAACGGCAAAAAATCACATTTATTGTATGGGAGACCTTTATTTTATTTTAATTATAATTATATTTAAAGAGAACATAAAACTAAATATTCTGTGAATAGTTTAAGCGTCTACCTGTCGCCCGTTATTAGTATCGAGCAAGAGACGGTATAAAAATATCGTTTGCTGTATGGGAGCCCCCTTTAAGATTCAGAACCAAACGTCGATTTATCCCAAACAAAAATTACTATTACAGAAAACTGTCCGACTCGACAACACTGACACGATATTAAGAAACAAATTATATTCAATAAAATATTTCAGTAAGTACATAAAGTATTAGCCTGTAATGTCCCATTGCTTCTTATCTCACTAGACATCAGAACAGCGAGGAGGAAATATTTCAGTATTAGTATTCAAAACTTCATCCAAATCGATTAAACCGTGTGGGGATATACAAAAGTACATTATCTAACTTTACGCCTAAGTCACACCTTTGTAAAAATAACAGATGTTTAAAAAAAAAATAGAAAATAGAACTTAGATATAAAGCAGCGATCAGACGGCACGATTCATCGTGCCCTAAGTCCCTAAGTCCCGATGCATTGGGTGGTGTGATCGCTGTTAGGCCACAGTAGGCTGTTAGTGTCCCTAAATCGGGCGATCGAGAGTGCCCGACCGCCCTAAGTCCCTAAGTCTGATATTTTGAAAGCGTAGGCGCCATCTTCACTGCTCGGCATTCGGCTGCCAAGTGAGTTAGGGTGGCGATATCGTGTAGTGTGATCAGAAGGCCCAATCTATCGAGCCATATCGAGCCCTGCTCATCGGCCCGATGAATCGTGTCGTCTGATCGCTGCTTGAGTCCTTAAATCGAAAGTGAATTCTGCATTGTGCATCATGTACCTACCCTGTAAGTGGATCTAATTTTTAAAGTGTAGGTATCCGAACATGATTCGAATGTTATATTCGCATTTCGCAATTTATCGTATCTTAACTTCCTCAAAATATCCAAACAATATTCTGACATTAGTTGTTCAGATGTCATCTGTCATATTTGACAAGTAGAGTAGGTTCAAAACGGAAATATTCGACAAAGTTGGTGTTTGTTGGTTGTTTTAAAAACTTTGCAAAATAGTTTGTAATATTACAATGGATTCGCGTTTATTTGAGTCTAAACTTACTTCGCATAAAATGTTCAAAGACCTAAAGGATTGTTTTACCGAAAGTACAAGTAATAAGTTGACAAATCTGCTGGAGTTAAAAGACGATGTTTTCTACGTTTGGAATCCCGCCGAATCATGTTTAATGTGCCTAAATTTGAAGCATTTGGAAGAACATGGAGATGAGACACCGTATCAGGTGAGTAACATCTTTAAAACACGTAATTTGATTGTAATTTTAAGTTACCGGCATGAACACCACCGTTGTATCAAATTTGAGGTTATGTTGTCAAAACATTGGAACCTCAGACACCTTATATTACAGATTTTCGTATTGTTACTTATTTACTTTTACTGTAGTATACTTTTATTGTAATTCATATGGATAATATGAGATTATAGAATTTAAAGGGATATATCAATAATTTCATTATTATACCCAGTTACTGAAATTTAAATATAACAATACTGCTGATTAGGTTTCCAAACTGGCTAAATTAATAGTAAAATGATCAATACATCAAGTTTGTTCGTGGTTAACACTGATGTATAGAGTTTTAAGACCATCTGCCTAGGGATGTGTTCGATAAACATATCGTTGATTTTTTGGGTGGATCTTTTACTATATTAATTTTCATTCAATACATAGATGAAAATGTCACCTTTTACTTTAATTTTAGATGAAAGTATATGTATGATTATTATATTTAGTAAAGTAAAAAATTGGTCTTGCATTGAAATGGGCAGATGTTAGTTTATATGGAGAAAGTTTAGATCTATATCTGTGGATCTTGGCACAAAATATCTGGATACATTTTTTTATGAATCAGGCGCATTACTAAATCTGACCACTAACTTATAGTCCAAATAGTATTCAGCATAACAAATTGTCTTGGCTGCTACTGTTTATGGTTAATCTAATAGATTTTTAAGTCCCATATAACAAGAGGAGTGTTAAATGTTTGACTGCTATGTGTACCTGTGGTCTGGTATACATAGCTCCTAAGGGAATGGTCCAATTTTTTACTCATTAAAAAGTTACATTATCAGTTTGAAGTCAATAAGACGGGTGTTATAAAAATTTGCCAAGAGTGAGTAAGACTCACATATGAAGGGTTCCTTAGAAGCAAAGAAACAAAATCACTCTGTATTAGGACAAATAGTTAAGTTAAGCCCAATCCCTCGAACTCCTGTCTTATAGCACCAACTGTAAAAAATAAGGTTTGTACAGTGTAATGATCTGGAATCTCATAAACTATGTGATTGATTTTGTTGAAACCAATTTTTGTTTTTTATTGAATCTATATTTCCAATTATTTTTAGAATTTTACATTGCTTAATGTTAAAGTTAGAGTTGATGGCATTGACTCTAATTTATTCAACATTAAAATGTATCAGGTACTCAACTACAATAATTATGCAATCTTTCTACTTACAAATTTTACAAATCCCTGAACACTTAATAAAAATTGCCAAAAAACCTACAATTATACAATTATTTAATGGTTCATAGTCCATAGTTGGGCTCTATAATAGACTGTTTTATACTTAAAAAAACTAAGTCATCTTAAATAGCTGTAAATCTACACTAATATTATAAGGAGTTACAATTTTTAAGTTTGTTTATTTGTTTGTTGGTATGTTCGAGCTAATCTCGGGCCACATTCAAGGGGAAGTTTAGTTTTGAATACTGACATTCCCACAGGAACGGGGACAACATGGGTACAACCGCGGGGCGCTGCTAGTTAGTTATAATGACAGGCGTAAGGCGATGTATTGCATGGTAGTCAGTCAATGGGCTATGAGTGTGAGCAATCCAGGGCTTGGAATTATAGGTATAGTATAGATACTTTTTAAACTCACATGATTTGCACTCATTATACTAAATGATACACGGGTAACCTGAGTTATCCCGTGACCACGAGCGGTGTAATTCGCTCGAAACGTCGGACACGTATTTTAGTAAAATACGTTAAATTATCTTACACGATACAGACCCGTTTCATTTAGTATATAGTTAAGTAGTATAGATGTTTTTGTCTCTGAATTGTAGCGATCCCTATTAATAATCACATTATAATTATGATTTACATTTGACTAGTGTGTTCGATTTATGTTATCTTTATTTTAAATGCAATCAGTATATTAAGTCTTGTCTGTTAAACCTATCTAATAATTTTAAATGTTAAAAGCTTTATCAGAATTATTCTCCATCGAACTAGTAATATTGATGAGTCCGAATATTATAAAAATGTTATCCATACCATAGGTAGTATGTTAAAAAATTAGACCAGTACTATAAATAGGCGTCCTTTGAAATTACTTTCAACTGCTCTTCATATTAAACTTAGTGCTCCTCTCATTTTCCATCGAGTATAAATTGCAATAGGTACCTACAGGAAACGATGAAAGTGTAACGGCTCAAACATAATAATGATAGCATAGCGGGACGGGGCGGGCTCCGCTGTATGATCGCAAGGTTAAGTAGTTTGGTCATAACAGTTAATCACGACGATGGTAAGCAGCTCGGTCCACTATAAATCGACCAATGAGATGTAGTGATTTAATCGGAAGCCTCTTGGGCCCCAGGAAGCCCATTAAATCGTATGGTCAAGGGATAATTAATTCGGTGGTAAAGTCTCCAGTGAGATTAATGGCGGTCCTTGCAATCGAGAGCTCTTTTCAATGGACGTTACACTTGGTAACATGTTTATTGTTTTGTTTTGGTCGTGCTTTTCATTCGGCCATTTGAGATGGATGGATCGTCTTTGTGTTTGTAGAACACATTCAGTTGTAAGTCGATTTTGGCTACTTTTGGCGTTAAATGAGAAATGTTCCAGAATTGAAAACATTCTATTGACCTATGTTTCATTAAACTTATGTACATTATCTATATATATAAAAGAAAGTCGTGTTAGTTACACTATTTATAACTCGAGAACGGCTGAACCGATTTGGCAGAAAATTGGTGGGGAGGTAGCTTAGAATCAGGAGACGGATATAGGATACTATTTATCCCGTATTTCTTACGGGAACGGGTGCGCTGTGGGTGAAACCGCGGGGCACAGCTAGTTTATTATAGTTAAACTTGCACTATTTTGAATAGGTAATTTAATTACTGTCATAACGTAGTTGCAAACTTTCATACCTGTTAAGAACCAGTACCTAAACAATTAGCTATCGGTGATTACATCGTGTGCGGTACAAGACCGTCCACCGGGAATTCTCGTGAGGAACAATCGCGCCGAGATTGCGCGCGGAAGCACACCGGCCACTGGCCATCCATATACTCGTATACTTGTGTTTCCTAAAATTTATCGTTTAGGATTTGCCCTCTGGCCGGGCGAATGCCCTTCCGGGCGATTGTTAATCTGAACTTAGGTGTAGTTTTCACCTCGGCCCTTCGGAGCCAAGGCGCTCACTAAATCTCTTACAATTTGTTGTAACGCGACTTGTTCCCGAATTTACTATTTTCCTTGTGTTATGTTTGTTCGTAAATTACTTCTCATTCTTTAGGTCACTCGTGATAACGTGTGGTACGTACATGTTCCTTGGCTTGTCGGCTTTGTGTCCAATTAATAATTAGTACTATTATTAGTAACCTAGCATGTCTTGGTCATTAATACACACATAAATATATGAAATCTGCATGTATGCTTGGTTGAGGTCTTTGTCCGAATTCCTGAACCGACCAACTCCTTTCTTAATTTTTATACTTAGGACTATAAAATCTACAATATATTGTTCTCAGCTCTCACAAGCATGACCTTAGCGAGTAACAATTGTTGTTATCATAAATCAATGTGTTATTTCGAAAAAATTGTTACCTTTATTACGTAATATTTGTTACCCAAAGAAAATTTAACATAATTTAAAGTTGGCGTTCAAACAAAGAGCGATGTAATCAGTAACTCAATAGCCAATTCAGGTGAACCGGCAATTTACCGAAACCGTCTCCATACATAAATGGCTAGAACAAATATTGTCACAATTATATGATAGCATCGGCGTGTAAACACACGAGCTAAGAGCCCCGGGCTCTATCTCAGGCCGAAGAGGCTCGTGAGGCAATTGGGAGCCGGGCGCAACTCACGCGAGCGAGCGGGCGTCGCCAGCCTCCAGCCGCCAGCCGCCACTACGGACTCGGTACCAGACCTCGCATCGCCCTGCTCACATTCCAGCGACATTTATATTCAACAACATTTCTTAACTTTCGACGCTATTGTTAAAATTTCTCCATACTTTGAAACATTTTTAATCGCTGCCGCCATTAAATTAGTCCACCGTCCGTAAGACATTTTCCTCCGTGCCTTAAGATCGTTTTATTACCAACCCGGATGGACTTGTGGGATGGATGGCGGGGAATGTAAATTTAGTGTACGGAACCGGACGCGGCGAGGTGAGCATCGGATTGTTTTGTTTTTGGGCCGGGTAGCATTAAGGAGGAACCCTTCACACCGTTGTGTACCTTGCAAACTTTCGTGTGTCTTTTATAATGTGCATTCATTCTATGACCTCCTACTTTCAGGATACTCAACTTTTTATAAGACTTTCTCTAAACCTTTTGCTTCGAAATGCAGTAGCAGTACGCCCTCGCTCACTGGAGAGCGTGGCCACTTGTAGTTCACTACACAAAAATATTCACAAAACTTTTACTACCAAATAGTTTGAAATTGTCGTACAGTTTGAACACAATTATTTGCTTAGCACGAAGTATTTAACAACTTTGCAACATTTCAGTCCAGTTACAGTTACGCTACAGTCCAACAAGCTGCCTTCAGCGACCTGGATGTTTTGCTAAAAGCAACCTTGGCGTGTTGTAGTATGGTGTGAATTGGATACGTTCAGGATTAGGGTTCCTTTACGTTTTAGGGGTTGAAGTTAAGACGATCGCGTGTTCAGTAGCATTTCTCCTTTGTTTAGACGTGCGAGATCGATGCGTCTAATGTATGGGAATCGAAATAGTGGGTTTAATTTGCCGCTTGTCCATTTGTTCCGATTGTGGAGTTTATTTATCGCGGCATCGCAGATTGGTTGGGAAACTGGCTTAAGTTTATCGATGGTAATTAACTGTGTTGTTTATTTGCACGTTGGTCTGTGAATAACTTTACGAACATACGATCTTTTACTAGGTATCTTCAGAAAACTCAGGGATTGATTTGTTTTATTTCCGTTGTTACACTCGTAAAAATAGTTCAAAATACCTAAGTACCTAACCAAAGTAGAATTACTTTAGTTACTAAGGTATTTTTAGGGTTCCGTAGCCAAATGGCAAAAACGGAACCCTTATAGATTCGTCATGTCTGTCTGTCTGTCTGTCCGTCCGTCTGTCCGTCTGTCCGTCTGTCCGTCTGTCTGTCCGTATGTCACAGCCTTTTTTCTCCGAAACTATAAGAGCTATGTTGTTGAAACTTAGTGTGTAGATGTATTCTGTGAACCGCATTAATATTTTTACACTAAAATAGAAAAAAAATAAAATTTTAGGGGGGTCTCCCATACATAGAAATGAAAAAAAAATTTTTTTTTTCATCAAACCCATACGTGTGGGGTATCTATGGGTAGGTCTTCAAAAATGGTATTGAGGTTTCTAATATCATTTTTTTCTAAACTGAATAGTTTGCGCGAGAGACTCTTCCAAAGTGGTAAAATGTGTGTCCCCCCCCCTGTAACTTCTAAAATAAGAGAATGATAAAACTAAAAAAAATATATGATGTACATAACAATGTAATCTAACACCGAAAATTGGTTTGAACGAGGTCTAGTTAGTAGTTTTTTTTTTACGACATAAATCGTAAACCGCAAAAAAATACTGATTATTCATTCAATAACTCAAATGTAAATAAAAAAACATTTATTTCAAGAACTTCTTTATTATGTTACTCGCTGCTACGGAACCCTTCATGGGCGAGTCCGACTCGCACTTGGCCGCTTTTTTATACTTCAGGTCCGCAAGAATACAAATTGATATCATTTTACTGTGGTCAATTAATTAGCGTTAGTTAACTATAACACAAACTTGTAGTTTACATAACGGCCCCGAGCTCTATGTATCGCTGCCGCGCAGGTGCCCGAGGTTCAGCGCTCGGAGACGATGAGAAGCATCTCTGTAATCCTCTCCGGACAAAGGCCGATATATTGTAAGCATTATCCTTACATAATTTTGACAAGCCCGTTGGCACAGTGGCAGTGAGAGCGCTTACTGTGTCGGGGGTTGCGGGTTCGATTCTCGCCCGGAGTCAACAATATGTGAAGACATATTTGTTGGCGACGACGTCTGGGTGTCAATTATATATTCTTATAAAGTATTTGTGTATGTATAAGTAGTAGTATCGGTTAATTAGATTCCATAACACAAGCTTAGAGCTTACTTTGGGTCTAATTAACAGTGAGTGAATTTGTCCGGGTATATTTATTTATTTATTATTTATTTATAACAAAATCTATTTAAGGTGAAGGTTTCTTGTATCGATAGTTGGCCCTCGGCGTTCGGATTAGAGGCACCCTCAAAAGGATTTGCTAGCCCGGAGCTCTCCGCTTTGTGCTCGCCTCTGGGACAGGTGTGCGGGCTTCCTACGATTTTAATTAATAATGTCCCGATAGTGTACCTCGTGATTTACGTACAGACCCCGCTGATATTGACTGTATTAACATGTACTTAGATTTGATCGTAGTCCGTGTCTCCTGTGACATGAGAGCCATTCTGCTATTTATTAGCTGACTTAACAAATATTCATCTTATTTTTAACATAGTAAACTCCTGCAAGAAACTATGTTTTTGAGTTATACTTAATAATAATATTTTTAAGCGAGTGGCTCCCTGTCTATTCCTAAACTGTAAACTATCGTTAACCCACATATTATATCGCAGTTAAGTTGTGGTTACTCGGTATATCTTCATTGAGCGGAACGATACCCGGCTACGATCCGACATTAACCATCGGAACATCATCGACATAGCTTGGAATGTTCTTAATAACGGCACGGGAAGATAAACAGGTCCCTTATGACAATATATCTCAGCCCCTTCGACCTTTCCGCGCCAACAACTGGCTGTAGCGGCTACAACACAACTCCAGCTTGTAACGGAGCCTTGTCGATAATTAAACGACTCTGGTACGCGGCCTGTTATCTATGGTTATGCCTCATTGTATGAATTTTACCAATAAAACAATCTATAGGTGTATCTGTCCACCTTATTTACTACAGTGCCGCTACCCTACTAGTTTATTTCATTTCCATAATTTGAATATATTTCATTAATTTTTCGGTCTGTATCTATTCTTTACGAGTTTAAATATAATTGTTCACCGTTATGTTTGAACTAAGAGTACATAAAATATAATAATTTTACATCAAAGATGGCGTCAGGTGGGTAAAAAACGAAGATGCTTGTATCTCAAAGGCTGGTTGATAGCGAATCGGAGCGACGTAGTCTCGAGAGTGAACTGAGACGTGGGAGGCCCCCTCCCCCTCCCGGCCATAGTGGGAACACCCTCCCCTTGCCCACTGGAGCTGATTGTGAGACGATAGCCTTCTGTGCATCGCACTAACTACGTATCTACTATTGCTTGGTTGGTCACTAACGTATAAAGAGATGTGTAAAGATAACGTGTAATTGTCATCTAACGTTTAAAGAAATACATGGTTTTAAATCAACCGTATATTAATGGTCTAAGATATGATTTTAAACGTAATGTAACGAATTGGTACGCACGTGTGACGTTTTTAACCCATACGTAAATTCTCCTGAGACTACCAAGAACGTGTTTTCCAATCCATTTAATTATCCTAAGTACAAAGTTGACCTGTCTTACAGAGCACGCCGGGTATGTAAGCCCAGGGGTATTCGTTACACTCCATGTTAAACCGATGATCGCTACCTTGCGCTACACCTGGACCAAGTAACTAATCTTGAACTTGTCCAATGTACACTCGAACATAAACTTAGGATATGGTTATTGTATCGATAACTTGGCCTGGTCAGGTTACGTGGCGATTGACATTGAATACGAATACAAATTGAGAACTTCAGTTAAAAAGTAAAATTGATACAAATTATGTCGTGTAGGCGGCATAATGTTTCCCGACAGCTGCATCTCATTATAATGCGCAAGGACTATGCCCTTGAAGCTCGCGTTTCCAGTATCACTCGACAGTTTAAATACAAAATAATATTTTGCACCGCTCGGCAGGCGTCGGCACCCTCCACTTACACGAACAAAATCTAAAATGGCGTAAATGTAAAAACGCACATCGTCTGCGCCACTTGAAGTGCCGTTCTTTTACCGCCTCCGAGTGTCGTTGCCTGCATTAAATCTTAATAAAACCCTCCATGCATCGCGAATGTTGCCTTTGATTTTTCAGACGGCAAACCGCGTCTGGTTCGTATCAAAGAATCACAACTCTTTTCAATGCGCACCGATATAATGTTCACAAAGAGAACGTTAATTGATCCCCAGCGCGCTCTCGCCACTTCGAAAACGGAAAAACCTCGCTCCACAATTGAACTCCGTTTTGTGGACCACTTTTTAATATAATGACTTTCGGATTTCACCAAACAAATTATGAAACAATTTTAAAGGTATTTTCAAGCCGAATTAAAAGGCAAGTTGTCCATAAAAAATAATGAGTATTCTCCCACTATACACAGAGTGAATGTAAGGGTCCCTCTCAATAGACTGGACAGTGTAACTTCAATTTGCTAATACAAATAGCGTCTCGGTACTCGGCGCCCGAGGCGGCGGTATCAAAAGACTCCCCGCCATTGTATACGACCCTCAATCGCAGTCTCGATTATCGGAAAGAAAACACTCATCTATATTTTAAATAATGATCAGGCACCGTGTTGTCGGGGTCGAACAATTGACCTGTGATGGATTGTGTACAACACGGCCAATAAATACCTCGGGAGCCACCTTTGAACATTGTTGGCGGGCTTGGGGCTGGGGACGTGGATTGTAGAGCCTTCTAACATTGATAGATATTTATTTTCACAAATATTTACCAAAGGCAGTCTATTGAAGATTTTTGAACATTAATCTCTAAATGTATTCCATTAACCACACATGACTGCTGCTACACATAATGCCTGAAATATTTTAACCCAAATCCGTTTTCAGAATGAACACTAATTAAGTATACAAGTTGTGAAGCAGCGCCGGCGCCGGTGAGAGGAACATCATTATAACCGTCAGCAATAAATGATCACATGTACAGAAAGACGTCGAGACAAAAAACCGAGTCTGTTAATGAACACTCCCATACATCATTAACTGGTAGTAGTGAGTGTCTCGCAAACAATTCCGCTCTAGTTTCGCGAAGGGACCGGGTTGATAGTAGGTAGGCAGTAGTGGATTCGTTACAGCGAGCCTCGAGTGGAGCCATTGTGAGTCGAGGACGTCTGCGCTGTTGTGTCCGAGATGTGGATAATTGCCCCCGCCTGGTGTCACAGCGCGCGGCGCAGCGCCCTGCCGCCCTGACGCCATGCCACACACTCTTTGACCCTGTTGTCATTTTAAAATCAATTCAAAAATCTTTGCCTTATACCTGAAATAAATGTTAGCTGCGAGTTAATAAACAAAGAAATACTTAATCCGGTCGAACAAAACGGAACCAATGAGTCGATCGATCAAACGTACACAACACGCGAACGGAACCAGTCCTAAATCACGTTATCTTCTCCGAGTGTCGTATACCGAACGATAATTCACGAGCACATTATACCTAGTCGACCCCCTAATAAACACCGACCACTCACTTAATATGGATTTAATAGCGGCCCTCGTGTTGGTATTGTCTTGAAGATAGTTGTGAACAGGTAATGCTGTTATTTATTGCCTGTAAAGGAGCACTCGAGCACAAAGAGTCTGAATAGTTGAACTTGTCCCTTATGTTGTGATAGTTGGCGAGTTATGAAAACTATGAGCGATGGCTGCTTTACTGAATTTAATGGCTTTACGCAGAGATGAATTGTGGTGTGATGTGCTTTTAAAGGGTGGCTATGAAACTTCAGGGCTTCGTACAACTTGGAGGCAACTTCATTGAAGTAGAGTGGTGTCGAATATACTGTGCAAACTTAATATTATCTTGTCATTGTTGTAAATACGTTCTTGGCTCATTTATTGATGATCAAATAAGCGCATCTTTATTCCGAGCAGAATCGCTTACAATTAAAAGTAGTATTGACGTAAAAAACTAATAAGTCTTCCTGGGTTTTAATAAACGGAGTGTTTCTCGACAACAGACTTCTATTTGTAGATTTCGCCGCCAAAATAATATTAAGTTTAAAACTTGTAATTATCAATACGCCGTACAAAGGAACTCAGGGACATTATAATTGGTTGATATTCGATCGGTGCCCAATATTAAATTCGGATGTACCGCGGCGTGTCGAGGGCAGACGTCTTGAAGTCAACAATGGGCTTCCGACCGGTCTTTGCGTTGCACCGTTATTAAAATCTCGTGAAACAATCGACTCGAAAGCGCACTTCCGCGGTACCCGTACATACTGCGATACGGCGATCAAAACGAAGCGTGAATGTTAAAATATTGTACACTCCTACTTATAATTAAATCATCCATAAGTTAATGCTAATTATTATTAATCTTGTATTGGAATTGTCTTGGTCATTCGCGTGATGATAGGTGATATCCATATAACTTAGATACATGCATCAGTTCAACATTTAATTGCGAGCATTTTCATTGAGTAAATAAAATTGGCTTTACTTAAAATTAGTTTGTAATGGGTTAAACTATATAGTATCACAATCAGTTGAATTATTGCAGTTTATAGATAACAACACTTTCATTAAGCTCATTTTGACATGGATTATAATTTGGAGTGTTGTAGTGTGTACGAGAGCCGAGTGCAGGGAATATTAATACCCGAGGCGGAGTCGATGGAAACACCCGAACGGATCATTAACGGATAATTATCCAAGCCACTTGACGAGCCCGAAGGGGCGCCACTCGGAAATCTGATTCTTTCTCTATAACCTCTCCACCGAACCTGGAAATTCACCAAATAACTCGCTCCACTTCAATTCTTGTATGGAACCTTTCTTGTAAACACATTTTGTTGAAACTTGGATATTCCTATGCACGGAAAGATCTGAAGTCAAAATCAGAATTTAATTTACCATTAAGACGAAAGTAAACTAACATTCGCCTATTTTAAATTACCGTCATGTTTGGCTCGTGTATAGTATGTGCAAATATCGGGGATACTAATCAAGTTTGAACCCAAACGAAAGGACGAAGTCAAACAATAGCAATAAAATGTGTAACCAACATTATGATCCGGGAAATGTTGTCCGAGCAAACATTGCCGAAATCGTTAAAAGTTGTCCACTACAATATGCTGAAATAAAATATGCACAAATATCAAAATGCGTCGGAGCACCGAAGGATCACAAAGGAGAAGGTCCCAGCCGTGCATCATTAATGACCACCGTCCACCGTCCATTGTTGCACTATTTAACAACTACCCACCGACGGGATCCCGCGCAAAATTAAACCTAACGCGATTCTATAGAAATAAATACTGAGAAACTCTTTGTATTACCACTGCGGTGTTGTGTGCTTAATGCAAATATAACTATTGTGTTTCAACAACGAATAATAATTAATGTGAATTTTATATTAATCTCCGAGGTTGCGGCGGTAACTTTCGGTCACTCAATGAAATAGTGGCAAGACTTACCTGTATGCTTTACAACCCGAGACCGATGCTATGTACATTTACACTTCATGTTATTTATTATTATATTTCTTTGTGACGCTTGTATAAATAACGGTTAATAAGTATTATTGGCAACGATTTTCTCATATAATGCCATAATCCGAGTCGGTGGAAACAGCCGGACAATAAGAAACCGAAACACAATTGAAGCTCCCGATGTACGACAGCGGAGACCGCCATTATATCAGTAGATTAAAGGCCACTTTACTCAATATTCCGTAAAATATTGCCTCATAAATAGAGGGCAGCTGCGAAGACGTGATCAAGGCCCGGACTGGAGCGTGTAATCCCTTTAAAAATTGCCAAACAGAAAACAAACCGACAATGGCGGGTGGTGGTTATACATCAACCGGCTTAAAAAGAGGGCAAAGAAAAAAGCGAATTCGTCCGAAAGTCGTAAACGGGTAGAGATGACGGCCGAAGACGGATTCCACGAGGTCTTGGGCGACAGATACGAATGGAATCGGCCGCTAGTAATAGAGACGCGGCGGCTAAATGACCGCCGCCCCGCGCGCCGGACCGCGCTGATCCACCGTAATAAAGCAGGATTGATGAAAAAGCGCTAAGCCTCGCCGATATACGACTACTGGTGCCATCTCAAACGTTGACTGACAGCGGTTTCAGCAATATAGGTAACCTTAATGGTTCTTGAAATACTGATATTCACTATACTGATATCACTGATATTCATTGTTGTCATAACACATACAAGTACTTACATAGAATTTGTGAAATAAACCATAAAAAATATGTTAAAATAAGTTTATCAAGTCTTTAGTTACATTATGAAATGATATTTAAAAGATTATTGTTAAAGGCTGGTGCATAAAAGTTGAACCTTACTTTTGCAAATCGTGAAGAATCCAAATCTTGGTTCCGTTACACTATACCATTATGTCGAGCCGCGCTTGTTTTGGGCCACACCGAAGACGTCTTCCCCGCTGCCTTAATACAAAGCTATTGCTATTACAGAGATCGCGACGAGCTCTGTCCATCGAACACCGCGGGCTTTGCTCCACTCACTTTACCGGGATTTCGGATATGACGTAAAGCACTCACTTAACCGTCCCCTGGATCTGTCTGACCGACTTTTTCTTATATTTATTAGACTGGGATATATATTAGAGGATGAAAACCGGATTATTCCGGAATGCAATATGGACGGGGGATAAGACAACAATCTTATTGGACGCTGTTAATTCTGTCGAGGTTATTGATGAATATTGTTATTAGAGCACGCTTTCTCCGTGGACTTTTATTAAATTCTGAGCCAGCTTTATGAACGAACGTATCTGATTTTGTGCTGGATTTTTTGGAACCAACTCAAATTCTTCCTCCTATTGGCTATTGGGACAATTCTGATAATCTACTGTAAAATTGTACACGCTAACTCAATTATCTTTAAAATTCAATCTTAAAATATGTGATGAAATAAACACAATAAAATTTATTCAGGTTATGTACTGAAACTTATGAATTCGTGTAAAGTTTTAAACCGTTCTCGAAGGCTTGCGCTACAAAAGACTCAACAGGTTTTAGACTTGCCAACTTGTCCAAATAGGGCGCATTCAAAGACAACCTCCACATAATGAGGGCAGAACAAACACGACACCCGTATAATTTATTAAACATCGCAAAAAGCGGAATAACCACGATATTTACTGTTGACCCCAAAATTGCCGTTTCTTAACCTTTGTTTGTAACAGAACGGAGCCTAAGGGGACACCTGCCAACCGTGCGGGTCACGCTAACATATATTAATAACGCGTTAATTTATCAACAAGCAGTGTTTATCCAGGGATTAACTGAGAATAGTTTTAGTTGTACAACAAAGGACCGAAAGGGTTCAAAGCGAATTTCTTGCCGACATATTTACCTAAGGTGTAGGTGATAGTAATTTTACGCGCGAGAGGTCCGAATGTAAGGGCAAACAACGGTCTCCGGGACATGCCTAAAATTTCGCCGCATGAGATTACACAACTGTTTGTGAGTATCAAAATCCGAAGTTTGTTTGATGCCAGCGGAGCTGAGACGTGATTGTTAACGTGAGCTCAACAATCAAACGCTTCTACTTACGTCAAATACAAATATTTGTAATGTGTGCGTTAATTAAATTATATTATACTTGCTCGCCGGTAGATCTCGCCGAGAATTTTGTGAACGGTCGAGCGGAAAATTGAATCGGTTCTGTGGTTTATAAACGTACAATGTACTCTATACCTCTAATCTACCCGAGTATTGTAACTGCGAGGTATTTTTCGTAAATCTATTCGCGTTTATACTATCCTAACGGAAACAAATATGCAGTGCAAGTAATAAAGTGTTTATAATAAATTGGTCTATCTCATGGAAAGCCAAGCGCAGGCTTAACCTGCAAATCTACAAACTCATCTTGATGGGGGCACTACCGTGCCATATATTACTTGCCAGAGTCTAATATATTACTAACCTAAAATATTCATTACAAAAACTTCGTTTTAAATTAATATTTGTTATAATCAACTAACCTAATTAGTTCTTTGTTCTAGTCCCTCCAAAGTGAACGATATAGCAAAAAAGCCATCGCGAGACTTATGAACAAAAGCTCGGATCACTAACATAATTAAAAATCTCCAGATTTTATCCTCGCCGCTCTACACCGATGTCTTTATAGAAAAGTAGCTTTCGTTAAATGGAAGGATTTTCAATTATAGTAAAAAAAATTTTTGAATCTTATCGTATATACGGGTTTTCATGAATCTACATTAATTTATTTATTTTTAAAACAAATCGCAATGCATGTGGTACGAAATTTCTCTTCTGTGGATTGTACAAAGGTAAATCGCCAGATGAATTGTTAAGATGATTCACCGTCGTTTGTCATCTCGTCCAATTAATAACAAAACATACACGGTGCAAGTATTGGGGCTAGTGATGATTAACGACGGTTTGCGAGGGCGCGCCCACCCTGTCGTCTTGCGCTGCGTCCGTCTGCCGCGGCCGTGGGGGCATTACTCAACCTGCATAAGGGGTATGTATGCACTGCTTACAGATACTATAACAACGACGGGCCGATCACGATCACTTTTCTATAACGTGACGGGTAAATTCATAACCATCACATATGGGTTGGTTACACGAAATAGTACCAAAATTTCACAGTTCGATGAAACCTAAGAACAGGTTTGTAAACAAATCGAGAAAGAGACACAATTAATATCCAAATATACGTCTCGCCTAGCGGAATACCGCATTACACGGAACAAACAAGGGGACAGCGAAGTCTATAATCATTTATCTCGACGAGTTTAATAAAAGGAATATTATTTACGACGACGGCCGAACGGGCGGTGGCGCTAATGTCGCATGATTTAATCCCATTACATTGGGAACGGTGCCAGAGACAGTTCCGATGTGGATAATGTTGAATAGCTTCACAAAATATGAGAAACTAAATCTTAGGTTCCGAGGGCATTACTTGTTACGAGAGACGTTAATGGACAGCTATTTATGGGTTTGTATTCCTATGGCAACTCAAAGATTAACCATCTACATTCTACAATATTGTTTTATTTAATATACCTACCAAGGTAATTTAGATATCTTAAAGCTATAAAATAAATAAATACACCAGGATAAATACACGAGACAGTTTCAAAGTATATAAACCCTATAAGGATACAAATGTATCAGTTTATCGTGTAATGGAAACAATGAGGTGATGTAGCCCCGGGCGCTCCGGTCACGATGACGGCACGGCTCCGAGTCCACGCCCAGTGATGATCGATTCACAAATCGAATGTGTCGCGCGCCCACCACTAATGGTATTACCTTTATTAATCATTCGCCATTCGTTCCTCGTACGCCTCTCCCTGAGCTGCTCAAACTTTCTTATACTCCTCACCTTTATTATTTCCGCTAATTACGAAATTTTAATAATCCAATACCTTATTTAGGCAAAGTATATTTAATGTAATAAATCACAGTAAAAACTTGTGTACCCGTGAGGTCTATCTTTATTGGTGAAGGGACTGTGTTATATTTTTTTATTAGTTTGAGTACCGCATACAAGTGTCATGTATTGTCAGTTACTAACAGTAAGTCCAGGAAAGATATTTGATTAGCAGCCGTTCCCGAGGGAGACGCTCGATATACACAAAATAATGTATTGTGTAAGCATAAATAAAGTGTATGGAAACGCTGTGGCAGCATTTAACATGAAACACTGTTGGTTAAAACTATTATTACTAATATTTTAAGTGATATTCATTTATTACGTATAGTCTTTAAATATTTGAGGCACGGCCACGGGCACTATGTGAAGCAAATCCGAATGAGTGTCCCGATATCGCACAATTCAATTACATGTAATAACCATAAAAGGGCCTAATGAAACCCCTGCGGGATTGCGTAACTGTCGCCTGTCCTCACAAACACATAATGGCCGAGTTGATGACTATAATTATTAGTTCGCGGTATTAATATCGATGCTATTATTTGTAATAATTGTTCTTGCAACTTTGTTTTGTGGTTCTGCGGTGATGTCGAATACGATATAATTTACTTAGGTTAAAGTGGAGGTCGCATTTAGTCAAAATTCGATCATAGTTCAGAGATCTTCAACGCCTTCGCCGTACGAATACATCAGGTCACTTTGCTTTTACGGAATTTGTAACTTGAATGTTGAGAAATCGTCGTGAATCCTGTTAAGAAAAAGAGTCCGGGAAAACGTTCAATATACTCGTACATAGATTAATTGAGTGGGACGTGTGCCGCATGCAAAGCAATTTCATTAGAACGCATTAATAACAACATCAATTAATATCGTCGTTTGAGTCGAGCCGCGCCCGCAATAATGTGCTCCACTAATTAGTGGCTGATATTTGCGCCTAATTGATTGACCCGACTGATATCACTTAGTGGCCGTGTCTTCAACCGAGTCAATGCTCAACGTAGGCATCAATAGTTGTCAATCATGATTTTTCGTAAAAAAACGTCAAAAAGAAACGGAATAAACCACAGGCAATGTACGTCCTGTTATTGTTTCCGAAAACTGTTAAACGAAAAGGGTTATTTTGAATATTACCTCCAACACACTGCAGTCACATAAGCATATTTAATTCAAATATTGTTTTTATTGTGCATTGTCTTATATGAATAATGGGCCCTACACGTCAGTTACGCACACAACATTTCAGTTCACCACAACTTGTGATTATAGACATCGAGACTTGACTGAGACACCGGAAGACTAATGAAAGCTTGTAAAGAAGTCATCCCCACGTTTCGCTTCTACCTAATTAGAGTTACTTCGGCAAAAAACCGAATGCAACACTTTCGCAGGAACATTGCACATGATTCCGCTGCATATTAGATTTAATGGCGCGCTCCGAATGTTTTAATCACAATTAGGGAACGGTTACTCTGGTAGGCTTTGAGAGCTTATAAAAATGTTTCTTTATACAGTCTTACTGAATTATTATAATTGGTAGTTTTTGTCGTGATGACCTTTATCAATCTCAACACCAAGTGTCGATAATCTGTGACTATCTACCACTCATTCTATGATGAACGATGCATACATCTGATTGAACGGAATGGGATTACATACCAGATTCTTGAGAATACCGACCTCTTGTAACTTGTATTTTTATTTACATGTCGTTAATTAACGGAACAAAACGGTAAAACAATATGAAATGTAAAGCGTAACAATGTAACCGCACTCTAAACAGCTCCACGTGAAGGCCGGGCCCGTTCAAAGAGTATAAAGATATCTATATTCATTAAAATTTAAAACGCGAACGGGTTATAAGAGTGTAGGGTGCGTACACTCGACTGCTACATTACCGCGCTACCGGCGTATCAACGATTATTATAACGATTACAGATGTGCAACCATTTCAAATGACTATCATCCGACTCTGCCTAAGATTCATTGTCAGCAAGCCTGATCAGACGGTGACAGAAAGTGGCTTAGATATATTTTTTACTCTAACATTAATGATTCTTCATGTCAATTAATATCTTGTGATTATAAAGCCACGTTGCTATCTTGATTTCCATAGATTACGTCAAATAGAAATGGAATTGTAATTCTGCTGAGCGTGTGTGTTGACTCGTAATCTGATGGATCTTGTACGACACGTCGAACGTCGAGTAATTTTTATCACTCGCGAACCGCGCGCAACACAATAACAATTACGATTCAGAATCACGCTCTCGTCATTACGCGAACGTTTTATCTTGAGACGGCAGCCGCCCCAACCCTTTACCGTCTAATCGTGAATTATATCCTGTAATAAAATTCTTTAATCAAAGAAAACAACCGGGGGCACATTAAGGCTGCAGTGTTCGCCACCTTCGGTCGTTACGCGGAATATTTACATACATGTGTCATTACATTACAGGGGGGCACCCCGCATCCCCCTCCCGCCGAACCCACCCCCCATAATTAAGGGTATAACAGAATCTTAGCGTCTTATTACGCGAACGTAACGATATACCTTTACAGAAAATTGTAAGTGTCGTTAGTAACACCGTCGTGTGTGATCACCTCATGGGCGGCACTCGCGACAAACTTAAATGTGAAATATCCTCTAATGAATCAGACAATATTTTAAGGCGCGGGAGGCAATAAAAACACCCCGCGCGTTAATGTACACAGACACTTTGGTTTGGTTTAGTGACGCGCTGCGCGAACTCTATCGAATTCTCTGCCTAGTGACCTCTCGGAATATCTCAGCTCTACGACGTTCACTTTTATTAGTTTACTAGCAGCGCCCCGCGGTATTACCCGCGTTGTTCCCGTTCCCGTGGGAATTTCGGAATGAAAAGTAGCCTATAACCTTCCCGTTGAATGTGGCTATCCATTACAAAAAGAATTTTTCAAATCGGTTCAGTAGTTTCTGAGATTAGCGCGTTATAACAAACAAACAAACAAACAAACAAACAAACAAAACAAACTCTTCAGCTTTATAATATTAGTATAGATAGACTTTAAACTATAGTACCTACATTTCATATTGTCGCCATTCAACTGTACTTGTTGTTTTTGACTGTAAAACAGAGTTACATTTGAAGTTATGGATACATATGAAAACACTTAACTATTCAAGATCTTAAAAACTAAGTTCATAATATCTACATAAATAAAATAAAAATCAAATATCGATAAATTGATAAACCGATACGTGGGGACATCTCTACTGTATTCGGTCATACTCCGTTTTTGTCACAGGGGGGTCGGAATTGTGTCAAGATACCGATGGCGTACCTCAAATAGTCGGATCGCGTAATGGGATACCGCACTCCTGTCACAACCCTTTATATCCAACAACTGGAAGGGCAGTTATGCGATTCACCATTTTATTTCTCAAATCTTTTGGGTGCGTTGTCTGTAATACAAAACTTATTTAATTTCCATTCAATATATACCTTTATAATTATGAATTAGTACCTTGTAGCAGAGACAGTTAAAATACCTAGTTAATATTATTATTAAGGAACGGCCTAGGACTTTCCATTAAAACTCTATGTAATAAATAACAATGTACCACTAAGGTTGACTTGGATAGTAAAGCGGTATCATCATGTCATGTATAGAACTGAGGCTGTGACTCCTAGGGGCTGTTCAGTAGCGGTGACTTACGACCGTTCATGTACAAGTTAGTTTCGGTAATACATTTGTGACTCATTGCTGGTGTGACCGACCACCTATTGGTCTACGGCAGCCGGCAGATTTACCAAAGCAAAGTATTTTTGTGAAAATAAGTAACCGTTTATTTGAATATGTGCAAATACTCGTAATAACGTAAGTAACCTAAATAATCCGTAGTACTTTCTCTATTTCGAATCCCCACGGAAAAATAGTACAGTGGGCGCTGAACAGCTGGTTCGGACTCTACGCTTATAGAATTTCCCAGTCCTTCAAATTAATAATCAGTGTATACATAAAACAGTATTCTAACAGTTTGAGTGTTGTTGATTTATGGATTTTGTTGTTGATTTATACTTATTCCAAACTCGACCACATTCGCATACTGGGATTGTTTCATTACCGTTTCGCTAATGCGCTTTTGTACTAGTTACTATATCGTATATAAATTTATTTATTTAGGACATCAAATAGCCTCCGTTGTCTTGTGGTTTGAGCGCTCGGCTCACGATACGGAGGTTCCGGGTTCGATTCCCGGTGGGGATATATCACAAAAATCACTTTGTGAGACTGTCCTCAGTTTGGTTGGGGCATTGCAGGCTGAATCACCTGATTGCTCAAAAAGTAAGTAAGATGATTCCGTGCTTCGGAGGGCACATTAAGCCGTCGGTCCCGGTTACTTTCTACGGATAGTAGTCGTTATATGAGCCATGTCAGAGGCCTTTGGCGGCTCAATAACTCTGACACCAGAATTGGTCAGGTTGACCATCCACTCGGTGAAGAAGAAGGACATCAAACTTGTGTATGTATCTTGTTGTCATTGAATTTCTAAGCCTAAATTTAAATTTATCAATGAACCAAGCATTATTTAATACTTGCTTTGAATTCAAACAAAAAAAATCGTTTGTTTGTGAGCCAGTCAATCAACGTCTTATAATTCCAATAGCTCCTGAATAAACATGCTAACCTGAAGTTATTTAATAAAACGGAATGGCAAACCGAAACGTCGTTTATCGCTTTAATCACAGTTTAAATTTCCAATGAGCATTCAAGTGGGTAAATCAAACGGTTCGACGTTGAGTTGACACTTGCTCACTAATGAGCCACCTGAACGCGGCGTTTATATTGCTTTCACACTGGCGTGGCGTGTGCGTACAGGGGCACCAACACTAGTCATATTATTACCTTTTTATATGCGGATATCAGTATGCCCACGCTTCGACACAATTTATTGACTTCGGTCTAATCTAATTATTGGTAGCAAAAATCTTGAAATAGGGCTTTCAAGAATAGGGTATTTGACAGTGTTTTTATTATTCCTTCTATTAACTCATCTTTTTATCTCGTGTTAGGTTAGGTTAGGTTACTAAAATCCGTTTTT
The DNA here is from genome assembly GCA_951394245.1 of Cyclophora punctaria. Taxonomy (NCBI): domain Eukaryota; kingdom Metazoa; phylum Arthropoda; class Insecta; order Lepidoptera; family Geometridae; genus Cyclophora; species Cyclophora punctaria. Next base: position 8,381,038 of record OX596189.1, read on the forward strand.
TTTATATTGCTATTATTTCCAGAGTTACAGGCGGTCAAAGTTGCTGATTAGACAGAGACAGCACTACAGGCCCATTACATCACAAGCTTGTAGCGCCGTAGACGTCGCGTCGCATACAAAAAATCGTTTTACAAGAAAGGGACATAATCAGACAGGAGAGTTTATAATCTTTCAGAGCTTATAATTTCTTTATTTTTTAATCGATTTTGATTCTGATTTCAGTTTTGATAATAATTTAAGTTATTTTACCAAATTAATTTCTCTCAAATTACACTTTTAAAATCCGTCAAAATATACCCTCATAGTAGAAATTAAATCTACATTCAAAACCTTTCTTCGTCCTGAACTATTCATCTTATTTTATCTTTTCAATAGTTAATTATTTTTAAACCGACATGTTATAGCACGTCAATGTGAAAGCAGCATGCGTCAGCTCCGTTTCACGCCAGTTCATTTTGAAAGCGCGTGTGATCCGCTCACTGGCGACGCCGGCAATGACACTCGATCGGGCGACACTTACTTTGACTAATTTAATTGCTATCTTTGATTGTGGGGTTTTATGTTCAAGTGTGAAAACTAAACTACGATAATGGTTCAGTTAGCGTAAATTATTTAAATGAATCTAAATAACTCATAGAAATATTTGCAAATCCTGTAGCGAGCCGAGTTCCAGTGTCGAGTTAGAGCAAGTAGTAAAGTGGCAGATGTCGATAGTATCCTTGCCCGAACCCCCGTGTTACGAGTTGTATCCGCGCCGCGATCCCCTTTCTCAGAGCTATTAAACGTTAAGAAGGCTTCGACCGCCGAAGTGTCACAACTCAAAGTAATTAATATTTTAATTGGGCATTTCGTGCGTTGTTACTTAGCTGATATTGCGCGATAAATTCTGTGCCGCTAATAATGTCGCTCCCCCCACCTTTGAGAGCGTTTGAGTGGTGCGGTTTTACGCAATTTTAGTACTTACCACCTTTCGATGGGTGTCGGCCTTTATAATTGATGTATCTACACTGTACCACTGTTTGGTTTTTTCACTGTGGGTTACGTATGTTGAATTTGCTTGGCCATTCATCAAGCGTCTCCAGTGGAATAGACATTGTATTGTATGACATAATGTACTTTCAATGGTCAGTATAAGAATTTTCAACTATAAACTAGGTAGGCTATTTAAAACTCTGCATCTTCCATTTTTATCAGATTATACATTGAGTTGAAGTAAACCTAGACGCATAATAGGTATTCGAGATCAAAGGAGCCGCGGCCTGCGCGTTATTAATCTCAATATCGGATGAGGCGACGCCACGGCGCGTGAGCTGAGCGGTCCAGCGCTGGCGCTGCAGCCCTCGCCCCTGAATTTTTGATCTCATGCCGAAGGGGGTGTCACCGAAGTTATTAACACTTAATATTTACCACCAGGGGGCGCCTTCCGTGGCATTGTTCTATCGGTAGGGTTAATTTGATGCCGTGTTTGATTGGACGATTTTTTGATAAACGAGTTTTTATTTGGATTTACAGAAATGATATTCTATCAAACTTATTTAAGAAAGTTTGTTTAGATAACGGTTGATTACTTCAATGAAATGCTAGTTTACATTAAAAAAAATGTTTTTTAATTAATTAGTTTCATTTTAACATAACAGTTCAAGGAATAATCTGGTGTGCGGTACCATATTATGAGTTACTCATCCACTTAACTTCTTCAATATATAACTAAGGATCGATCTCGATTTAAAAGTTATTAATATATATCAAGTTTGTTTTTTTTTCCTTTTCACATCACACTATCTCCATAAAACAGAATACCATAAATAAATTGTTCGGTAATCAAGTGCGGTGCTCTCACGACACACGACTCAATCAATAATCAAACAAGTGATTACACCGCCTCCCGCACATTTGCATGTGAAAACCTTTTGTAATTGCTCATCGAGCGAGCGGACTGAGGGACGCACTCTAATTGGAGGTATAAGAGACCTCACGCCGTTGTGTGACAACATGCCGATATACCACATTTAAAAATAAAATCTATTACATGTACTGATTGAAATTGAATTAAAAGTTTGAAATATGTTCTCATGAATACATTTCAAAGCCTGTGAGATATCACTGCAGGGCAGATGGCTCTGAAGCTATCGATAATGACCTATTGAATAATATTGTCATCAAGATAGAAACGTCTTTAGTAGTAAGTATAGTGGGTGTGCCTATCAACGGTCTATAAATCGACGGGCGACCATGACACCCGCTTGATAACGTGAACATCGGCGCTGCGCGGGGGATGATGATGTTGTAGTTGTTAACGAGTTTGAATGCTATTATGTTTTGATGATAACTAATGAACTTGTCGGTGATTCGTTATTCGTGTTTGGAATCGAAATGTTCTATTCATCTGAAGCCATACGGAATGCCAAATTTGTATCATCCGTTGTATATTGTACTGATAAATGTAAAAGTACACACAACCAATAGAAACTGTAATATACCATAAATTGTTGTCATAAAACCCAAACATGTTGTCTGACAAACACAATCCTCTACAAAACTAATACTATTAAAGGGTTAAAACATCAAAAAGTGAATAATCGTCGAACCCAATCGAACCGGACCGGCAAGATAACATCTATTTAATTAAACAACCCTGACCGAGACACATCAAAGCTCATTAAATACGCTCAAGGCTGTGTACCGACATCCACACACACACACAAGCCCGGCTAGGTGAAATTTCCACGGGTGTCCAACAGTCTATTAAAACCTTACTACCAATAAGAACAACATCCTTTGTTTATTATAAACACTTTCATTCGCTGTGCGTCCTGCTCTAACTCGGGCTGGCCCTGGTCGTGCGTCTCTGTCGCACGTTTGTTTTGTAGTACCAAGTCTAGTGCATATCCTAGGGCCCGGCGCGGCGAGGCGCCCCCTCAAGAACGTTAACGACTCGAACCCCCGATGCCTCGAGCCGATTCAATTACAACGTTACTATTATTTCTAGTGAAAATATGTATGTTTGTACGATGCGGTTGTATATTAAACCGTGTTTTGTGTTTATTGGTCGAGAAGTGAGGTCGGACTTGGACGAGGGTATCTGGCATATTGGATTCTAAACTGCTGCCGTGCCCACCGTGTATTAGATGACGTTTACACGTTTACATTGTTGCGATACAGTACACCTCACGTATGAATTAAGTTCATTATTATTACTTAATATCTTTACTTTAATTGACATACCTTGTTCCAAAAAAAATAGTAGATATGTAACGATATAAATATCCAAGCAAAGTTAATTCATATAGTACCTATTAGTGTGTCATATTTAGTGGAATACTGGTTTAATACAAACACAAAGGAAATAAAAACACACTAAATAAATCATAGGAACATTTTGATATAATCACTCCATCATTCAATCCATCGGCGGCGGCGGCGCGTTGCTCTATGACAAGTATGAAATAATGAGGGCAATCTTTCTTGAACCACTCAAACAGCGATCGCCGACAATAGATGGAAGTGCCAAAAGACCAACAGCTCCGGAGCCCATCACTCATACACCACCCTCGACCATCGACGCGGGCCCCTCGCGCCAAGATCTTTCTGTTCATTTGTGGGTCAGTTCGGAGTGGTTACGTTCGAAGATGAAATTATTTTCAGTGCGAGTCCAGTCTGACGTTTCGATCTGCCACTAGATGGATTAATTTGATTATCTTAGAAAACAGATGTTCAGTAATGTGAGTAATGAGGATATTGTACCGTCAGCCCGTCGGCCGATCGGCTGGCGAGGGCGCGGACCGCCACCGATATCAACTGAAGACATTTGATACTATTACTAAATAAATTGGGGAAAAAGTATGTTAGAGCACTATGCGATATAATGCTCTTGCGAGAAATTTACCAACGTTAAATATTTAAGATTAATTAATCGATTATACCGTACCTTTCTAGTTTCCAACTAACATGTGCCACTATTGTTATCAGAGCATTAGAATAATTTTATTGCTGTATTAATTTTAAATATTTTTACCTGAATATCGCAATAACTGTTCGGTTCTACAACCATAACATAAAGGGAAAGAATAGGATCTTCACACAATAATAAAATAACGCTCTTATATACGGGAGTTGTGTAAAAGTATAACAATAAATCAAATGTATGCAAATCCCGCTAATAACTTGCACAAAACCGAATTCTATTTCACGGGTGCCGAAGCTACGAATATTTAATACAAGTGCGAGATGTGCCGGGAGGGGCGCTGGGGGGAGGTTGGACTCGCGGGTGCAATATACACGTTGATGCTTAATAATTGATAATACCCCGCGAAAAACTCGCGTTTGGGGAACGCAAAGCTACATTTATAGAGATGATGTTACCATCTTCGGATTAGTATATATTTTGATATTGGTTTTGTTCACTGTTCACTGCAAAAAAGTTTCCAAAGCATGCTTATGAAGCGCTACGAACATAGTGTCTACTAACGTAGTACCGCTACGGATCGTAGTAATGCTACGTATCGTAGTAACGTTTCGTATCGTAGTAACTACGGACTGTAGTAACTACCCGCCGCGCGTCGTAACGCCGTTTTATTCCCTGACTACAAACTTTTCCTATAATGTAATTCTTATAAACATAAACAACTTTAACATACTTACTGACACATTATACTTGAAATGAAAATGTAAAATTCAGCGAGTCGTTGTGTTAACTCTATATAGGTATGGAGCGTACCTGCCCGCTGCCGGCATCACATTATCATCCTGGAGTTGTAAACTGAGCAACTGAATCGATAATCATCTCTGCTCCGAGAAATTGTAAGAAACTAGATGCCTCCGTGTTTACTTGTTGACGACTCCACAACACGCCCCTGTTTCATACCTCAATTATATTTGAATTGTTTGTTTTATCCACTGATTCTATTTTTATAATAATTTAAATGTGGATAGTGAACTTTTGTGTATCGCCATTATTTATTTTTATTTTATAAGTTATAGGACAGCAGTGGGACAGCGAGGTTACGTAAAAAAAGTTATAGCAACAATTAAAATAATGTATAACCACCCGTGAGAATTATAATGAAGAGTGATAATCGAATTAAATGATTTTAAACAACAGCCGGAGTTGTGTTCCTCCTTATGCTAAACATACTAAATTCACGATATTCACAGAAAATACCCAAAAACTCGTCGGCAAAGATGAAATGTTACCTAATTATAATTCATAGTCCGCCGAATTCTCCGAAGCTCGGGTCGATGGTGGCTTATTATTTTTGCACAGGTAATAAAATAAATGATTTTCCCTTTTTCATCACTGGCAGTAATCCGGACGCGGCTGTTTCGCCTCGGCCATGTTCGCTTTAGTGAGGTGACGCTGCTTGCAATATATTCATTATATTTTACTCTAACTAAAATATTATTATAATTTTACAGTACCTACACTTAAATGAACACAAGTATCATCTCCCTTCAATGTTCAAATTGTCAACATATATTACTGAAAAATAGTAATTACTGACAGTATTGTTATGCCTGGAGGCCGCTTTGAACTCTTTGAATTTGGTAACCTGCCGTGAAATCATCGTTAGCAACATTATACCTTTAAATATCCAACAGGACTGAAAATAAGCCAAGTTGGTTTGTGTATTTGGAGTCAGTTGAGGTGCGTCCCATCTCTAGTTTTCGTTTTATTTAACACCGTCGCTCGTCGTCCGCAATAATTCCATCTGCATACATATCGGCGGTGAGCACGGAGCCTAGCATGGATTACTTCAGTATTCGCATCTCGCACTCGACTCACTCACTACGCGCGCGCCGCACTACACCAAACAACACGGTTCACTTTTAAACATACCCATTTTAATTATTAATTGGCAGCACACTAGTATAATTTACATGGCATACTTTCAAGAAAGCTTAAAACTTAAAATGTTTTATAGTTACCATTTAATGACTTTCCCTTTGTACTTCGTAGTACAATCCCCTGAATAAAATCTTGGTTTCCAGTTCTAACGGACCGTTGACCTCAATAGAGTATGAAGAATGTACACAACCAATTATCAAGTCCCCATAAATAATGTATCTGTGGTTTAAAAAAGGAGCCCGGTAATCCTCCGGGGGCGCGCCGCTCCGCGCTCCGCCACAATTGAAATGTTTATAGATACAATAATGCACCGGATCAATTCGGCGTGTTCCCGTAACGTGAGCCTGTTTAATTTATTTTTCCCGCGCGCCGCCGACCCTCAGACATCGAGATCTACAAGAAGATGTTCTTTATGCAAAATACCATCGGTTTTATGTATTTGCTTTTCGAAAAGTTGCGGTGGATTAGCAATTTGATGTCTGCCAATTTGGTTCTGTAAATATTAACAGCGGCGGGCTCATTTACTTCCTGTACTATTACTCTGAGAGCAGTGTTATTACTAATAGCGCAAGCAAAGCTATATTATTGAGTTCCAATATCATTTCTTCCGTGTGTTTGGACTGTACAGGATTTTCATCGAAGGAATTGGTTGCGTGTAAATGACTTAATGAAAAAGGTTCTGATTTTAAAACTACTAACTTCCCACCAGTTTATTTATATTTACACTCTTCTGCTGTCTATATTTCTTCTTATTCTACAAGCTTTCTTCTTCTCCTTCTTCAAGTATATTGGAATATTATAATTGGGTACTTTGAATGTAGTGCATCAATGAAATACCAGTGAGCAGACGAGTGAAAATTGTATGTGATGTGCGAGTAGAGAGCACTCGGGCTGCGAGACGCGACGCCCGTCGACACTTGTTCTCTCCACTGCACTCTTAACATTTCTATATCCTATTTGCAATCTTACTTTCTGTAATTTTGTTTATTTTGAAGACTATATCTACTAAATCGACCGCATACTATATTACTATATTTAATGACGGACAAATACGGACGGACCATTGGATGGTATTGGTAAATGCAATAGTATTTATACGATGAAATGAATGAATGTGGAACTTAATATTAAGGATATAAACATACTGAATACGGGCCAGCTTATTAATGGTAAACATGAGAGATAAAAAGAATAATAATATGATCCAATTTGCGTACAACACGAAAGTGTTCGCTAATTGAAATGACGTCGTCGTACGTATTTGATGTAACAATGATACCGCCGACATTCACGTTATTAAATCGTACAAGTGGCTTATTAGCGACGTACAAGATACGACACTCGTATGGCGAATACGAAAAATCGCGTGATATTATATTATTAAAATGTGCGCGATACCTACGGAGCATGACGCGCTCGCGTCATATATGCTCGCTGAGTACGCCGCGCCGGATTACGTGTGTGGTCTCTATTGCCATTGCCACGAATATTATTAACATCTCATGATTTGACCACCAAAGACAATGTATCGCAATAACTTGCACCAGTTTTTGCTGCAGTATGTATACATATTTGATTCAGGTTACGCTATACTTGCCTTTCTTTCCCAATGTAAAAGGTATATGTCCTTGCACGCATCATCGTAGCCTTCTTTTAATTTAAATTCAGTTTCTTATAGAACTGTAAGTGTGCGCAGTTCATTAGCATTCACTCCCCCAACCTAAACACTTAACCGGCCAATACGCGTTATCGCCGCCACGATACGTAATAAAAACCTCCAAGTATCGTGTTTTTGCCTAACAAGCAGTCTAAATTACAACAATTATTCAATGTTGTCGTGTTATCGGCAGTTATAAAATCGGGAGACAGTAAGGGAGGCTCATTAAGGTGCGACAGGGGCTCAGGGTGGGAGGAATTTTGATAATGTTAAGAAAAAACGTCAAATGTCTCGGGGCGAACAAGCCGCGTGACGTATCGGTTCACTAACACAGGAGCGACAAGCGCTACATTTTTTGCCCTTAATTATTTTGTAATAGGACACCGTTTTATTTTAACTATAAACTCAAACTTTTTATGATGAATTTATTCAATTGAGTAAATATACAATGTACTGCTCTGAACTGCTGCCGGTGCTAAGCTTCCAACAATAATCATCAAAAATAGAGGCCTTGTTCAAACGCATAACCAGATATTCTGTTTTGTGTGTGATCAAACGGGATTACTTAGTTGAAATAAAGTATCGTGGCTTTGAGGTTAGGTATTTGAGCGATGCTTTGGTCCCTGGGCGGGCGCGGCGAGACATGCCGATGGCGCGGTGACGGCGAGCGACCCTCCGTCACGCCGCCTCCGAGTCACCGGCCAACATCAAAGCGTCATGTAATTGACTACACTCGGCTTTCCACACAGATTACTGATTACGGCCAGATTTAACGTTTTGATTGCTTAAACGTTTCTAAAACACGCAGGCTTCTTGTACTGGAAATAATTGATTGATAGTTTGAGGCGCACAAGGGTTAAATCGGAGCGTTTGAACTTCATTATAATTGACCTATTAATATAACTTTGTTATCTCATGACCGACCACTTGGCGGTTGACTGAGCTTTCCATTGATAACAATTTTATAGATTACTCAACTAAGAAAAATTTATATTTCTCATTAATCCCATAGTTAATGCCAAATTACAACCTTGTTTTAACCGACTACACAACCGAAAGTTTGTATTTGACGCGATTTTGTCAAAAATCTTCTAATCTGTTAACGAAGAATAAATAAATGAGTATGAGAACATGTTTCCATCCCTTAAAAATTGAGAAATACAAAGCAAAAGAAACACTTTATTTTTAATGTGGTACTTCATCCCGTAAGTTATTCGAAGTCGGGTTATGCTTTTGGAGAAGTTTTCTACATCTAAGTTATCCGTAGGAGGGCGACGTGACGTCGGGGCCGACCGAGGAAGCGTTTGGTGAGAAGATATTGTCGCCTTCTATAGCGATTGATGGGAGGAGGTGAAGGATATCCCTATCCTTCACCTCCGACGGTTGGCGATGTTTGGTGGAGGCCTGTGCTATAGATTATAGGAGATTATGCTCCTATGGGACAGCATAGATTAAGCACAATAGTATCCGAGGATGATTATGGTGATCGTAAGATGGCCGACTGCGCCTCCATCCCGCCTGCGTCTGATCGCCCGAATACTTTGAATTACAAATCGGTACGTTCTTTTTGAGATTTGATTTCCTCCCTCCCGCTCCCCCAGCCTCCTATTGCCAGTTTGATTGCTATTTTAATGCGTCCCCGTCTTCCTTCAGGAAATTATCCAGTGAAGAGATTATGATAAACTTCAAACGGCTATTTCAATGGAGTTCCGGATGTCGGTGTGTGAACCATTTAATAAGTTAACGCGCTGATATCATTATGTTTTAGTATTTGTTAGGAGTCACGCCTGCTTTTACTACCATCAATTCCAAAAAGTTAGTGTAAATAACTTATCAACTACTACTTAGCTGAGGTTAAACCTTTTATCTTAAGCATCATGGATTTTAAACCACGGTAGGTCATTATAGACCAAGAGAACTTGAAAATGCTCCAATATTTAAAAGAAACGAAAGTTATTATTTTCTAAATAATTAGACATAACAGATGCAAATTCGCCATCTTCGAGAGAGCAAAAAAAATAATAGCCATTAAAAATCACCCCCGCGATAGACCTCGAACGATCAGCCCTGAAGCTATCTTCATTAATGAAAACCATAAAACTGGGGGCCGGCATCCGGCTTCAAGCATACGGCCATGGAGTGCGCAGCTCAGAGCTGACACTCGCAATGCCACACACCTCACTACCTACTGCCCACCGTGCCTACGAAATATTTTGGCTTATATGCTACGAATAGTATAACTAATCGTAATTAGATACAAAACAGATTTCGAGTTCAAGCGATCCACGTAAGTGATCATTAAAAATGCTCACAAATAATAGCATTAGATGTATGTACAAATGTTTATAGTAATTACCTACCACTACAGTGTTTAGTGTGTCGTCTGTTCTATGTTGTTTGCTCTACCAGTTGGTTGCGTAAAAATACGCGTGAGACGAGCGTCGCCTTATTAAGCCCGCGAGGTATACAGGTGGGGTGAAGAAAAAATACTATTTAACAATATTAAGTTATTGAAGTTTGATTAGTTGCCTAATTGGTTCGTTCAAATCTCATCGACATTTTGATCGTTTACGATACAAATGATAAATTCATTGATTATAACAATCATACGTGTTAGCATTTGAGTTATCTGGGTCTATGAGCTTTAAAGTTTTTTGAGACTTGTTAACATTGATTATTATAATTAAATGCAATCCTATATTTTCTTGACTCTCGTGTTTAAGGCCCTATTTTTTAAGTAAATCCTGAATCTTCTCCTGGAACACAAATATAACGTTAATTATAACCTCATAAAAGTACAAGTGAATAGCTAAGTTTCCTCGGTAAACAACAAATCCATTGTATTTTTCATGGTAATCACAATAGACAGGCCGGGCCCGGCTGATGGATGCCGAGACGATTGTAGGTGTCGTTTGATCTTGATTAATTAGCAATCGCAAACGGAATTGTATATTGCCACGAGGTACCGCTAATTGCTCGGACCATTACCTTTCCTTAACTCAATCGCAGATAAAATGCCTAAAATATACCCGTATTGTAAACAATTCAATACGAGCTCGATCATCAGGGCCTGGAATATATTTACTTGGGTTTTATTTCGTGTTCTTATTTTTGTAAGTAAACTACACTCGTTCCTTACACAATTCCTACATGTTTTATTTGTAACTAGCTGTGTCCTGCGGTTCACCCGCAGCGCCCCCGTTCCCGTGGGAATTTTGAGATTTTTATTCCTTATTTTTCTTATATAAAAACCTTGTCCTGACAATAAGGAACACATTAAAAAAATAATCATCCAATTTGGTGAAGTTATGCGCTTAGTAACAGATTCCAGAGATTCATTTTTATATTATAGATGTAATCGTATGTTTGATAAAAGCTAAACGTTAAATAATTGAAAAATATTCCTTGAAGTTGAGCTAAGTTTTACCGTTAAACCTTATCAAACTTGAATAACTGTTGATGTCTCATAATAAAAATCTGTTACTGAATCGGACCAAACGGATAGATAAAGATCTCGTTAATATTTTATTAAATAATTTCGTTTGGCCCCGCCATGAATTAATCCCACCAATTTATGACATCAACATCTAGAGAATCGATTTAAAAACTCCCACAGCGTCCATTATCGCCCATCGTCTTAGACGTCCGCGGCGTCCTAGGGGGGAGTGGGGGTGAAAAGTGCCATTTTTTTTCGAGTCGTCAGATAGATTGGATGACACTCGATCTCCCCAAGAGGGCGAAATTAAAACGGCGGCGATGAGCCAAGCCGAATAGCCGGGGAATTATTTTCCGTTGAGTGATTCTGGGCCATAAAATTTCTGATTGATCAATTCATCCGGTGTTTCCATTTCGCGTTAATGAAGAGCACGTTGCTCGGTGGACATTTTTTTCGTCTCCCTCGACTCTATTTTTCCGCCTGTTTTCGCTTTAGTGGGTGTTTTATTAATTTCCCGAACGTTCGTTTTTTTTGGACACACTTTTTTGTCGGATTTGCATTCTTATATTCGAGTTTCGAAAACAGATTTGTGGGGATCGCCGTTTGTTTTGTTTCCTGCGGGCATAGTATCGAGTGTAAAATGTTCGCAATCGACATAAATCCAGCGGCACCACGATGAACTGCAATTGTGTAAGGAATTTACGGACGTCAAACTCACTTATCGTGAAACTTAATGGTTTAAAGTTGTCACTCGATCGGAGCGAGGTCCCAAATAGCGCATAGCGAATTTTATTACGGGTCCTTCAGGGTATTAAGAGGGGACCGGGGGGATAATGGATACCGATCCTTCGGACAATGCTTCGGTCAAGCGTCATTTCGGTCACATTTCATTAAAAACAACAATAAGGACGATAACGAGTGTTGTTCGCGCCATCGCTCCGCGTACGCACCATTTTGATCGCGTTTCTTGGTTTCGTATTGTTTGGGACTTGGGTTAACGGTTTATTCGTGTCCCTACAATTATTACAACTGGATTTATCTCGAAATTTGATTTGCGTTACCGACAGATACGTGATTAACCCCAACAATCATATAATTTTATTTCAGTGGGATTTTAATATACACTAGGTACATAATCATAGGCAGCACCGTTAGTGTTACCGTTAGTATTTATTTTTAAAACACGAGCCTTAAACATGCCATTTCGATCACAGGGGTCCATTCAATTTTAACGAGGCCGTACACACCAGCCCGATGTCTTTGATGTTAATCTATCGCAGCGAGGATCCACCGATAAATAACGAATAAACAAACAAAAGAAAGAGGGTAAGATGCTCCTTCCCGCCCCGACTCCCCGGCGGCATAATTTCATTATTTGCACCAAACGCAGTGCTGTTCCAAATTTTCTCAATCTATGAAATAGGTAGCGGGCGAGTTTAAGGTGGCATTACATATTTTCTCACTTAATTTTTAACCGACTTCAAAACGTAAATACTTTATGTGGAGTATTTCCACGATTTGTTCAAAAGCCACCGAGATCCTATTTGAATGGGGTTTCTGTATAAACGTGTTGATTGAATGACAAGTCATGATGCAGGTCTGATAAAGGAGCTCTAGTTTGACTTGGCTAGTTTTAATTTACTAGGCTATTAATCTATTTTTCTTCGTTCAAGTATAGTATTACCTCCGTTCGGTACTACTATATTTGTAGCTTCTTATTAATATGTCAATTTTCTAAACTTTTTGATTGGTTGGTAAAAATAATCTTGAAACTTAGATTACATATTACTGTAACTGGAATTTTTGGATTTTCTACGCAGTACTGTCACCCATCTAGATCTCAATATCTGTTTTTGATGGGACATTCTGTAGCTATGGCACTTTAACTTAGGTTGCTTTTTGAACTGACCCTAAGAAACCGTGTCCGAGACGTACTGGCAGTTGGACAGTTTTATGTGTTGTATTTAGTCTTATATTTTAGTATGAACATACCTATGAAAATAATTGCCTTAACCCTTATATAATAATAATAAATAATGGCCTCTTAATTACGCTGAAATTGAGGAACTTCCGACATATTCTGAAATTACGAGCCACATGAGGCAGAGTGATGTCCTTCGATAATTATTGTTATCGCTCGCTATGGAAATAAAATGTAATTGCTTTTTAACCTCTCGGCAAAAGAGAGCTGTTGTAAGTTTGGATTGTTGGATGTTACGTTTTAATTTAGTTTGTCGGTTCAAAAGGTATTTACATGAGGTGTGCTTAGTTAAATGTACTGAATAAAATCGATATTTGAGGCATGGCCATATCAATCTTTTCCGGAACCATTTCGGCGTATTATCTTGCCTCTATTTGAGAACATCTGGATAAATTAAGAACCTTTAAATTCTAATAGGCGAAAGCGAAGTTTAACTATTTCGACACTGACTCATTCTCTGTGAAATTTGAAGGTCTGGAGTCTCGATGAAGAACCCTACCCTAAGAACTCTGCTGATCTGATCAAGTAAAGAAAACTGATTTCTGGAAAAAGGAGTGACATCCCACGAGAATCATTCTGTAAATAAGCAGTCAAAAGCGAGTCCGACTCGCCTGTGAAAAGTTCCTTATATTACTGTAAAGTTTATCCAAATTCATCCAGTAGTTTTTTCATGAAAGAGTAATAAACATACAAACATACATTCTCACAAACTTCCGCATTTATAAAGTTAGTAGAATTTGTGTATTTTTTCCAATTGCAGCGTGACGTGTAACGCATGTTACGCACAATATTTTACGCGTTATCCTAAACACAGCATCGCGTTCATGTCAAGTTAAAATGTTGTAAAAGTAATTAGTGTAAAATGTTTAGCGAGTCAATATTCACCTGTAGGTCCATTATCACAGCGCGGAGGGGCCGAAGACGTGTTTTTGTCGTGTTTTTATTACTCGCCAACAATGATGAATTAGCGAACATCGTGTTTATTACTCGCTGCCAACAATTTTGTGTCTAAGTATTTTTTGGGTTCCTTTTCTTAAGATATTCTTTAGGTGATTATTTGTTTCTATTGAAACTTTAACATGATTGATTATGTAGTGAGACTTTTTTGTTTAATCTTTGTACGTATCATATCATTATTCATCAAATATTATTATAACTTACGCTATCATGTGCAGCACAATTGATAGGCAGCAAGTATTACTAATTACAATCATGATTGCACAACAAGAATATGCAGAACTTATTTGATGTCAATATCAATCGAGCTCCCATTCATCCCCGGGACCGTGCGTCGGACCGCGGCCGCCGCATGTTTCACGGTACCAGAGGGCCGGCAGCGCGCATTATTGACAGTTTTCTTAGAGCTAATGAAATTATTTGCGCGTGCCTCCGCAATCTCCGTTACGCTAGTATAAATAACTAATATTTTGTATATCATCCATTTAGAAACGGACATCTTTAACATCATTTTCATGTTTCAATATATTTTACAATGTTAATATTATAACCATAGACGTATTACTAGAATGGTATGTGTTATTCAATTGTTTTTATTCATCCCTACGTAGAAATATATAGGTACAATCGAATATATATTATTAGTAGTTTTATTACATATACAAAATTAATAAAGTCAATTTATAAAATTGAAGCGGCTGCCTAACTGGCTCTGTAATATTAAAATATCCATAAGATTATTATAGTGAATGCATCGTTCATTATACGGCGCTGTGTCTGGCTGTTCGTTAATATGAAAATTAGCTGCAATGAGAGCCGGGCCGCGCCGCCCCCCGGTTTGTTCAATACAGCTTACATGGCGCTTCGGAACTATTCACTAGAAAAAAATACTTTTAAGGTTGATCAGTGGTTTTATTCATGCCATTTATGTAGTATAAGTTATCTTGTGATCTCCCAATGTGACACTTGGCCTCGATGAATACAACAAATAGTAATCGCAGCGAGCTCCGGGCGCGGTGGCGACCGCTCGCCTCGCTCATTATTCACATTTTTAAATTACATCCCTCAAAACGAATATCAAACGCTACCTTAACTAAGAACGGAACATGAAAATACTATATCAAAGCCGCGGAGCGTCGGCCGGGCGAACCGTTTACCCATACCGTTTACCGGAGAAAAATTACACGTTCCTTTCGTAAAAGTCTCAAACGACCCATACAACAAAGTCGCTTATTGCCTTCTGTCTCCGCGACGGTCTTAATGCCTCGCTTTGACTTACTAGATGGAATTTTTAATGCAATAATTTCGATAATTTATCGCTAGATAGCGCTCCTTTGTGCCGGGAGCGGGGAACAAATAGGTTTTTCTTTTTTACGGTTAACGTTGGAGTGGTCTGTATTGACCCCCGGCTACTGAGACACACTGCGCGCCAGATAGGCTTCCTTGACGTCTATGCTTCTATATTTCTTGCTTTCAAAGTTAAGTGTATTTGGATGTGAGTGATGAGATTAAAAAATGTCCTTCAAATCAGGAATTTAAATAACGTGTAAGAAGAAATTATCATAACGTTGGTACATTGAGTTATGTATGACTAACGCTGTCGACAAAATAAAGGATGAGTGAATGACGATGGATGTCGGCGAGCCAGGTCGCTGCCGTGGCCGCGTCGTCCGCTAGCGGCGGCAGTGTGTGGCAACACATTAGCTTTCAATTCAAAAGCGTCACTATTGTGGTCCCCTTGTGGGATAATTAAATACGTGACGTCATTTAGGCATCGCCTCTCACTGTAATTTGCGGCAATGCCAAGATGGTAACAGTGTTAATGTACAACGATTCCATGAATTATTCCGTGTTTTTAAATGGAAGACGTTTTAGATACGGATCGTGATTAGGGTGAGTATATATTTTTCTTAGAAAACGACGGAACTTTCCGCTCTTCATTACTTGAGTATTATTTGTACCATTGTACAGTCTATGTTCTTAAACAGTGCGAGTATGAGTTCAATTTGTTGGTAACAATAATCAAATCGTACTCTAAAGTTCATTCTTTACACTTTATCTGATTATTGAACTCTCAATCACTAAATATTCGTTAAATAAGTGGAGTATAAAGGGAAGTGATAAATACAGATATATATTAAGTGAGATATGTATGAAAGATATTTGTAAAATAGCCGTAGGTCTGTGTTCGTTCTTAAGTTGGCCGGCGTCCAGCCTCCGCCTCTCTTATCGGCAAGGAGTATTAAATGAACCGCTTCGTATATAATACTTGGGATTATCGCTAACAGATACATTCGCGATATTGTAAATTATGTTAATGTAAAGAAGCCATTGCTACTACCTCCATCATTGAAATATTTAAGCTTTCTTCGATCTCTTATTATATGTTCTGTACTCGTATATTAGGAGTTTGTTTCTAGGTAACGTCGTTACTATTTCACGTTTTCCAAGTACACAAGACTCTCCCAACAGCACGCGCGTAATGTCCAAATGGAACTCGGCTCATTATAAAATGCTTAATATTTGAAAGCTCGCTGCGCCGGCTGAGGTTGTCCAAATCGACGACACAATTTTTTGCACAATGAAAACTTTGAAAGGAGGGTAGTTGATAAAAATTTGGTCGTTTTGAAAGCGAGAGCATTAGCCACCTGTCCCCGAAGCCACCTACAGTAGACGGAAAGTTGCACACATAAATCACCAACTCTGCCATATTGTGCTCTCTGTGCGGCCATTAGCATTTTTTATGCATAGAAATCGATCCAACAACCGTCTAATGCCTCCCGCGATACATTAATATCTTACTTTTTATGACTCTTCGCTAACAAACCTTCGTGTGACGTAAACGGCCACTGGCATCTCTGCGAAATCCGACTGAATCTCCGCGGACTAGAGCTGCTTTTAGAGAGAACCGATGAACGAATCTGTCGGTGGGATCAACAAATTAAGCATCGTCTATACTTTGTGTGATTCGGACGGGTTTTAATCGTGGTCTGAATACAGTGATGTATGAATTGTGAATGCAGAAGAGTTTCTTTAATGTTCTCTGAGTTCGTGAAAAGCTTTACTACAAAATAAACTTATGTACCTATCTATACTATACTAATATTATAAAGCTGAAGAGTTTGTTTTGTTTGTTTGTTTGTTTGTTTGTTTGTTTGTTTGTTTGTTTGTTTGTTTGTTTAAACGCGCTAATCTCAGAAACTACTGAACCGATTTGAAAAATTATTTTTGTAATGGATAGCCACATTCAACGGGAAGGTTATAGGCTACTTTTCATTCCGAAATTCCCACGGGAACGGGAACAACGCGGGTAATACCGCGGGGCGCTGCTAGTATTAAAATATAGCATTTCGACAAGACCTATCTCTGCAAACGTAAATATATTTCTGCATTTTTAACACATTATCTGCATTTAAAAATCAAGTATGAATTTTATTATTAAAGCTTAGCGTGCTTAGTATAACTATTTGGTATTTTCTCTTTTTTTGCTATTTACAAATAATCATATTATACTTAGTGTAATGCGGTTGCATGATGCGTTTTAAAAGACGTGTGAGCATAGCTGTAACAGATTTTAACTTGGTCAATAAAATTGCAGCCCAAGTGAACATTTTCGGTTCCCTTCTTAACTCACACCCGCTTACAAATTAAAAGTTTTTCAAAATGAAACTGAAAGTTGTCAAGTCGGAAGATTTATTTAAATGCAATATAAAATAAAGTCAATCAGAATATATCCAATTCAATTAATGGAATATTTCTATATTTAATAATATGAATGTACCTTCAATACTTTCACATGTAATTTAGATTTATATTTAACATACGTTTCTGAATACTTCTTTGTGTAATCATCATAAAATACATAAAAACATCTTTATTGCTAACTATTTAAGGTCAATACAGGAAAGTTTATGAAAATTGCTACCACTGACGCCATCTAGCGTCAAGTAGCAGAACAATGCTAACTCTACAGTTTCCTCTTATTTAAAAAACTTCGAAACAAGATTTCATTGTTATTTTACTGAATGTTTGAAATTTCATGGAAATAATGTCTCAAACGTTATATGATCTCTAGTAACTACTTGTGTACTGCGAATTGCGAGATTACTGATACTTATGCAACAGATCCTACATACACGACGGCAGTTAAACAAAATATCACGTACACAATCCAAAAAATTGTAATTAATAAAAAATATTTTGAGTCGCAATCTAAATCTGCGATATAAATTCCCCATTCCCCTGAAACATACATCTAAAGGCGCTCATTAGAATTCAGTCCTCGCTTTTAGAATTAAAAAACAAACAATAATTATTTGTGCAGTACACCGCGGCTATCTTTGCGAACGTTCCTCCGGTCACGTAAAACAAAATGGAGGATTTACAAAAAATACACAATATATCTAACCATGTACTTGTGAAATACGTTCATATCTGTCTCGGACACTGATCGCGATACACGAGACACGCAGCCGGAATATTTTAATTTTTTCCTGGTTTTTATTATAATATAATTAAATAACCCGTCTCGTGGGCCCTTCGGGGCCACTCGCCCACGATTGGGCACGTGTGTTGACGGAATTTTAATACGTTCCTCTGATCCGCGATGCCTTTTTTATCGCCATATCCCGCTTCATTTGCATCCCGTATTTAGTTATTTGTATTCTATTTCAGGCACCTCCGCGGAAGTTGGTCTAAAGAAAATATTACCTATGACTATGTATTCGATAGTGCATTTCTAAATCGGTGCACTTTTTCTATCCAAGTCGTCTATTGTAGTTCATGAAGGTGGTTCGAGATTTATGCGCCGGTTGCGCTCCCCGCGGAGACACCCGCGATGTACCTATGTGGCATTGCTCGCTCGGTTCTCTTTATACGTATCCGTAACTTCCATTAAATTTTTATTTAACAAATAGTCTCAAAATAAGACATAGTAATAATTGGTATTAACAATATTTATGTATTTTACCTCTTAAAAGTCACATTTCATAACCTCTCTTTATAATTTAGTAATCTCACATGGTATTAAACTTAAATTAGGTATAATTAATTAAACTGGTTTATCGCAACTCGAGTGAATTTCAAATTGTGTCACATTATTTACTCACTCATATCCATTGCTTTTGGTTCCGATTATTCACCTTTCTATTTAAAGGAATAATAACAATATAGCTGTATAATCCTGTAGGCGGGCCGGCGCGTCGGGGCGCCGCGCCCGGAGTTAACCGATTCTTTCCGATAATCACTCGTTAATGCACTCCGCCGCACCTCCAACCCTTACCAAGGTAAACTTGTTAGATACTACTAGCTGTTTGCCCGCGGTTCCACTCGAACTCGTGGGAATATTTTAGTTATTCTGTTAATCGAATTTATAAAACTAAACATCATGATTATTTGCCAATTTTGACGTCTATCACATGCCTTTATACATTCTCTATTTCAACATCACAATGCTAGGTGCCGATGAATTTATTTAAAAAGTAACTAAAACTAACCACACCGTACACCCGCCATCGAATTAGTAAATATATACTAGACCCTATGTATCATTCATTCTATCCGGGCAGCGCCTCCCCTAATCCTATTTCGAAATAATTAAAACAATAAGCTTATTAAACTACAATAAAGATTATTTATATAAAAGCTTTTTGAGACGAAAATATATATAAGTTCTACCCAACTGTGTATAATAATTATATATAGTAGCAAAGCAGTGTTACACAATTATCAAACTCCTAATAAAATACTCAGTGCTGGCATTCATTCGATTAAAATCCAATAGTATTTCTTTTCTTTACCAAAAAAATCACCGCATAAAATAACGAAGGTCCAAATGAATCAGGGAAACCTTTGCAAATCACGTTTTGAAAATTGTTATTGATTAAAAAGTTTCGTAATCATGTTTTATCGTACTTCTTTTCTCATTTTGGTTCTCATTCGTCGTGCCGATTGCTGGATATCGGGCCCCTGTAATCAGTTGTTGTTTTCATGAAATGCGCCGCAGAGCGTCATCCTTGAACTAACTTGTTATTGTTGTTGTACTATTGTGTTAATACCTTCAACTATTTGATGGAGATTGCGCTAGTGGTTCCCTTTAGTTTTATTACTGTCATATCTACTGATTGTGTGTGAAGTTTTCTTGTTTTGTTCACTCATTCTTTTAATGGTTTCTCTAAATTGATATCGTAAACTGTTTTGGTTTAGGGAAGAAGTTATTCGGTAGAAAAAATATACACTTTGTTTATATCTTAATTCAAAGACTGATTTCTTTAAAATTACGTTACGCTTAAAAGTTCCGTGGGTGGTCAAACATTCCAATCTTAGTTTCAGTTTTAAAAGAAATAATTTCTGAACATTGAAGGAGCATGGTGCACCAGCTTTATGTCAGTGTTACCAGAGCTCTGTATTGCTTTTTTGAGAAAACCCAGATGTAATGAGGTTGTTATGCATTGTGCAGAAGCTGCACATGGTGTCGCCGCCGTCGTTCGCGGTGGAGCGCGTGGTGGCGAGCGCGTGCGGCAGCCGCGTGTGCGTGTGGGGCGCGCGCGGCGTCTGCGTCGCCGAGCTGCCGGCGCGCTGGGGCCGCGCGGGCCTCTTCGACTCCGGCAACCAGTCCATACTCTGCAAGTAAGTCTTGTACACCTTTACGCTTACGAGTATACACTTTAACACTTTAAACCAGTAATAGTGACGTAATTTAATAACCGGATTGATTCGCAATTGTTCTTATGGACTCACCAAAGATCGCCAACATTTTAATATTGGAAAAAATTGAACATCTCTTGTTTCAACGGTACTAAGTTCGCCAGAACACCTAGTACCTATGACGTATCCCACTGTCAACAGTCAGTTAATTTTGTACACACGACCTAAACGATGAGCAGCGTAAATGAGTTTGTTTGCTGTAGGTATAAAATATTGAACAAAACGTTTAATGCTCTTAGTCGCCTACACGACACAAACTAAACACCTGAATAGCAATAAATGCTGATAAGTAGAGTGTACCGAGGGCACGTAAGCATCGTGTATTTTCTACTATCACGCTAAATTTTGTTACCTATTAAACTCCTCGAAGCGGCTATAATGTTAGCCTGAGGTAACGATTATACCATAGAGCTGGTGCAGGCGCGGCCGCAGAGGTGACGCTCCGCTTGACTCGGATGTGATTTATTTTTTCTAGTAGTGGTTTCTGTCAGTAGTACCTTCGTAGGCAGGCTTCGATGCCGTTAGACTACAATCCGGTTTGAAAAGTGCCCCACCGTATGTCGAATGAACCTTCGAGGGTGACATAAGATCCTTCATTGTATTCCGACGAATGCAAAATGGTCAGTTCAATCACATCAATGATGTTTCCAGTATCAATTATGTCTCAACCGGAATGATTGATTTCCCGTCATATGTGTAAGTCAATTGCTGTATCCCATCTGCGACATCGTTGCTCAATGAAAATAGCGCTCTCGACTCACCACTCTTTTGTACACGTTATTAGCCAAGCTATATCTCCCGATTTGCATATTTCGGTAGTAAAATTAATTCGAAGATTTGCCCGCATCCCTCCTAGACACCCCCGTCTTATGAACATGCCGTGGGGCGGGGAGGGATGTTTTTGAATTCCTGCATTTGGATTTGTTCCGATATGAATCGAGGCTTAAATTGTAATCCAATTCGTTATTTCAATTATATTCGCCCAATTTAATTAGTTGATGTAGTTCCATGTGTCTCTTACCTAAACATTTGGAACGAATTTATATTATTGATATTACGAGTATGTCATAACGAAATACTTAAGCCACTAGCTATTAAAGTTAGCTTATAAAATTATATCAGCACTGCATATTTACTAAATAAGTTGAAGCAAATCCGTCACACTAATAAATTAATAATTCGCGCTCGTAATCTAAAACTTAGCTCATTAAAGTTTAAAGACTTAAGTTTCCCACTTAAAAATCCGTAAACAAGTCGATATAAGCCAGTAGAGAGTAAGCCAAGACTTATGTTAATTTGGCGCGAGAGGCCGCGGTATTAATCCCAACAACTAATATTAGCGATAAACGACCCCTTTCAGCTAATTATGCTAAGATGTTCAGCCCGAGTCATGTGTCGCGTCTGCCGCGTCAGCTCACACTCGCGCGG
The DNA here is from genome assembly GCA_951394245.1 of Cyclophora punctaria. Classification (NCBI taxonomy): domain Eukaryota; kingdom Metazoa; phylum Arthropoda; class Insecta; order Lepidoptera; family Geometridae; genus Cyclophora; species Cyclophora punctaria. The sequence goes on from OX596189.1 coordinate 8,403,047, forward strand.
CTTGTTTGTACTGCGACGCTGCGCTCGCCTGATAGCTCTTCAACGTTTTGACCATGCTTTTGATCACTACATAAACAATTTACTAGTATGTACTTGGAAACAATTTATTGCTTCGTAATGATAATTCATGACCATCTTAGAGCAGCGGCGTCTAAACGTAAGATCCGTCCTTACTACTCAAACGTGTAGTCACAAACACACACCACAAGATCAATATGAAACGATGCGTCCTAATCCTTTAACGGTGGCCGGATCCCGACCGAGTCATCCTCGTCTCAATCACTAGGACCGGGATCACTGTGACCAATCCAATTTGTAAACCTTAACCGATCACACGAAACATTACTGACTACCAACATCCGAATCTGTGCCGTATTGACACATTCCGATCGAGTGGCGGGACTCCATAATCAAGAGACAATCAAGTAGTAAAGTACTATTATTATGATTAGATTAGATGTAGAACTTACAACAGATGTAATTTACCTACTAAGATTTTATTACGAAAGTATTATTATACGATTCAACTTGATGAATTTTGAGTTTCCGAATGGACATACCTAACGGATAGCTGTTGTCCTTTAAGGTTCAAAATCAAAGCACATATCCAAAAACCAGTTTTACCTTCCAAGTCGATATTGTCTAGTCATGTGAGTAATGACCAAGCTCTCGGTTGTATTTCAATAACAGATTCTATTGGTACTCTATACGGTGTATTCTGCATTGATCGTATCAGCTGCCAGTTTTAGTCAATACCAAATATAGACCACAAAATCGACACGACAAAGTTGAAATGGATTATAGAGTTCCACATCTCAAAAGGAAAAACGAATGCCTTAAAGGATCGCCCGAGTTTCTATCTGTCTGTCTGTAACAACTCTATCCATACTCCTGCTGACTACGAAGCGCAAGATGGATTAAGTAAGCAAATTGGTTAAGTCCTATATTTGGCTTGAGTAGAGGAATCAATCACGACATGAAGGAGATATGAAACGGAAAGCATTACGGTTTTGCGATGCTGATATACAAATAGTTTATACTCGGTTATTGTCTACTTTGTCTTCTTAGATCGGTACGTAAAGTACTTACTACATTTACGCATTTCGTTTGGCGAATCGATACCATAATTTAATTTGGATTAGATGTTACACGTGTCCCTCTAAACCCAATACGATCACCGAAGGTAAAAATGTCGGAAAAGATTTCGTGTCACGTTTGAGTTGACCCTTCTAATCGCTCCCGTACGAGGTACCACACGGTTTAGGAGAATAAAACGAAAGATTATAGTCATATTCTTCTTATGGGGTTCTCTAATCGTGATTTGCTAATAATTGTCTAAAATATAACCACTTAATAAAATATCGTTCTCGTATTTTGTCTGAGATTCCTGTGTCTTCTAGACAATCTTCAAGTCACCACAGGCAACGTTTGGACCTAATAGCTTAATACGTATCTAGAACGTATCTGTTTCTGGCATACCGCGAAATAAATACTATACTACATGGAACTTGACGTAGTAGTAAAGACCTGCGACATATATCCCGCCTACGGCGCCGCGGCGTAGCTGTAGATGTGCCTACGCCGTAGCCCGTAGGCCAACCAATTTTTTCTCAATAAACAATGTGTTAGTATACTGAACGGTCCAAACGAGATAAACTTGTGTTTAACTTTTTTCGCCCTTCACCTCAGGGAAAGCCCTTAAGTCACCGTTACACCTATTGATAACAAATTGGGGTTGTTCTTAAAGGGTTCAAGTGATTTGGAAGTTGTTCGAGGGTGCACTTATTGAATCGTTTTTGTAGAGTTTTATGGTGTTGCGACAATGTACCGATCGGCTACTTGTTGCGCGATCACTGGAGCGCAGTGGACACGATCAATAATGTTGTTTTTATTTATTTTTTATTTATCAAAAGAAAAGGTGCAAACATTACACATTTATGTATGTCGCCAAACTGTATTTCAGTTTGTTGGCTAGTAACGCTCTATTCTTATATAAATTACTCTACTCTAATACTCTTGAATAATTTGCACTTGCATTTATTTTTATATATCATCAAATTATACTTAATCAACTTATTTTTAACACTATTATATTATTTATGATACAATTAACTATGTTTTGCAAACTGAACTGAGCCCCACCAAAGGAACACACGATATTGGGTTATCTTATACCTAAAACCGTGTGTCACTCCAACAGAGCTCCCTTCAATCTGCCTTTAACAAACCTTTCGACTCGGGTGCAGTAATTAGATATTATCCTAAATTCCTCCAATTTCCCCGTCAACCGTCAATTGAAGCCCATGTCATGACCTCTGATATTCAGAATAAATTCTAGTCTATAACAATTATTACAAAGATCTTTTTACAGGACTACCTAGTGTATTATAATACTCTTTACCGATGTTAAAAATCATGTTCATGTCTGGGAGATTGATGCAGGCTTTATTGCAATTGTTTATTTTTTAATGTTATTTAAAACTACGACGTGGTAGTTATTTATTTTTATTATGTTAAAAATATATGCGATAAAAAATATTCAAGTAATTTGTTAAATTTTGTAGAGATACCAAATATGTGTCTAAAGAGAATAAGAGTTAATAACGCGTCTCGACTGGAGCGTAATGAAGACCGAACATGCGGTCAGTGCCGATAAAACATCAGCGGGTAAGCGTAGTTTTGTTAAGCAATTAACGTTGGCCGGCCAGCATTTAATTCGGAACCGCAATAAACGAACGCACCGGGCGGCGCGGGCGGCGGCCGGCCACCGAAACGGAATGCGATGAAAAAGGCACGATGTCCACACACTCACTTGAGGAGGAATGAAATTACAAACGGCGGTCACGCCGCGGCCCGCACTCTAATATCATTCCGCGCGAGTCTTGAAAACGAAATTAAATTTTGCATGAAAATGGTACAATATACAAAGAAAGTGGCCGGACAAAGGGCGAGTGGTCGCGGCGGGAGCGGCCCGGCGGACTTATCGCGGCGCGCGTGTAATTTGTTTCTAATCACGTTACATTTTTGTTTAGCCGCTGCGTTCGTTTCTTTGTGCCGCGGCCCGCGACGGGTAAGATTTAATTTTAATTAACATTTTTTGCATCGCTCGCCTTATTTACTTTGCGGACGCTCTGTGTCGAGCGGCCGTGACCGCCGCGCGCCGGCTGGAGGCTCCGGGGCGCGCTCGCATGCCCACTCGCGTGGCTTTGTATTCACAGATACTTGGGACTGCTCGTTGAACTTTCTTTTGTAATCGCATGTTGTGTTCCACAATGGCTCCGTGCGGGTCTGAAAGTCATCGCTGGTGGCCGGTATCGGAGTCTCGGGTCGCCATCCATTATTCAGCGGCGCCTCTGGTCCGCTCGTGCGTCTGTTAATTAGACCCCTTCATAATGTACACACGGTTACTGAAATCCCTCTCTTAAAATGTACGCACTCATAAATACGCACATTACTCACTGATCTCTGGAATTTTCAGTTTTCGGCAAGTTGTTTAATTATTCAGAACGTAGGCGCTTTGGTCGACTAAAAATGAATACTATAATGTGAATGGAACTTAGCGTCCGCCCGGCAAAATAATTAAAGCATAGCATTAAAAATTCTTGCGAGTGAGGTTTGTGTGAGCGCCGGATATATGATAATATTAATAAGAGGCCGCGCGAGGGCGCCCGCCCCCACCACCTTTCAGATGCTAAATCGTAATTATGATTTGCAATTGTAAATTGATAATTATGATGCCCGTGTACCTGGACAGGTATATTCGACGATGAATTTGCAGGCATCTGTACCATGTTCTCTTTAATTAGGATAAGCACATTGAAAATTGGTATATGCATGTATTATGAAGCAAATCAAGGAATGTGCTAATCTGAGGTGTCGTAGCTCCGCAATAATGATCAACAATGTATCAAGTGTGGGAGAGCTCATAACTGGGAACCAATAAATAATATTTTTTGGATTTTGTTTTAATATGTAAGGTCATTATTAGGCACCGGTCGTCGACGGCGGTCCGGCGGGCGCTCCGCCGCGGCGCCTCGTAAACCTAAAGTTGGCCGCTCCTCGTCTCGGCACCACACTAACTCAGGCTCGCTCTAACTACTTTCAGTTCTAGAAGCTATTTACGAGATGATACAAGTTTCATTTACAATACATCGGAATTTTGTTTTTAACACTTTTTCCTGATTTAGTTCTTAAAGTATCTAATGTTTATGTACTCTGTTAAAAGTGAATGTCTAAAAGCGCGATACTAGACTATTTTCTTTTAATTAGAGTTGCCTTAAAACCGCGGGTTTTACCCCTGTTGTAGCAGTTTCCATGAGAAATTCGAGATAAATGTGCTATTGTGATCGTAGTACCTATCTCTGTGCCGATCCGTTCAGCTATTTTGATGTGATTGATCAACAAACATTATTACATTTATCCACATTTTGTAGCTCGTAAATTACCTAATTATGTTAGTAATAGATTTATGAATCCGAATTAGTAAATTGAGATGAGAAGACGCTGAGCGACCAATGCAGAGCATGGCGGGCACTAATAAGTAATAACAGGCGGCAGTGTTTGTCTGTTTGCCGAGTGTCCATCGCCGCGGCCAAACATGTCCTGTGCAAACGGCCGCTCTGTCTGGACACGAGACGTGTTTATCGACTGCTCTCAGGATTAACTTGTACACCTCTTTGATAATGTTTATTGATGGTCACATTGTTTGTTCTTGCCTGAGGCTTCACATTTCTAGCTATTACTACGACCTAGTTAAATATGCCATGTTCAAAGTACATACCTTTAGGTTGCTTAATATCTGTTAAAAAATAATCTAATCGCTTTATAGTGTTATTCGTTTATAACTGCATGAATTTAACGTTAGAGCTAAACTCCGTGTGATATCACGTAACCCTTTGCTTTGTCCACCGTCACCGCATTTCGTATATCAAGAGCAAACGCACGAAGATAGTCGTAAATATACCAAGAAAGCGGCAGGCGGAGGTGTACGCTGTCAGGAGCACGGCTGTGGTCGTGGCCCGAGCCGGTCGCCTTGCAGAAATATCGCGCCGCCGCTCACCGCACCCGGACACGCTGTTTTAACATCACTCACATCTACTAACAAACCTTTGAGCATTGTATAGTACCAACACAGAGATTAACAGAAGATAAATGTTCCTTCTCTCCACAATGCAACTGTAAACACCTATAACAAAGTAATAAATGCATTAATTACTGGACGTGTGATAATATAGATATTACATAAATACAATGTACAAGAATTATCGAGATGAAACATCCAGGAACTCGCAGTCGCTGGAGAATTCATTAAAAGGCCAGCCGGGGGCGAGCCTTATCCAATATTTATTAACTTATTTCAAAGAAAATCGTATAATTAACACCATGGGGTCCCCCACGTGCACACCCCAGTCAGAGCCTTCCAAGTCGCCCAGAGTAACGAGCCCAACTCAGAGTGGACACGGACTCGCGCAGTGTGTCGTATATGCAACCACATGATTAACTGACTGGTACCTTCATTTCTAGAAAAAATGGGACTATCTACGAAATACCTAGTTAATCCTTTGTTTATCGTCTATCTTTCGTAATTTTAGAGATGACTATGTATGTGCACTATATTCATACTATACACATGTAATGATATCGACTGTAACTACACTTGAAGTGGCTCCCGTGCGCGCTGGTCGTCGATGCTGGGTGTGCCGAGTGTCTGCTCTGCGCCGCTCGCTCTACATACTCAATTAGTATTCACAGTACTCCTTACATGTTCCAAAGTTAATGAGTGTGTGCGACTCGCGTCGTATTTTTGAAATTCCCACCCTTTGAAATAACACAGGGCATTGCAAAAATATGTTAATGTACACCTCTCTACCGGCGCACCGACGAAAATTGATTACGTCCTTGGGCCAAGCGACACTACGTATAATCGTATACACAATCTTTAAATATTAATACGCGGGGTAACTTCATTGGTCGACGTGTGTCCTTTGAATTTGTGAATTAGGCGGCTCTCGCCTGTGGCCCAGTCTCTCGTCAGATAGGTTGTGAGGCTCGGGGAACCGTGCTCGCTTCACTAAATATAATGGTATCTTCATAAAGGTATCTTCTGGTAATGTATTATATCGATACATCTGGGAGATAATCATCATCACAAGTAATAGAAGTACCCACCGCAAACGTGTAGCAATTTATAAGCGGATCTATTTGTGGTCAACGAACCTCCACGTGAAGCGTTTCTTGCTGCCGAGGACAACGACAAGGGCAGTACCCCAAAATTACAATAATTGTAATCAAAGGTACAAGTCAGATGTAACATCACCCTTTAAAAGTCACGTCAAAGGGTAATAACAGAATGTCCATAAAAAGCTAATTTGCATCGGTTAGGTCGCGGCGGTGCCGGCGTGATGCGAGCGACAATAATCGGCACGGACGCGTTATTAGCTCCCCTTATCGCGGCGCATCTTGTCATTCCAGCTTTACGATGAACACTCATTGTTTTTGCGAGCTCATCGCCTGCCGAGGGCCCGATCCGAATCGACATTTCGTATAAGAGCCTCTAAAAACACCACATATCACGTATACTTTTCAACAAATGACCCACACGCGAAAACGGAACCTAACTCTTTTATAATAGAGGTGAAACAACATTTGCTTAAGCGCAAACCATTGAAAGCAAAGAGATGTAGCAAACGGGATACATGTTTGAATTATTTAGATGACAATCGTGCCTCGGTGCCGTGATCGCTTTTTCTCATTTCTATCGAAGAGAAACACCGAGTCTGTCTTGTTTTGACGGATGTAATTCGATAGAGACGGCTGATTGTCTTGGATGTGTATTCAAAACACACGTCCCAAAGTGATGTCCTAATACTTTTGGGGATGCATTTTGCGATATCACTACATATTATAAAACAAAGTCCCCGGCGCGTCTATCTGTCTGTTCGCGATAAACTAAAATTACTACTGCACGGATTTCGACGCGGGTTTAATAGATAGATTCAAGAGGAAGGTTTATATATATATAAATTCCCGAAATTCCCACGGGAACAGGCACAACGCGGGTAAAACCGTGGGGCGCTGCTAGTATTTGAATAATGTTCTGTCATTGTAACGGAATGTGCGCAAAATTGAGAAGGAATCGGCATCAAATATGCTGCTCATCAATAAATGAAATATATCAAAATAACACTTATGCACAAGATATACCTAGTATCCAAGCAAAAACTTCTTCAGCAGATGTAAATAGCTGTTACATGCAAAAACATTCTCATATAGAGATGAATCTCCTGTTAATGAATATCAGCCAACACAAATACAGAGATCCAACACAAAGTGTAGAGCAGTCAAAGTGAAAGCAACGGGGGCAGGCGCAGGCGGCGGAGCACACGTCACCGCAGTATCTGTCGAAGGATTGCAAGACATTTTTCCCCGCGCGGGACTGGCCGGCGATACAGAGCTTCGTAAATTAAAATGTGAATAATTAACAGCGAGGTGCCCGCGCCCCGCCCGCCCCGCTCTCCACCCCGCGCCCCCACTCCGACCACCCAGATGTATTAGTTTTAAGCTCTCACTTCGTATGAACGCGATTTAGGGTGAAATTCAAAAAAGGAAAGTATACGATGTTTGGCGTTAAAATCGCACGGACCACCCCCTTTAGTTTTAGTGTAGATTGTTAGTGTGGCACGGTCGATGGTGCAAAGGATTCTCGGCCTTAACGTTTCGTTTGGTTACTTTGTGCTACGAGTGCATGTCATTACCTGTACATGTGTTTTATTTTAAAAGGATTTGTAAAGTTTTACACTGTGCAGATGACTTTTTTAATTATATTGAATAGGATTGGTTAAAACGACTTTTCAATGTTATGTTTAGTGATTTTACGTGTAGTACAGAGTTATACTAGACTATATTTAGTATTGCATGTGGGACAAAAACCTACGAACCTCGCACTACACTAGCGACCATCCTTGGCAGTCTTTAGCGCGCATCTGTGGCACACATGCATAAGCAGCTGAATCCTTTCCACCAGTGGTGTTTTATGTGATCCAATGGGTATATCTATTAAATATCATGGTGGTGATAAATAGCCTGATGTAATTATCATCAGAACTCGAGCTATCTTAGGGCTTAGTCTTAGTTTATTGTATCCACCGGGGGATACTAGCTAGAATATTAGGTAATTTGTTTTGGTAGGTTATTTGAGTAATTAATAAAGCTGTACATAAATAATACTTTTACTTTGTGTAAACTGTTGATGTTTCCGGCATAAGGTAGAATTTGTTGAAATTATTAAAAGCTTGATCTCTCATTTTCTGGGTCTTACTCTCGTCATGGCCTTTTGTTAGCTCAATACTTCTCTTAGTATTCAATGTTAATGTTATTTTATATGCTGTTTATATTCTCCTTCAATCAATGTCATAAGGTATTTAATGACATTCTGTTAGTAAAAACTAGCAACCAAGGGTTGCACGAGTTCAACAACCTGCGATACTCGCCCTCAAACATGAACAATGGCAATATATGAATACAACAGTAAGAGGTGACGTGTATTTATAATTCAAATATCATTTACATGTCATAGATAATGGTGATCGCTGGTAGTGGTCCCGACGCCGACTCCCGACTCCACCGAACGCAGCTTATATTAATGGCGGACGTTACGTAAGGCACCCGCGAGACCACATGCATATTAAACGTCACGAACAAAAATAGAATAAATTAATAATAGTATATTTCTAGCCTCGTAACCCCCAGCACATCGTGCGACCCCTACCACCGAATTTAATGTCGAAACGAAACTCTACTGCACTGTGCTGATCATACATCATACTTCATGAGTACACTTAAATGACGATTAAAATATTTTACCACTGGTTTCTACGTTTAGAAGCTTTGATCTAAGAGACACATAAGGAAACAGATATTTATTTACTTATATAATAGCAGACTTAGTTCCAACTGTAATATAGTTAATACACGCATTCATTCTTGAGCTATGTATGAATTGACATAACTTTGTTTTTTTGGTAACATTGTCCGAAAATATACTACTTATCATTCGCCAATAATGCATCGAAAACATATGGTAGCACGTATAATCCGTCACCTATAGGAGTCGTTAGAGAGTGCGCGGTCACATAAATATCCCCCATTATATTAATATAGGTTTTGTTTAATTAAAACACACCGGCCACCACGCCGACCCTTGTTGACAATTTTTTATCAACACACAATATATCGTAAAATTTACAACCGTTTGACTTTTTAAAGGGCAGGTGGTGCGCCTTATAAAGCCTGTTTAATTGCAAAAAAAAAACTTAAGTACTCGTACATTGGACACACATTACCAAAAAAATATATCCTTACTGAAAACCGGAATTTATTTCATCATTTGTACTATATATTTGTCAATTAGTGTATTGTATGTGTAGGTTTTGTCTCTTAGCCGTACATTAAGTACGCAGTAAAATATTGATAGAAAATAAGAAACCTTAAATATTGGAATTTGATGAAATTAAATCGAACCCTGGATCGCATGTTTGGATACATCATTAATATTAAAACAAGCCATTCGCATTCATCACGGCGATTACTTTAATCATACCCCTTCGTTCCATACATTTATTATTGGCGTTAGAAAAAAAAATCCGTCCAATCGCCACCGAACCATTGTCCCGTTCAAACAATCGTAAATTCACAAACGGACAAAATATAATAAATTGCCGATGAGATCTGTGCGTATATTACAAAAATAAACTTATTTGCGTGTACGTTTGGCCACGTAAGGCCGTATGGCTGTGGAGGAAGGGCGCGAATCGCGCGACGTCGATCCGCAGCGGTCGCAGGATATCCGCCGATGAGTCTATATTTGCACTCCGAACCCTTTGTTGTATGCTTTTTTTTCGGTTGTTTCCGAGTAAAGGCTGATAGAACACGTTTTTCAAATCATTAAACAGTTTGGACCGCGGCCGCTGTGGCAAAAAAGGAGAGGTTTGTGGGAAAAATGAAAGAAATAAATGTGGCCGGAGAGCGGAGAGCGCCGCGCAACACCTGATCGTTGTTTTGCTCCGATAATACCTGCCGGCGACGACCGACTCGTCTTGATACTAGCCGCGGGCCCTTCACTTAGTACTCTCGCAGTACTCATTACAAGGCATCTTACAACGAAGCTTGCACTTTAATTGTGCCTTTAAGAAGTCGATAGTTTAATAAGTCGTTATATTTAATTACCTATTGGGATTTAGGATTACCTATTATCAGGAATTGGATTTTATTGAAGTAATTCGTACAAAAGTTGTATTTCTTATCTTAAATTAAACCATTTGCACTTATTCTTAGTTTTATAACGGCGGTAAGTACAAACATATGTACTGGCGGAAAATGATAAAGTACTAACAGTGCCCCATGGTTTTACCCGCGCTGTGCCCGTACCCGTGAGAATTTCGGGATGAAAAGTAGCTTATAACCTTCCAGTTAAATGAGGCTATCCATAAAAAAGGAATTTTTCTAATCGGATTTGTAGTTTCTGAGATTAGCCCTTACAAACAAACAAAGATAGAAACTTTACCTCTTTATAATACTAGCAGTGCCCCGCAGTTGTACCCGCGTTGTGCCCGTTCCCGTAGGAATTTCGAGATGAAAAATAGCCTATAGCCTTCCTCGATAAGTGGACTATCAAACACTGAAATAATTTTTCAAATCGGACCGGATCGGATCGTTCCTGAGATTAACGCGTTCAAAAAAAAACAAACTCTGTAGCTTGATATAAAATTCTCGTGTCGCAGTGTTTGTAGTTAAACTCCTCCGAAACGGCTCGACCGATTCTCATGAAATTTTATAAGCATATCGGGTAGGTCTGAGAATCGGACATCTATTTTCATCCCCCTAAATGATAAGGGTGGCCCACCCCCTTATTTTTAAATGGCAAAACAACGTTTGCCGGGTCAGCCAGTAATATTATAATAATGTTTAGATTCGAAACAAGTATTAAAACGCGGTGTCCCGCAGTTGTTTTGTCGGTCAATCGGTTTATGTTATCGACACCGGCGTGGCATCACCTAGTGCTAAACACGCAATAATGATGTTAACACCGCTCTTTTTGCCCTGCTTTCGATATGGCACTTTTTTAAATTCTGAAAAAAGCTGTCTGTAGAATTCGAGGGCATTATGTTTAATTATACACAAATACAAAAAAACATTTTGTCGAAACATCTACTGTAAATGTTTAGTTAATGAGTAAATCACTTGAAATATGATATCTTGTGAATGTAATTGGCGAGCTGGTCCTGCCCGGACCCAAGTGACCGTGACCGTGCTGAGCGCGCGCTGGATGCACCGCTCCCGGAGGTCGGCTGCGAGGCGGCCGCACGTGGGCGCACATAAATTTCCCTGCCTCCGCGCGGCCCAAGTTTCACACCATTAATTCTTGACCGCACTCCACTGCACTTTTTCCATCGTTCCTCTCAAAACGAAATAATAAAATGCCCGGGTACCTTCTCTATATGCAAAGCAGTCGCTGCCCTGAAGGCCGCGTGCCGGCCGCCGGTGTACGCACCACCGTAATAATAGGATCATCTATACAATTTCAATTCTGTGTAATATATTGAGGTATTTCTATGTTTTATTGGTCGGTCGGATTTCGGATCCCATTTAAACTTTTTTTCGAATTTTATGTAACGGAAGATATTGTTCTTCTTGTTTGAATATTTAATGGCGGTTCCGGATTTTATCCCTAATGTATTGGTGTTATTGTTTCTTTACTGTTCGGGTTCCATTTTTGTGGATTTAAAAAAATAATATATTGGTGTATTTATTTTACTTATTTTTTATGCATTTAAGTTTAATTTGATGGCTAATTAATAAATGTATCGGCAATGTCAGGTATTACTCAGTATACCAGCTTTATAGCACAATAGTATACGATCATGAAACTATTAGGATTTGTTTTATTCGACAAGAAAAAGTGTTAAATAAATGTGATTACATGATGTGACGTGAAGGCGATCAATTGGGACCGCGACGAGCGAGGGCCCGCGGGCAGATGGCGAAACATTTTAAATAGAGGAAGGAAAGCTCGCCAGTCACTAGCAGACAAATCGACGGTAATTAATGACTGTAAGGGTATATTTTTTCCACTCCGATACCAATAAAGGAAGCGACATTAGGAAGAGGGACGAAACAACGCGCGGGTGTCGAACGAAAGGAGAATTTATCATGTAGACGGCAGCGGCGGCGGCGGCGAGCTCGCCAATGTCCATTTGGATAATGCCCAACGCGATTAAAAATATAAAAATACCCACCGCCACCCGAGGGGCGAGGGAGATTTGACGGAGGACACCGCTCTGAGGACACAAAAGGATTATAAATGAGAAGGAATTTTAGATAATATTTGTACGCTGGATGTGGATTGTAATGTTGGAGATCGGTACGTCGGCCGCCCGCCGCCCGCCCGCCGCCCGCTGCCCGCCGCCCTAATGACTGTTTGTATCAATTTGTTGTATTGTATTTGAATATTTTCGCGGAGCGCCGCGTCGTGTGAGCGCGGCCGCCCGCGGACCTCTCCTTTGATTACGTCATTATTATTTGTCCTCTCTATTTCTTCACTTTGTAATTTAAAGAGTTTGCCAGGTGCCAAGTCCGTGAATATTCATGTCGGCTGCTAGTACTTTGAGGTGTTTGTTGGCTGGTATCTTAAAAGATATTTAAATTACATTAAATTATTCATAGATATTTCGTATATGTAAACGCGAGAGGCTGAAACTGTGGAAAGTGGGACAGTTTATTTAAAAAATGCTAATTAAACTCATGATTGCGTATTCCTTTGAAAAATAACCAGTATCACACAGGTGCGCGGCGCGATACCGAAAGGGCTCGCATAAACATGGAATCTAATTCACATCATAATTAATACGTATTTTTTGTAAACGAATAAAAATATATTTTATAAATTTTCCAGGAGTTTTTATAACACGAAACGCTGTGAATCCGAATGAGCGAGAAAAGAATAACACCCTCCGAGAGCGACACGGCGTGTTTTCAATTCATTATCTCGAAAACAAAAATTTCATTAGCCCAGAGATTTCCTTTTTAAATTTAATTATTCATATTTAAATTAAACAAAATATTATAGAGGTCTGCCGAGTAAAAAAACCAGCTTTATCGTATCATATTTTATTAACTGAATTTATAATTCACGGCCGATTCGAGTAAATCCCGCGCGGGCCCCTCTCCTCAAAATATTTATGAATGCCGACCAGAAAAATCCACAATAATATCAGTAGGGGGTGGAGGGGAGGGCCGGACGAGGCGGTCACCGGTCTTCGCCTCCCTGATCTATTTAAAAAGACCCCCGGAAGGACAAAAGGGCTGAGCGCTCGTAAAAAAACCTGACCACGTATAGTCGCCGGCCGCTTTGTCTGCTTCTTATATTTCACCGGATCGGATCCGTTTTTTATCGGTTTTTGTTCCGGAGACAGTGTTTGTGGCCCGTTTGTTCTAATGTCCGACCGTTTGTAATTTTATATTTTTACGGTTGGTTCAATTTTTTTTAGTTGTGAACGTTAATGGGGCGACCCTTCCGACCGCCACGATTTATTGTCCGCAACGCTCGAGCTTTTCTTACTCCGCACCCGCATATTGTATTCACGTATACTATGGATACCTATACCTTTGTTCGATAATCTTATCAGAAAAAAAACGGTTGATTACGTCTGCATACATATCACGCTAATGTAAATCTGGACGCCACAGTACATTATAGGGCGAAGTATGTTACATAAATTGCGTATCGTAAAAGATGTTACCACTTGACACAGCACAAAGAAGCAAGTTTGTTGGTCCCGCGATCGGTGTTAATGTTGACCGCACATTTTTGTCGCTCGTAAACCCGCTGCGAACCAACATGGCCGACCTAATCAAATTATTGCCTGTGAGGCACCTCCTTACCGCCGGCCGCTTGTTTATCACACGGAATAATGAATGAAACCTTTCCTGTCGATCATAATGCAGGCCGCCTCGAAAAATAAAAGTTATGGGATCTGTGGTTACTCTCGTACTCCGTTCATAACCATTCTGGATTTGGTGAAGTTTTTATACTCGTATAATTGTAATATGTTTATATTCTAAGTTCTTTGCGCGGTTGGCGTCAGTATTATAGACTTGGGCGTGTCAACATTTAGATTTAGATGCTGGTCAAATTCTGATTATTAGGCTTCAAGTTGGTTTCATCGTCATGAACTGAAGTAAACACATTATTCATAAACGATATTTGACTTAAACAGGTTTTTAAAGTGTTCTGTCTCTTTCGCTCTTTGGAAAATAGCGTATGTTGGAAAGAGACAAGCCATTTGATAGCTAAAGTGCTGTTAATAAGCGTTTATGAATAAGGCCCCAAGAATATACAGGTCTTGATATAATTACAATTGATCTGAATCGAAAACCAAACCAAGGTACCTAAAGGCTAATGTAATTGATACCTCGGCTGACGATAACACGATTAGTGGTTGCATGTCCATTAGCTCTGCCGTCTTTCAAACCGAAATGAAAAGTGGAAGATCAAATTTACAATTGGTTAGTAGTTGGGCGGCGTGGCGCTGCCCTCGAGATTTCACACATCACATTACACCCGGTATTCTGACTGCACTCACTGAATCTGCAGCATATTACCACTACCACTACCAATTGCTTTTCTCTCTCTTTTTGTACTCTTGCTACCTTGAAACCGATTAGATACCTTTACTTATGCCTATTTGATTATTTTTTATTTATTTATTTTTCAGCCTGACTTGTCCCACTACAGGGCAAAGGCCTCCTTACCCTCTTTCCTTTCTCAATTGAGTGCTAGACTGGGCCAACCAATCCTTCGTGAAGGTGTCGAGCTCGTCTCGCCATCGCCTCCTCGGTCTGCCGCGACGTCGTTTCCGACCTTGTGGGACCCACTGAGTGGTGGTTTTGGCCCACCAATCATCCGACATGCGGCAGACGTGTCCCGCCCAGTTATACTTTAGACTTGCTGCCTTCTGGGTCACGTCCGCAATTTGGGTTCGGGAGCGCAGTATGGTTTTCTAACTCTTATGACATATGTAAAAATATAATTTAAAAACGATATACTAAAAGCAAAAAATGTTTTAAAAGTATTCCAAAAATTAGGAGACTAGTAAGCTTAGATATGAATATTGTGTAGTACCTACGGTACAGGTGATTGACGTGTGGTGTGTTGTGTCGCAGGAGCTGGTGCGTGGACGAGCGGCTGCTGTACTGCCAGGGTGAGGTGCGCCGCGTGCACTGGCACCCGGACTCGCTCTCACACCTCATCGTGCTCGTCTCCGACAACAGCCTCAGGTGAACTATTTTACAAGTAATTTCTTTCCACTTGACTTGATAGCAAGGTCCTTTTTGATAAGGCGTTATTACATCATGCGACTGGTCGATGTACCAATCAATTTATATCAATCACGCCATTAAGACAATGTTTTCAACGATGAGTTGGGGGAGATAACGATAACAGAGTTACAATTCCGTAATTTCAGAGTGTACAACATAGCGATGAAGGGTGGTCCCAAGCTGGTGAAGTGCGTGAGCGTGGGCCCGAAGCCGGCGGGCGCGCTGGCGGGGCGCGCGCTGCTGGACAGCCTGGGCGACACGGCCGTGGACTTCACGCCCGTGCCCGACTCGCGCGACCTGCTCGTGCTGCGCGGCAACGGCGACCTCTACCTCGTCAGCGCCCAGCTCGAACAACTCAGGTACATCCCACGCAAGGCTCGCCATTCCATTTCCTTTCACATAAAGGGACAATACATAAAGGGAGTTGGAACATATTTTGTTTATTTAATCCCACGGCTAAGGTAGAGGCAGAGGATTCGAGTGCCATTGCGGCTGTTATAATCATTGGTAAGTTAGCAGATAGTTAGCTCCCCAGTTAAAGTCGCCAGAAAACTGACCTAATGTTTTAAAACACTTTTACTCTCCAGTGCAGCCCATTGTCGTGACATAGCATTTGTTGGCATTTATGAACAAAACCGTGTGTGTGCAGTGGCGGCGCGAAGGTGGTGCGGGGGCCGCTGGCGATGTACCCGCCGGCGGACGACAACTACGGCTCGGAGTCGTGCAGCGTGGCGTGCGTGGGCGGCGGCGCCGACCCGCCGCTCGTCGTCGTCGCCACCTGCTCCGCGCAGCTCTACCACTGTCTGCTGCTGCCTAACGTGAGATATTACTACACCACCTAACACCACCCCGCAGGTTCACCCGCGGTGTACACTGTACAGTCGAGACCTCAACGCGTCTGTTATATCTATACCTATTTTCACCTTGTTACCATAGCCGTTGGAATAAACATGGCCGAAGTTAATACTAATGACATCATCTTCTATCAGTAAAGTCGTCGAATTTTTTTGAAGTCGAAGCTTACCTCTAACAATCAGTAATAAGACAGTAAAAGTTGCCTTGTTATATTATAATGTATAGTGGAATGCTCAATGTATTGGTATGCGTTGCAGCCGGAGTGCGAGTGCGAGGCGGACTCGCACGCGCTGTACGTGATCGAGGCCGTGGAGCTGGCCGTGCCCGCCGCCGACGCGCTGCACTCCTACCCCGTGCAGCTGCTGCCGGTACCCACAACCGCGACGCATGAACGCGCGACACACCACCTTCATAGCCCATCTAGTTTTTTAAAGCCTTTGAAACTCGTGTAGGCGCGAATCTATGTGAGCTGTTATCTCACGCCCCGTAGCTGTCATCTCATTCCTATAGTTGTTATCTCACTCCCTATAGCTGTCTACTCACTCCCCATATCTTTCGTCATCTCACTCTTCATAGCAAATAACATTTTAGATTTGTCAAATACACAATTATTACACTTTTCTATTTCTTACAAGAGCTAAAATTAAAACCACCATGGCTGGTTGTTCAGCCAGACAACTTCTTCCGTTGAGGAAAAGTACAATAAAACACCAAACCCTTTTCCTCTTCAGAAGGAATCGTCTTCGGCTGGTAAATCGACCACATCAGTCCACATTTTAACTCTCGTAAGAAAAAACAGAGTATTTATTTTGTGGCTACACGGTGAACTGCGTTTGCTACCGTTTGCAATTTAGTTATTTTTCGTATAAACCCTAACGACTTTGTATATTATATCCGTATTGTATGTTTGTTTAGTGCTCGAGCAGCTCGTACGTGTGCGTGCACGCGGGCGGCGTGCACACCGTGAGCCTGCCGCTGCTGGGCCACCTCGCCGAGCTGGCCGCCGTGGACGACGGTCAGTGCGCTCGGCTACCCGACTCGAGGACATCGGGCATGCGTGAGTGATGTCCATTGAAGTGGTGTCTGTGTGCAGAGCGGGCGGAGGGCGTGGTGGTGTCGCTGCTGGGCGCGCGCAGCGGCGCGCGGCACGCGGTGCGCACGCGCCGCGCCGCCGGCCTCGCGCTGTCGCGCCCGCCGCTGCCCGCGCTGCTGCTACTCACCGAGGCCGGCGAGCTGCTCTACAGGTACACACACACACACACACTCGCTCGAGGAACAAGTGAAACACAGCCACATAACCAGACTCATATTTAGAGCTTGTCCCGAAAGAACGAAACTTTTTCGCGCGAATTCATTCGGGGTCCTAAGCGCCAATACACTACCCCACAGACAGACGCATAACAGCTGCGCTTGTAACTGTCGTTCAATAATGAGTTGTGTCGTATGTGATTACAGGACGCTGGAACCGTTCGAGCTGGAGGAGCAGCTGTACCGCGAGCTGCAGCTCAGGAACCCCGCGCTCGAGCAGCGCGACCGCGACCAGCTGCTCGACGAGGTGAGGCCGGCCGGGCCCGCAGCCCGGAGTGTGCCGGACCACTCGGTTGTATCTAACCGTATTGTGTGTTGCAGCGCGCGCGGCTGTCGTTCAGCGCGCTGATGCTGGAGATCCTGCGGCGCGACGTGTCGCAGCCCGTGCTGCGGCTGGCCGGCGGGCGCGACCCCGACCCCGCGCAGTGCCTCGAGGTCACCGCCACCCTACTCAACAACACACACATACATGCGCGCTTACACGACTGTCGGCAGGGTTCCAACGAACGCCAATGACAATTAAATCTAAAATACGTGTAAGAGCGCGCATGTGTGTGCGTGCATCCGTTGTGAAGTCCCTGTGGTTGTTGACGGTGCGCGTGCGCAGGTGGTGTCGGAGGCGACGCTGAAGCTGCGCAGCGAGTACATGTCGCGGCAGGCGCGCGCCGCCGCCGCCGCGCGCGACAAGCTGGCCGCGCTCGCCGCGCGCGCCGCGCGCCACCGCGCCTGGCTGCACACGCTGCAGGCACGTCTCGCACTACTGGCCCAACCACCGATTTATTACTGCATTTTAATATAAAACTTTCCACGAGCTTTTTTAACTGTGATCACGCAAATACAATTCTAAAATAAATGCCAAGTTTATAAAAAGTGTGTAAAGGTTTAAAGGTAGTATTAATTTAAATGGGATAAATGATTTGAAAAACGCCACACGTGCCAGCTGCGCTCTACCTAAAAATATATCATTCGCTGGCGAGGCAAATGACGTGTTTCAAATCGAATGATAACGCGAGTAGGCGTCCTGACGAGTCCTTAAGTCAAAAATTCTGCAGGCGGTGGCGGCGGCCGCGGCCAATCATCAACGATTTCGATTTACAAATCGAAGCACTGTGATTGGTCGCGGACTGCGCCGCTGCTGGTCCGTTTCTGCTCACGTGATCTCGTATAATGACAAGTGTCGTGTGTGTGTGTGTGAGTGCAGGGCGAGGCGGAGGAGGTGCGCGCGGCGGCGGCGGCGCTGCGCGACAAGTGTCTGCTCGCCGAGAAGCACCAGGACGACCTGCAGTACCGGTAACAACGCAATACATTCACTATAAAGCTCTTAATGCTCAATAGCAGCAACAAGGATATATCGGTGGCGTTCGCATGCGTTTGGAGACACTGACGCTAGCTGTCATGACATGCTTATTATTTATTTGCGATACATCGGGTGAGTTGGCAATAAAGCTCGCTCGCTCTTCATGAAATTAAAAAGCGAGCAAATGATTACGCGGCTTGAGTGTTCCGGTGTGACGCAGATGCTCGGCGGCGGCGCGGCGCGTGCGCGGCGGCGCGCCGACGGGCGCCGAGCGCGCGCTGCTGGCCGAGCTGGCGGAGGCGCGGTGCCGCGCGCAGCACCACGCGCACCAGCTCGCCGCGCTGCGACAACTCGTCGCCGCGCGCAACCAACAGGTACCACACCACCATTACTCCTTTAAATTCGATTAGGTATTTGATTCCAATTAGAAGTGTAGAATTTGAGAGATGAATTTATTAAATAACTAAAATTATGATCTAAACTGAAATCAGAATCAAAATCGATTAAAAAATAAAGAAATTATAAGCACTGAAAGATGAAAATGAAACATCTGTCCGTTTCTCGCAAAACGATTTTTTGTATTTTAGTAGTGCTGTCTCTGTCTAATCAGCCACTTTGACCGCCTATAACTGGAAATAATATCTATATAAAAAACGGATTTTAGTCTCAACACGTGATAAAAATATGAGCGAATAAAAAAAGTGGTGTCAAATACCCTATTCACATAAAAAAATACAATACCATCTAATAATGTTGAAGTAAAGCCCAGTTTGCAAACAAACATGTGTGCACCATACTTCGTAGATAGATGCACTTGTTGTGATTGCGACTATGTACCTAAATGTAAAGTTTTGTAATGCCGTGCTTAATTAACTGATGTACTATTGAGAACCTCAGTATGACTTGTTGTTGATGGTGAGTGGTATCATAAGCGGGTGTCTGTCGCGTGTTGCAGCTCAAGACGTGGAAGGAGGACTACAAGCGCAAGGACCTGGCGCTCGGCAAGTCGCACAGCGACTCCATCGCCTCCGTGCTGCAGCAGCAGTCAGTATCCACCAGCTACTTACTCCACCAACCAACACGAACCGTGTCCCATTTAGTTTACATAACCTACTTTGGACATCATCTGTCTCGCAGCGCCCCGCGGTGTTTGTTACTCGCGTCGTGCACGTTTCCGTGGGAATCCTTATCATTACTAATGTTATAAATGTAAAAGTAGCACTGTTCATCTGTTTGTCAAACGACTGAACGAATTAAAATAATACAGAGATCGTTTAGAGCCTTAAAAAGCTACTTTTGATCCCGAAATTCCCACGGGAATGGATACACTACGGGTGGACTTGCGGGGAACAGCTTGTTTTGAGAAAAATGGCCAGTCATGTTAAAAAGTAGCTTAAAAAACCCTTAAATGTGGCTATTCATTTCAAAAATACTTATTCGATGAACTAGCAGTTCAACAGATTAGCGTTTAGTAATTGTATAGCTACATTCTAGAGGAAATTTTTATTATTCCGATTCAAATTCGTACCGGAACGGGCACAACGCGGGTAAAGCTGCGGGGCGCCGCTGCATGTCCCTCTGCAGGGGTAACCAATCAATGTGTTCTTATACTAGCAATAAGGTTTAACACACTTACACTTGTATCAGTATACTTGTGAATCTTAGCGGAAAGGGCCCAGGAGTTATGTTAATAAGTAATACTCTAAAGTGCACTTTTGATCATCCGCAGGACCAGCCAGATATCGTCGCTGATAGAAGAAACGAAATTACTAAAGGATCAACTCAGTATTGTTTAATTAAGTCTTAGATTGTTGGACCCCTCGCATCTCATTTGTTTTAATAAAGATAAAGTAAACTTACAGCGCTGGTTTTACTCATGCAGTTATATAATAAATAAGTCACAAAAACTTGCACAAGTTCATATGCGCGAGCGTTTGCACGTTGGAGTCGCTTTGCATAAGTCAACTTACGCAACGAAGGAAGCCCATTTTTGACCTGACTATTTATATAAATTGATTGGAAATTGTGGTGATTATTATTTATTCCTATAACCTTCAACAGAGCAAGAAAAGCGAGCAGTTATTATGACGACGATGATATAAAATAACTACGAAATAAAGTTAGTCTATACTAAAAACAGCTGTTGTTTTTAGTTATTCATACTAAAAACAGTAGTATAAGGATACCAAATTACAAAGTACATAAAGTCTATAAAACATTATTTTCTGTATTATTTTCAATTTTGTCGAGCTATACTTCAAATAGTACCCTCTAATTAATAGATGACGCTGTAATTAATAAAGTGTTACACCCATGGATTTAATAAACTAGCAGCGCCCCGCGGTTTTACCCGCGTTGTGCCCGTTCCCGTGGGAATTTCGGGATAAAATGTAGCCTATAGCCTTCCTCGATAAATAGACTATCTAACAGTGAAAGAATTATTCAAATCGGTTCAGATGTTTCTGAGATTAGCGCGTTTAAACAAACAAACAAACAAACAAAACAAACTCTTCAGCTTTATAATATTAGTATAGATTAGTATAGATAAATTGGTTACACCCACAATATTTCTTACTATAACAGGCAGTGCACTATTCATTATATTTATACCTAAACTTCATTTTCAGGTTTTCAGATGTATGGAGAGTGGGCATTGTTCTTTTATTATGGACTAAGAGCCCGTGAACCCCAGACCTTCGTTATTTTATAAAAGCTGGAAGTTTGTCAGCGCATGCTCCCCAACACAGGTAAGAACGATGGACTATTATGAAGTTTGGGTTACAGTGGCTTTGGCAGGTAAACGGTACTAAAGGTGTGTAAAATACCGATCTAAATTCATCAAATAATAAAGTGTGATTTGTGTGACATGACATATGTCATTTGAAAGCTCTTGAAGAGTGGTACAAGTCACCCTTTGACGGTGATATAGAAATCGACGGCCAACTTGGTGTTTTCGACCATTGAAGATTGGAGTTGACCTATGCTATGGACGCTGATCCTAATGCTCAACAGTGACATGACCTATGTCATTTGAAAGCTCTTGACAAGTTGTACAAGTCACCCTTTGACGGTGATATCGAAATCGATGGCCAACTTGGTGTTTTCGACCATTGACCTTTAGTACCGTTTACCTGCCAAAGCCACTGTAACCCAAATAGTAATTCATAATAGTCCATCGTTCTTACCTGTGTTGGGAGCATGCGCTGACAAACTTTCAGCTTTTATAAAATAACGAAGGTCTGGGGTTCACGGGCTCTAGATCTATTACTAGTGGACTTCGCTTTAGATATAAACCTCTTCGCTTCGCAAGTACTAACTAACTATGCAGCCATCTTCATGGTTGGTCAGGTTCATTCCGCATCCTGCAACGGGACTATAAAATTTGGCTTTGCAAGCGACATCGCCATTGACGAACATGTCACGAAGGATAGTGACTACGCGCCATCTCGCGGTTTCGTATTAAACTACTAATTCTAATTCTAACTAAGTGGTTTGTGAGTTCGGAATGGAGGACGCATCGCACATAATGCATTTAGTTCCACAAAATACCGCTAGATGACTCTGTTATGCAACACAAGACGGCTACCGATGAAACAACTCGATTCGCCTGCTTGGTGCTTTGGCGAAGAGTTTGAATATTACCTGTAATTGTTTGAAGAATGTAGACGTCCTTAAATAAAACATATCCTAAGTCTCCGAATTCTACTCATTGGTTCGGTCCAGTAGTTTTAGATATTTGCCATTACAAACATACAGAGAAACAAATCTATTCCTACTTATTAGGGTTCCGTACTCAAAGGGTAAAAAACGGGACCCTATTACTGAGACTTCGGTGTCCTTCCATCCGTCCGTCAACAGGTTGTATTTCACGAGCGGTGATAGTTACACAGTTAAAATTTTCACAGATGATGTATAAAAAATAAAATAAAACAAATAGCAAGGGGGTCTAATAAATTCATGTCAACAGGGCCTTATATTTTACGAAGGACAAAAGAGACAGAACACATTATAACAGTGGTTTAGTTACACTGCGTTCATTAATAAGGCGGTAGACGTTTAGTTATAATAACGACATAACGTCCAGTGGGCTACGTGCCCGAGTGCCTCGTCTAGTGGTCAAATTGTTAAAAACGTGTGCATCGCAACGAGCAGGACATTGTGCCCCGTTTTAACCTTACTGACTCATTGACTTGTTGCCTTAACATCTGGACATTGTGACACTTCGGCTATTTTGACATTAGGATTCCTATACTTCTGCGCGGTGGACTCTTACTTCTTCTGGAAATATCGTTTTTGTTATAGATCCAGAGGACGGAGCGCCACCCGCTGTAGACGTACACGAAGCGCTGCAACAGAGTTAATACGGTACACTCTTGAGATGACGAGTAGTAACAAACATATTATGTTGTTCCTGAATTAATTATTGAGTACATTCAGTGTATTACAACATT